>OZ035962.1:99451783-99914283 GCA_964034945.1 Chrysopilus asiliformis
TCTGTGCCGGTGCCATTTTCATGTACAATAATTCGTCGTGAAGAAGATTCCTACCATCATTCTTAGACATTAAATGAAAAACTCGTTGTACAAGAAACGGGAAAAGGTTATGTATACAATGGTACGGGAGACCCCCAGGGAGAGGAAAAAAGAAATTTCATTAAATCATTTTAATTAACAGAAAACACGAAAGGACAGCATAAGAAAATATCGTCGAAGGGAATTTTTATAAAACCGAAATTAAGCGACATTCACTTCAAGGACTTATACACATCCCACTATGATATCGTTTGGTATCCATGTTTGCATTAAGGACGAAACTGGAGATGAGTTTGGCTGGGAGTAGAGAGAATTTTCGGAAATGGTCTTTTGCTATTCTGGCAAATTCCCGTCAATTGACGAAAATTTCCATTGTGCGCGGCTACGCTCCTCTGCATTTGTTCCTAATGTATTTTAATTTAGCGTCTAATGTGGCCAAATGGTGAAACGACATAGCGCCAGGATCGAGAAGCCTACCTTCACTATGTACGCATAAGACAGTTACCGCAATTTCGAGTAAGCCTTAAGATTATGTCTATATGCCTACAGTTGAATATAACGGGCTAAGATAATAACATAAACGGATAATGGGGTATAACGTACAGCGCGGTGGTAATTCGTTGGAAACCCATAAACTTGTATGACCGCCTCCAAACAACTGAAAGGAGAATCTCACACGAATCTGGAAATGTTACACCATTCCAACAGAGGAAAATTCTGCGGTATTCACAATAAACTAAGATATTATGTTATATTAAGCTAGTTGACCTATTCTGGTGGTGGAAACGATATTAACCATTCCAAATTAAAATAAAATGCTCCAGGAACCCTCAAAGGTGTACTAACGTTACAAGGTTATGCTATTAAGTGACTGCTGTAACATGAACGTCGATATGAAACTTGTTGAATTCCTCGTGCTTGAAGTTTGTTCATCGGCCACCATTGCTTTGTATCTATGGGTTACCTACCAGGTATACACTGATATAAAATACATTTTACTTTACAGGCAAATTCGTTTAGGAGTTACTTCAATTTGAACTTTTACAAAATATACAAAATGATCATTTTACAAAATGTACTAAATTATAAAATAACGGCCAACAATAAAAAAAAAACTAAATTAATTTTAAATGTACTTGGTTTGACTGCTTAATCCTTTTGAGGTGCAGATTCTGCATTTTCTGTAAGCTTCTTTTTTATTTTTGTGGGTATTACTATCGGTTGTCAAAAGACATCATATGACGTCTCTGGTCAATAATGTGTTAATACCCCTTCATATTTCCAATTTTAACAGGTAAAAATTCTCCCAAATCCTAGAATTCGTAAATATTTTTGAAAAAGTCACAAATTGCAAGATTGGGCAAAATTGGGAAAAATTTGAAAAAAAAATTTGGTTTGCAAACTGAAAACCTTGTACTGAGGGAAAAATGCCATTAGATTCAACAAAAAAGCAGTTGAACCAAAGAAAAAATTTCGCTTTTACTCCAACGGTTTTTGTATTTGATTTAAATGAAAAGTATTTAAACCAAATGATTATTTTTCGTCAAAGAAAGCAACGACGACACAACAAACTAGCCTCTCTTCTTGTTTAATATTTCTCTTCTTTATCATTAGTGTATGTTGATGGGATGTATTTATATGTTTATCTGTAGTAGCAATTAATATTCATTCCAAGGTGGGAATATTTTTAGTAAAAGAAAATTACTGAAATTTGATAATTTTTAGATCAATTCAAACGAATGAATTCTTTTGATGAATATGGTAGTGCTACGTTGAAAAAATATACTCCCCCATAATATTTTGCAAAAATTGGATTTTCGAAAGAAAAAAAAAATCTGAGAATATGGGTGTAAAAACTTTCACACAAAATAAATCAAGCTAATTTCTAGCAGCCTTATTAATAAAAAATCCCTAACACGGAGATAACTCATGTGCTAACTAACTCCGAGATAGCAAACTTATCCATTAGATAACTATTCTTATTAATAAAAAATTTTCCTCCATATAATAGCTAACTCGTATTTTATTTAAAAATTTAGCTGGAATGCGGCAACCCTTGTGCCAAATTGTACCAAAAAATACGAAAATCTTTTACATTTGACTCATATTTGGGTTTTTTAAATTCGTTTCCTTGGAGACGGTATTAAAATACGAGTGAAATTAGTGTTTTCATTTTGATTGTGATTGACTGCAAAGTAATTAAAAATGGAAAATTTAAAAATTAAACGAAAGCGATCAGAAAATTGGTGTTCAAGTGATAAGGTAATATAATATAACAACATAAATTGCATTTTTTTAATGGATCATTGCTTCTTCCAGTCTTTTTTGCAAGAGTTATGCGCCGTCAAGAGTTATCAACTCCTTAACTCGAGGAAATCGGTATGTTAGCTAACACAGAGTTAACTAACGTCAGTTAACTCTTAAAATTTTTTATTAATAAGAATTTCGAGTTATCCACTGCGTAAACCATTGATAAAAATTAACTAACGTTTATTAATAAGGCTGTAGATAGATAGGTATATTATCTCTAAAACTGCTTTTTTTAACTTCAGGTTGATAAGAAATAAAGAAAAAGCTTTTAATATCGTATTCGCCATCTTTGATTTCCTGCGTGCATAAAAACAAAAAAAAAATACTGTATTTGTGTGTCCCGCCGACGACGATGATGATTCTTTCTCGTTCTCTTTTCTAATCGTTATTGTCACTAGCTACGATATAATTGCCTAAACATTCAAAACAAATGCTCGATTATTTGTTTTGACTGCATGAATTAAGAATGCTAGCTCTGTCAAATTAACTGATTGGGTTTTTGTTTTAAATAGCTTTACCTTAAATAATTTTAGATGCATTTAAATCAAATACAAACCTATATTTGAAATGCAAGGTTTGATATTTGTTTTTAGAACTCTCTTTTTTAATTCAAATAAAAAAACATTTGATTTTGGAATATAAACGAAAAACACGGTTCTTGATTCAACTAAATGCCCGATTTCTGTCATGGTGCTTTCATCTTACAAATTGTGTTAGCATTTGTAACATGGCTGTATTCACAGAATTTTTACAAAATCACGAAATCCAAAACTTGAAAAAGTGTCTCGTGAAAAATCACGTTTTTGAGTAATGACACTGTTATCGCAAATGTATAGAAAGAGGAAAAAATAATGTTTCAATAGAATATTGATGTATGGAAAAGTAATGTAAAATCGTATTCAAAACATCTTTTTGGAAAAGTAATGTAAAATCGTATTCAAAACGTAAAATCGTATTCAAAACATAATTTTATCAAAATGACTGTTTTCGGAAAAATCACAAAAAAATTCTGCATTTGTGAATGAAGGGGTGACTGGATAAGTAGGTCAATTAAATTTTGATGTATGAAAGAATTAAAAATTTGCCATATCTCTGTTTGCGTTTTTTGCTAAAAATGTAATGGTTTTCATATGTTTCACTGTGTTGCACAGTAAATAAGGTGTATTACAAATAAGTAGATACCGCAAAAGAGGTGAACTATGTTGCCAAACATCAATTTAAGTATTAGGTTTCTATGTAGCTTAATGTTTCGATCCATACACAACTTTGTATTCAACACAATATGATCTAACGAAAATAAGTTAAATTTCGATATATTCTATATATGTATAATACGTACATCTATAAATATTTGGTACTTTTCAGTGACTTTAATAAAACTGTACAGATACGATAGAGTCATTAACAAACTAACTTTTGTCACATTTCTTCGGTTTTACTTGATATACAAAATATCTAATATTAGGTGTCACGATCGAAACTGTTGGTTTTACGCTAAAGGCGATATCAACATGACATGGTCTAATATCAGCATAATCTGAAGATAAACTTTTGTGTTCGTAGCTGCTCAAAGATTGTAATCCTTTGATATATCGATACATTTTATCGGCGACACGGTTAATTATTAAATTTCAACCCTTTTAAGGCAGCTATTTGCACCTACTCGATATTTACACCTGGAGGGATAAAAAAAAATTTGTGGTAATTTGGAAATAGGCCGGATAATTGCTATATGAGCTATCACCTCTCATAGCTTATATATCTATGAGAGGTGAAATATTAATAATATGTTATTTCATAATTTAGGCAAATCAATATGTGTAATAATATATTTATTTGTGAGAAATTAAAATTGCAATAAAAATTCGTGAATTCGATAAAATTATATATATTTTACATTATTTTATAAAGAAAAACAATTCATAAAAATTGTGAATGAAAAAAAAAACGCTTCTACAGGTGGTGCGGTAGGTATTGTATTTTCTGATGAGGATTAAATATTAATTAAATGGGATTCTCAATTTTTCTTAAAATTTAAATGCGTTACCTTAGATTATTCGAAAATTATTTTGATCGATGCTTGTAATTTACTAAGTCAATATTGATATGGGTGGAAGCTTTTTGTGGTAACATTTTCAAGCTGAAACGATTATGAAATGTTGCTACTCCTTTATATTATAAGTAGGTACATATTATATATAGGAAAATATGTTTTCATATTTGCTATATTATGATATCTCGAACCAAACGAAGTGGTTACTTGAGCATTTTTAAAGTAATAATTTATGTTTGCGTTTCTACAAGAAGCTATACTACATACGTAATACAAAGATGGCGTATATTCATGGCAAATATTTATATAAATATAAATTTTACATATACGACATGTCATACCTATGTATATTTAGTATTATGTTGCTCATGACCTTATCATAAACATTTTACCATATTCTCTACTCTTTAATAATCTGTATGGCTGTTAGTGTTGTGTTCACTCTACATATTGGCGATATAGCCACATAGAAACACGTAAAAATATCTTAACCGAAATGTTTTTGATGCTTACATATTAGATAACACCGCTAAAGCGTATTTAAGCTGATGTATATTTTATTTGAAATCAAAAGATAAGCGAGGGCGTTAGCTTTATAAGCCATATATTCTTATAATCTATAAAGATGTACGGAAAACGTTTATATTATAAATATTTATTTTTTATTAAAAGAAAAACAAAATATCCTTCATCATTTTTTTTCATAAAAACAGTTTCCAAATTTATCACTCAAATAATTTTTTTAATTGTTAAGGTCCATATTTGAATATTTTAAGATAATACTAGGATGCATACTCGACGTTAAAGTTTTAAAGTTTAACTTAAAAACTTAAAGGGTTAAAGTTTTTTTTGTAAAAGTTATTTTGCACAAAAAAAAACCCCCAGGAATAGCTTAAAAACTTTTTGGGGAAAAGCGTTAGGACTTTTCGTTCCAAATAATGAAATTCTAACACCAGATTTGTGATCAGCGACTCCGAAAATCTCCTAATTCCAGTTTTTCCGAGGAAAAAATGGGGAAAAGCATATCTATGTTATCCTTTCAGGACCTGAATTTTGAAATTCTAACACCAGATTAGCGACCTAGAAAACCCACAAATGACATTTCTCAGCCTTCTAATGGGAAATTAAAACACCAACCACCTACCCGCCTCCCGTTTACCTCTAGGAGCGGTGCGATTTTGCCCGTTCTAGAACTCAGCCTTGCTATTTACTGGAAAAGCAATTGTAAAATGTGGTGACATGCGGGAATCAAAATATTTTGTCATTCCTAACATCCTGGTATAGGTCACTTTTGTGATTCGATGCGTTACAAACGGTATACTAAATTTAACATGCTCCGATATGATATATCATATAGAGTATAAAAATGCGCCGCAGATGAAAATTTTTACGGATCAAAGTCAAATATCCTTTCAAATTGGAAACTGTACAGTTCTTATTGAAGAATTGTTCACATTCTATAAATAATGCTAATATATTGCCCCTACCCCCTCCATGTGTGCGCCTATGGTGTTAGTATATAGATATTTAATCCAGTTTCCTGTAAAACGTTAAGCAAACAGGGCACTGTTCTGTATAAAATTATTTAATCGAGTCAACTAAATTCTAACTAAGTATTTTTAAACATAGTGCATGAAGGGTGGGGGGCTTTGTTAAATAACTAACATAGTATGTGGCGGCGGCAATGAGAATTTGCAATTGCCCTATTACTAATGATCGTTTGATTAACTTGTTGCTTCCCAGAAGGCAAAAAGGTAAACAATGCATAATAAATGACTTTTTATGTTGGGAAATGGTAAAGGTCACAGCACGCAACAGGCTAAGGTGAAATTCTGAAATTGTCGACTAAAAACGGTATGGTGATGATGGCAGCTACCACTTCCATTAGACTAGACTAAATTAAACCAAGTATTTCGCTACTGATATATCAACTGGTGTGTATATTTAGTCTTCCAGTATAAGTTATCATAGAATAAAGTTTATGTTGTCGTTGTTTAGGTTAAGTATTGTTACATTTGTATGATGACCGTTTAGAAATTGTCAACAATGGAATTTTTCCAGACAAGAAAAACAATAAGATGATCGTTAAGATATGTTCTTTTAAAGGAAAACGTCTTGTATTTTATACAAAACTACGTGCCCCATTGAGTAACTCTTTATACACACACATACATATAATAGACATTTGTGAACACGCAACAAAATAAAAATACCGATTTCATGACGTTGTAGCATTCTTAACTGTCTTTTGCCCGGTGCTACAATTTTTCTATGCCTTACATTTATTTATTTATTTTGTCTTTAGTAATTTTGCTTTGTATTTTTTTTTTGCTCTATAATTATTTGTTCCTTGAGATCCCTTCCTCAAAAACCGCGATGCGAAATTTCACTTCGATCGATCGAGTGGTTTTAGAGCTATAGCTTCTAAAAGTGAAAAGGGTGATGCTTGTTTTTAGTTAAAGTTTCTCATTTTGTTTTATTCAGGAAAGTTGATGATTTTTTGAGAACATATTTTATTGAATTAATAAAAGATGATGAAACTTGACACAACGGTCTTTCGATATTTCGAGTCCGGAACTTTTCACTCCAATTTCGTATTTTTATATATTTTTTTATGAAAAACAGAAATGTGACATTTCTCTGTGGAAATTTTGACATTCCTATTTTCCTGATTGACATTTTTTCACGAAATTTTATAATTTCGGTCTTTCTCTTCTGAGTCGCATAAAGTGATAATAGTTGCGTTCTTTTAATGTTCTAGAACAGCGGTGGCCAACCCGCGGCCCGCGGGCCGCATGCGGCCCGAGACGTTTGAAAATGTGGCCCGCCAAATGATTTGAAATTTACAAAAAAAAAATATGTAACTAATAAAATACAAAATACTAAAACTGCTCATAAAGTTTATATGCGATTTTACAATTTAATTTTTTTACCCGTATGGTGAAACCAAAGGGTATATTAACTTTGCCTTATTGTTTGTAACGCCAAGATGCCGTCATTACAGATGCCGTCATTACACACATGTGATTAGAATGATAAAATAAATTAATTTGTGCATGTCCGTCCGTCTGTGGCGCGGAGCTACAGACTTGAAATTTTACGCAGATTCGTTTTTCGTAAAATGCGAGGCTAAGTTCGTTAATGGGCAAAAATGGACCATTAGGGGGGGTACCCCCCATAGGAATGAAAACGTTTTTCGCGAATATCTCAAAAAATGTGCATCCTATCAAAAAAGTGCAAGAACAAAAGTTATTTAGGATATGATTCTACATAAAACTCCCATACCTCAAAATCCGATTGGAGTAAATTTTAAAACATCTTCTTCGACAGTTCGACTTTAAAGTGGAATTTTGATATAACTGTTCGCCGTCCACTTAAATCACCATACGGGGTTTCAATAATTGCCAGATTGGCAATTTTATCTTTTGTTATGTTTTATTTTCATAAGTACTAGTCGTATATATACATTTACATTTACATAAGTTTATTTATACATACATTTGTTTAGCAAATATTTTTTTCTTACCCCACGACTCCATTAGACACTTTTCCAGATTGGATTTAAAAAAAAGTCTAATGGAGACTCAAAAAATCTTTCATCACGATTTAAATCTCCTTACTGTCATGATTTTTTCGGCTACTGAAAAGAAGGATTTTTTTGACATTTGTTCAGTCAAATTAGCTGATTTCTAGTTGGCTGCCCTGATTACCTCCTGGTTGACATTTCTAAGTACGCTATGGAGACACGATAAATATGAAAAATCATGACTGAAGATGCCCACACGCTGATTTCTTTATTCGCCAAAATATGGAGTAGGGGAAAAAATCATGATTTTTAAAAGCCCAATGGAGTCGTGGGGTTATGCTCAACTTTTTGCATTTTGTTCTAAATTTTTTTTTAAACCAAGTGACTCAAAAAACAACATAAAATATTATTTGAAAATTTTACTAAGAAACGGCGGTTATTCTATTTTTTCATGTGCGGCCCGCCAAAAAAATGAATCATCAGATTGGCCCGTGGAACGATTTAGGTTGGCCAGGCCTGTTCTAGAACACAGAACATTAAAAAAACGATCCAGAGTAAGTGGGAAATTTCATCGAGTTCGGATGGCAACTAACTTCACGTTGGTTACATCAGTAGGTCGTTACTGCTATATTTTCTTGATATAATCGCGATTCGCTATCTCCCATGAATAAAAATATTTACCGTATAAAATTTCCCTTTGTTCCAAGCGCTGTTCGAGATGAAAAGGTGGTGCAGGATTTTCTATGGAAAGCTTGTTCTGAACTGCTTCAGAACATTAAAAAAACACAACTAATATTAGCATCGAACCAATCATCGGACACAAAAATGAACTATACCAAAAATTTTCATCTGCGGCGCATTTTTATACTGTATATGATATATCATATCGGAGCATGTTAGATTTAGTATACCGTTTGTAACGCCTCGAATCACAAAAGTGAACTATACCAGGATGTTAGGGATGACAAAAGATTTTGATCTCCGCATGTCCGTCTGTCCGCCTGTCTGTCGGTCTGTCTGTCTGTCTGTCTGTTTGTCTGTCCGTCTGCCTGTCTGTCTGTCTGTCTGTTTGTCTGTCTGAGCTATAGATTTGAAGTTTTGTACAGTTACGTTTTTTGTAAATGGCTAGGGTAAGTTCTTGAACAGGCAAAATCGGACCATCCCTTTCTCTCTCCTCCATACAAATGAAACAGTTTTTTTTTGGCAATTTTCTCGAAAACGGTGAGTCATATTGAAAAATTTGTAAAGGTAAAATGTGTTTAGAATAAGATTTTACATAAATTATCCATACATCAAAATTCAATCGGACCACTGCTTCCCCCCTCTAATACTTTTTTCCAGTTTTATCGAAAACTGTACATCTTATCGAAAAATTTCTAGAGATAAAATGTGTTTAGAATATGATTTTACGTTACTGTTCCATACATCCAAATCCAGTCGGATCACGCTTTTCCCCCTCTCCTATAGAAATGTATTTTTTTGAAATAAACATTTTGTCTGTCATCACATAGAGTATTTGACGATTTTCATCACATCTGTCGTCACATAGAGACACAAAATATTTTAGTGTAAAGCATTAATGTATCATATTTCTTTTTTTTATACCCGTATGGTGAAACCAAAGGTCCGTCTGTCTGTCTGTGGCGCGGATTGCGGGCGCACGGATTGAGCTAGAGACTTGAAAGTTTGCACAGATCCGTTTTTCGTAAAATGTGAGGCTAAGTTCGTTAATGGGCAAAAATGGACCATTAGGGGGGGGTACCCCCCATAGGAATGAAAATGTTTTTCGCGAATATCTCAAAAACGGTGCATCTTATCAAAAAAATCCAAGAACAAAAGTTATTTAGGATATGATTCTACATAAAACTACCATACATCAAAATCCGATTGGAATAAGTTTTAAAAAATCTTATTGGAAAGTTTGACTTCAAAGTGGAATTTGGGTATAACTGTTCGAATTTTGATACGAATATCACCATACGGGTCTCCAATGATTGCCAGATAGGCTATTATAGCCTTTGTTATGTTTTTTTTAATATAGACCCCATAGAGAAGATAATTGGCCACCTTCATCAATTCAAAACGCATAAATATTTTTTGTCGATATTAAAATGTAACGGAAATTTTAGAGGTATTTTTCTGTGTTATTTTGCTGTGTTATTTTTATAATTTCCAGAACTTTCTATATTGAAATTTTTACAGAATATAATTTAATTGTGTAGGTAAGAAACTTGATATTTTAATCATTTTGACGAAAAATGTGCCTTTCATTTTTATATCACTTTATTTCGAACTCAAATAGAAATCGATATTAAGATCATATTACATAAAGAAGAAACAAGTTTACCATTTTAAAGGATTCTGTGTGGAAAATAACCATTTATTGTAATAAAATGCACCTTTTATCATATTTCTTGGAAAATAAATTGTAACCGAAGATAAATTTTTATTTAATGATAAGGCACGGCACTTGTTATAAAAATGTTTCCACCCCTTTGAATACAGAAATTTAAATTTGACTTTATTTCCGTATTCAAATAACTTTTTTTTTAAATCGTGGAGAATTTTTATTTAAACTGTTAAAAAAATGTTTTTATATCAGCATTGAAACTTCTTATAAAAAATCTTTCTTGGAAATTGTGGAAATTTCTGTGTATAGTATATCGAGAAAATATTGATTTCCTTCTATCATGTTTTATCATGTCTAAGGAGAAAAATTATACAATGAAAATGAACTCCCAAAAACGATATGTGGAAATAATTTTTTTGCACAGATGGTTACCTCCAATTTTCTTTTCGTAATCTCATATGAATTTAGATGGCATATTTATATTTTAAAATGATGAACATAACAAATAATGTTTTGATATGGTATAAATTTAGTGAACAGTTGACAAAACAGCAGGATATATGGATTTTTCCTACGAAATCTTTATGCCATTAATATGAAATCCTGTTTGTAAAGTTTTTTTTTAACGTGATATGACTAGCTATATGTTATGTACATTTTTATTTATCCGAGTTGCTATGATGACATAAAGTTGTATTATGGAAAACTTCACACAGCCGGTAATAATTTATGTAAGATGTTAGAAACCTTAATAAATTCAAGGTTGTGCTTTTTAGAATTTCAAGACTGAATTTAGCATAACTTTTTTCTAGCAAAATCTTATGCTTAAGGTGAAAGAGGTAAAATTGATTTCAAGTAATAAATAATAAAAAAATGTATTTTTTTGGTTTCTTGTAGAATTTTTCGTTGTAAATTTTCCCATCTGAAGCGTCTTCAAATTGAAGTAGATAGAATCTTTTGTTGGTAATTTTATATTATAAAGAATTTTCAGTATTTTTAAGTATTTTCATGCTTTCGTATTTTTTTATTTATTATTTCCTTGATTGTATCTTTAGTATACACCCTCAATTTTTATTTTATTTGAAGTCCTTTCTGTTTTATCATAAATTGTTGTTAACATAATTTTCATTGTTTCATTCCTTTTTGCGAATGTAACGGTCGCGGTAGTATCCTATCCTAATATTAATATCCTGGTACAGTATCTTAGCAGAAACAATTGCTATTTTGATTATTGTCATCCTTTCATTTCCTTTTTTATGCCACGAGTTAGCACTGGCCTTCAACCGCCATCGGACTTTTTACTGTGTTTTAGGGACGTCTTCTCCTCTTTTCAGTTTTCTATCCATTGATTCGTTCGAAATTACATCCTATAGAGGACACACACACAACAACAAAACAACAAGAAAGGATTTTACCGGATTCCGAATTTCCTACGTTGTGCATTGTTTCTTGTTGCTACATTCAAAGAGATTTTTCTTTTCTCCAAAGTCTGAATTCCCTTAGTAATTTTTGTTATTGAGATAAAGTAGGGGGAGGGCTTACGGACGGATTAATGTAATATTTATTAGCATGAAATCTGTTTATTTGTCAAGATTCTCTGTAGCAGAAACTCCATTATACAATTAGAGCAATGAAATGAAGTACAATTTTATAAACATATATCCGCAATATTGAAATAAATGTGTAAAATTTCTGCAAGAAGAAATTTTTAGAAATTTTTCTTCAGATTTTTTCGGTTTTTTTTTGTCAATTTATAGTCATGTTTTCGAACACTAATTTAAATTTGTTAAAACAAATAGAAATATACATATTGTGAAAATTTGCTTTTAAGAATGTTATGTTGTGGAATTATTCCAATATTTGAAGAGGAAATGGAAAAGTATTTTGCAATGCAAATTCGTGATTATGAAAGTCAATAAAATGTATTCTCTAAATTGTGTTGTGGTTGGTGGATATTGGAAATGATTTTGATGAACGGAAGTGAGCATGGAAATGTATAAAATTCATAATTTTTTTCTGTTCAGCGAAGATTTTTGTTTCATATTTCGCTTTTACGCGCATCAAATATGAGTCCAGTTCAATTTTTCTCTGTTTGTCTGTCTGTGTGTCTGTTTATGCCTGCATCCCGCGAAAACGACTAGAAGGAATATCATGATACTTGGTATATAAGTTACTGTTTTGTCTGATTATAAAAACTATTATTAAATAGTCTGATTCTATAAGTTTGAAACCGTTTTTTGGGATTTACCCAGAACCGGTGCGTTATATTGAAGAAATTTAAATATATTCTAAATACATATTTTTTCATTCATCAAAATTCAATCGAATTATTCCTTCCCACATACAAATTAAAACAACTGTCACCATACAAAGCTCTGCTGAAAAATGGTCCCAAAAGTATTTCCCTCTTTATCGTACTTGAACGCATCCACTGAACTGTATAAGGTCGCGAAATTCAAATTTAGTTTGCCGCGAAATTCAAATTTCACAAGTTTTGAGACTAACTTTAGGCGCAAACAAATAACTTTAGGCGCCAGCACTATTCCGAAAGTCTATTTTCCTTTCACAGCTCACGGTTTAAACGAGAGGACTATATATATTTTCATACGGTTATCTTGCTCTTACTTGACTCGTTTTGATTCACTGAACTGTATTGAAATGGGACCATTTGAGACAGCAAATCGAGCGATCTAGTATATCTATGCAAAAAGTGTTTAAGCGGCCCCTACACGTTCAATCTTGCAGTCAATCATGCTGTCACAGCAAAAAGCTTATTTGCACTAGACGCTCAATCATGCACACAAGCATCATTTTATTCGAAACAGCCAAACCGACAGCACACAGCACAAATATGAATTTAAACAATTTTTGTCCTTTTATGTCATCCACAATTCACTTCTTTGTCTGTATAACTCGAAAAAGGATTCCCAAAAAAACTTTGTCTTTTATATGCGACATCTTTTCACTTACGCTGAAATGACGAATTGATTGACAGCATCGCCATACACGTTCAAGCATGCTGTCATTCACAAAGCTCCCATGAAAAATATCAAAATGATTTTGATATTGGCCAGCATGCTGGCAATCATGGAATTTTGCATGACAGCATAACCATAAACATTCAAAATGCTGTCACAGCATGCGATGATTGACTGCAAGATTGAATGTGTAGGGGCCGCTTTAGAATGCAATTTTAGATAACCCAACGCCAATTTTAAAATTCAATCAGGTCACTCCTTCCCCCTTCCCCTATACAACTGAAATATATATTTAGATTTTTCGTTTTCTTTTAAAACGGTTTGCTTTTTAGAAAAAGTAATTAAAAATATCAGTTGTGATTAACACAAATATTTCCTCTGCAATATTTAATCTCGAAAAAAAAATGTGAAAAATATTATTTTTTTCAAATATCTCGAGAACCGTTAAAGAGAATAAAAACTGTCAAAGGAAAAAATGCAGGAAATTTTGTACTGATCAGAAAGTTTCTATCTGCCCCCGTTCTCGAGTAGTCAACCTCCTTCATGAATACAAGGGTAACTTGTTTCAAGCGTTTGTTTCGAGTTACAAGAAAATGTAATATTTGCTGTCTCTGTTTCGACCAAAAGAAATGATAGGGCAAAACAGAGATAGCGAATACCAGTTTTTCTTCTGAGTCGAAACAAACGCTTGAAACAAGTTACGGAATATCACCTCTATAGAAGAGGAAAGTAAAATGTGATGGCAATACAATTTTGAACAAATTTTCCATACATCATATTTCGATCGGAGTGACTGTTGATGGGCCTCAGCTTTACAAACGGTAACATTTGGAATTTAGAATAGTTTTTGGGTACGAAAAAATTATTTTAAAAGCCAAACGTTTTTTATAAAATATGTATCTTGTAGTAATTTGTAGAAAGGATAAGTAATTTGTAGAAAGAAATTACTTATCCTTTCTACAAATTACTTATACGGGTGCAGTACTTACCGGCTAGTACGAACCAAAAATTGATGCCTTCTAAAGTAGGCTACACATCTATCAGTTTTCCATCAGTTTTTGGGAAACTGATGGGAAACTGATTGGTGTGAACGTAAAATCAGACAACTGATGGGCAACTACGAAAAAATTCGTGGGCAAATCAGTTTTTTTTAAAAACGGATGGCCAACTGATTGGTGTGAACGTTCGCGTCAGTCGTATCGCATTAGAACAGATCCAAATTTTATTTTTTGAACTTAATGCAATAATAATGGATAAACACGCTCTCTCTTCATTATTCATCCTCACTGTTTGAATTCTGCCATCAAAATGAATGGATACTTTTCACTAAAAACTGTCACTTGCAACTGATAGATGTAAAAAACTTATGGAAAACTGACAAGTGCCGTAACAGTCGCGACTGATCGAAAACTGATAGATGTGTGCTCTACTTAAAACATTTTTTTTACTTCCTAATGTTTCAATTGAATTAATTTCAAATATTTGATCGTTCGTCGTGAGAAATTCGGGACATGTGAGTAGAAAATTAAAAATCAAATATCATTCCCATTACTATTTTCCCGTTTTTCATATGTAGTTTATAAATATTTTTCTTTGCTATTTTATCTAAAACCCCGAAAGCTTCTAATAGCATAATTTTCTACGAGCCGCCAAAAATTTATCTATTTCAAATTTCGATATTACGCTTTTTATTTAAACAAATACAACTTTTTTTTCACTGATTGGTCACTAAATCTAATAAATAGTGTTTCTTCAAGTATCACTTCATAGAAATATTTGGAAAATTTCTACTAATCTGCACTCTCCGTTTTAAAATTCATAAGGAAACCATTTTTTTACAAGCTTTTTTTTAGTTTCACTTGTTTGTATGTAAGAGAAAAAACAAAATTGCTACCGGCAGATGCCCATCGTTTAAAAAAAAACCTTGTTTAAAAAAAAACGAGTACCTACACATCGGTTAGAAAAACCTCAGCTTTAAAAAATAACTCAGGGAAAACAAAATGGCGACTAAAAAGGATAAAATAATGTTTCTTGCAATAAGCTTTTTTTAAACAAAATGCTAAAAATCAAAAAAAAATACAGGGTGGGCCAGAATAGACGCGGGGGTTTGAATTCTTTATAAATTTTTTATTTTAGCGAAACCTATAATTTTTTTTTCAAATACATTGATTGATGGGGAATATTTTTGGTCTAAACATGGAAAATTATATCCCGCAAGTGGTGGCCATTTTCTGCTTCGCAAATCCGTACTCTTTCCAAGACATTTTCCATAACCTTTCGTGTTATGGCCTCGATTTCACTGCGAATGTTGGTTTTCAATTGGCTGATGGTTGTTGGCTTGTTGACGTACACCTTTTCTTTCAAATATCCCCAAAGGAAACAATCTGGAGTCGTTAGATCAGGTGAACGCGGAGGCCAATTGAAATCGCTTCTTTTCGAAATAATGCGTCCGCCAAACATGTCCCGTAAAAGAGCCATTGAGCCCACCGCCCACCGGTTCGTTGTTCTATTGTGTACAGGTCCATTTTAAATTGCCCAAGTCTTCTTAACAAAATGCTGAAACAAAATTAAAAAAATAAAAATAAAAAAAAAGTTATAAAGACTTCAAACCCCTGCGTCTATTCTGGCCCACCCTGTACGTTGCGATTTGGCCTCAAAAATAAAAGATCAAATTTAATACGCAAAACCTCTCAAAGCTTGTATCTTGCTATTATTTTTGAGGCCAAATTCCTACGTAAAAGTATTATTTTTTTATTTTTAACACACTTTGAAAGCTTGTTTATAAAAATTTTTCTGGAACACATGTTTTTGTGTGGAAATTTTCTTTGTTTCAATTTGAATCGGTTTTTGAATTTTTACAATCCAAATATCGAAAGATTAGTGACCAAATATCGAAAGATTGCAAAATGAGTGATGAAATCTAAATTCTCAATGAGAAACAACTGGAAATTGACCCTTCCTGAATAGTTTTAATGTTATCAAGGAATTTCTTTCTTTTTTTTGCCTTAAAGATGAAAATCCAGTTAAAAATAATAATTTTTTTTGGCGACATGAAGCCAAAGTGTGACAGAGAATCGGACCCAAGTCACCACTTTATATATTTAACTCGTCCAAGTTCAAGATGTCCTGCGTTGCGTTTTTTTTCCGTTATTATTTCATTTCGCTTTTTGTACAATACATTTTTCTCGGTTGTGCGGCGTATTTGTTGTTATAGTGTGAGCCGGAAGTGACCTTCACATACATTAAAATCTATGACTATCTACAACAGCTGCCTGCCTTTTGTTGAGACGGTGTTTCCTGCCATCCTAAGAACACTTTTCCTCTGCCGGTTTTCCTGCCAGTTTGCCTGCCTGCCTACCATGGCTAACAGCTTGGCTGACTCTGAATTTCCACGACTCCTACCCCAAATTTTTATTTCGAAAGTAACAACAGATACATTGAGAAACTCAAGTTCTACCTACACAATGACGCTTAAATCCGAGCCGGGTACGAATGGTAGGGGACTGCGGAGAGTCCAAATGGAATAAGATTACCCGCTGAGAGATTTTGTCACAGTGTAATCTTATGACGTAAATCCCATTTTGGAGGTCATCATAGTATGATTCTTGTGTGGCGAAGGGTGTTGCTTCAGCCGGAATGCTCTCCGCCCTTCCATCAACGCGCTGCGGTCGTCGTTGTAGTGCTCGGCTATACCCTTACGCGTCTAACAGTTACTGCTGATGCTTTGTTAAGGATGACTAGCAGGATGTACACGATGTACACAAGCACGGCAGGAAATCCACAGTACAACATGAATAACATCATCGAACTAACAGTATAGTACAAAACGATATACAATCGCCGACTCCTATATATATCCAACAATTCTACATAATTAGCTTATGCTTTTCTTTGACTGCCAGCTTCCCTTTTGGCCCCTCCCCCGTTTTTGTCCTGTGATCGCCTCAATGTAGTAGCTACGTATATTATAGATTTTTGTATCTTTATTTTATGAAATACGCATGTAGATATTGTAATAACTTTGCGTATGTATACTGTTTCTAATACGCATGAATGGGACTCGGCTGAGGTGGAAAATATTTTGCAGAGTAAGAATAAGGAAAAAAAATTGTTCTTTCGTCAGCAGAGCCTGTAGGCCTCAGAATCCTTTTACTGTATGATTAATACAAGCACGATTCAAGAAAAGCTTCACTAAATTTTGAATGAGTTTTCTAGTGTTGGTAAGATTTTCAAATAAAAGATACAATCGCTTATTGTAACTGTATTATTTCGATTTGGATTTTCTTTGTAGCAACATATATTGTAGCGGTATGTCGTCACGCAGGTCATGGTCGTGAGAAAAAAGCTCATTTTTCGTGTTTTTTTTTTGTTCGCTTACTTGGTTATTCGCTTGCTTGCTCGCCTTAGGCAAAGGTCTTTTACTTAATTCGAATCAAATACATATATTTAAGGGAATATATTCTATTCTCAGCACATAAGACGGAATTGGTAACAAAATCGGCGCCTTACCCATCTTCAGAAGCCTCGTATTTATTTTTTATTTTTCTTTTCTATTTTTTTTGAGTCGAATTCTCAACAGGCGTTTTTAGATCGGCGTTTTTAATCCCGAATGTCGATGAAGACGATGTTGATGATATCATGTTAGTAACGCCTCTGAGGGTTTTGTGTTGCTTCATACGAATAGACACACTTTGTGAATTTTTTTTATAATGTTGTTGTTGATAATATATTCAGCATTCAATTCATTAAAAAACATCTCATAAACAAACTAATAACAACAAAAATAATTAACATGAGTTGTAAACACAATATTCTTGGAATGAATCCGTTTCCATTTTACAGCGTTTTTAATAGCCTTTGACGAAGGTAAATTTTTCTGTGCCACGCGCTTTTAGAAAAAGCAGTTTTTCCCACGTTTGTGAAGTAAATTTCAGCTGCCATACCTCTGAATCATTAATTACTGTACACTAAAAAAAAGGATTGTCTCATTCAAAGAAAAATAAACTTAATAGGTATGTTCTTAACCGCATATTCGCTATACATTCTCAGATTTAGCACACCTGGTTACTTTGCTGGGTTTAACAGATCTGAGTTAAGTTAAGACTCAAATCTGAGTCATTAGATGCACACCGACGATATGCCAACTATGAGATTTCTTTTGATCTGCAAGTCTTATTTTACACTAGCTTGTATATCCGTCGTTGCCGGGTTAAGTTTTTTCAAATTTTTTTTATGGTCTATGTTGGAGCTAAACTTCCGGCCAATCGGCTCGGTAGTTTCCCCGCGAAAGAGTAACATAGCGCAAAAACTAAGTTTCGAAATCACTTTACCCCCTCCCCTTACTCCCCCGACCCACCCCTCGCGCTTCTTTCCCGTATTCCTATGTTGGAACCAGAACTACTACAGACACTCAGGCCAAATTTCAAGTCAATCAAAACTAAAAAAACCTTGAAAAACATTTGAAAACCCCCGAATCCTTTAAAAATAGTAAAAAAATATAATCATTGGAATAAATTTAAAATTGGTGTACGTCGGGAACAATTTTAAATTTACTTCAATAATAAGATTTTTTATTCTTTTTAAATGATTTTTGTTCAGGGCATTTAAATTTTTTTTTAGAAAGTTTTAATTTAGTTTTTTTCTCACTATTTTTAAAAATACTATATTTTGTAACCGAATGGGAAAAACAGGATCAAAATCGGTTCAGAAAATCAAATTATATAAGGAGAGGGGGTATAAAGTTAAGAGGAAGGATGAATTCTTGTACACAAAAACATTTCTTTCATTATATGCAACCGAAAAACGGAAAAGGGATCAAAATTGGTTCAGTGGATGAACACATGCATGGAAAGGGGGTTTAAAGGGAGAGGGGGACGTTAAATTTTTATACACTAAAACAGGCATCATCAGCTAGTGGCTCGGCTGGCTCATCACACAGATTGGCTTTAACAGCGTAGCCACTATAATCAACCTTTTATTGTGTGCTGTAATGCTTGTGTGTTGCGGCTTAGGATCGCAAGAATAAAACGAATCGTGCTTTGAGTTGGAATCGGTGCATTATTAGCATGACGCATTTCATTTTAAATCAGTTCGTGTCAATCCATTGCCGTGGAAGGTTGTGTTTCATTGAACTGTATTTTAATTTGTAGTGGTTATACATTTTGATTGTAAAGGGAGCGACAGTTACTTTGATGACCCCTGCACTAAAACATTTCTCCCGTTATATCCAGCTGAATGCCAACAACAGGACCGAAATCGGTTGAGTGGATCAACAGTCATGAGGGAAGAACAAGCAAACTCTTATCCCAAACGCATATACCCTCTCCGTTCCTTCGGGGTTAAAAACAACAATAAAAGAAAAAATAAATAAATCCAAGTAATTATTTTAATGTGAAATTATTCAAAAAGAAAAATATTAAAATCCTAAAGGTCGAGAAATTCAAATCAGAAATACGGAGCTTTAAATTCAACACAATGTTTTATTTCAATGGATTTGAAAATGACATAAATTTACTTATATTGAAGGAATATCTTGTATAACATTTCTTTAAACTAGAGGATGGATGACACATTTCTATGGTTTGAAGTTAAAAATTTTTCTGAGTGTGGAGTTTGTAAAGTTGGATGTGATCATGTGAGGTCCTCGAGGGGTTTGATATAAATTCTTAAACTTTGTCTCTTGGAAACTCAAAAATACGACTTTTTCAAGCGTTATGGTAACACGATTATGTCCTTGAGCAGTTCTTCAGACTCAGAAATGCACGTAAATAACACAGGAAACAAAAAAAAAATATTTAGAATAACTGCTTATGACTCTTTAAGTTCTTAAATGTGCGATCCCGTGTTGGTTTATATGATTTATATTTATAATTATTTGCATTCCGCCTTCACGAAAAATTTTTACCGAAGACAGTTTTTTTTTGCAATTTTTGTTTCGTTTCAAAAAAGTACCATATAGAATAACAAGAATAACATATTTGATGTGGACAGCACATCATTTTCTCATCATCATTGATTTCATGATAAAAGCATTAAAAATTTTAGAAAAAGAGTAAAAATTTTGAGATCTCTAGAATAATAGTCACGATTTCCACTTATAGAATAGTTAAATGTTCTACCTTTTCTTTGTTTACAGGGGTTAGCTCCAGCATATACCCTTTAAAAAAGAGCTCGGGAAGCGGGGGCATGGCTAAAGTGGATCAGAAGCTTAGTTTTTCCTCTATTTTACTCTTTCGCGGGAAAACCACTGAATCGGTTGGCCTGAAATTCAATCGGGAGCTCGGCCCTAACATTGATTCAGCAAAAACTCTCCCGTGATTGGAGGAGTCAAGTTAGACTGTTTAAATTTAAAGCAACCTCTTCTATTAATTTCCAAATTGTCAACAACCGAACAGACTGTTTAAAGCTGCAAACAATAAACTTAGATAAGAAAAAAATAAACCCAGCTCTCACAAAATCCCATCTCAGATATTTTTGACCAAAGTTTTTGATGTCCAAAAACTTTTTTCTCCTAAATTAAAAAAAAAATTACTTCAGACGGCAAAAAGTTTTCCATTTCCAGCAGTTTTGGAAGCAATCATTTAAAAATATTGGTTTCTAGCATTTCTTTCCCAATGTTTTTACTTTCGTACATATTCGGTTTTAACATGCTTTGCAAAATTTTGCGGATCAACTGTTGTTAATCAAAAGCGTTTATAAATTTTCGTTAAAACAGTTTTTAAGGATTTTTTATTTATTTATTAGAAAGAAGCTAAACTATCTCCTAGACTAATCTATTCTAAAATAACAAAACAAAATAACAAAAAATCTATATATATAAAAATGGATGTATGTATGTATGTATGTATGTATGTATGTGGCTTATAGACTTCTAAGCCGCTGAACCGATTTTGACCAAATTTTCAGGGAAACTTTAGATTAGCACAGAGGGTGTTTCTGTGAAGTTTGGTGCACCTACCCCTTAAGCTTCCCCCCTCTCCCATACAATCCAAAAAGTTATTTGCAAATTTCTCGAAAACGGTTCACTTTATTGCAAAACTCCTAGAACAAACAGTGTTTAGAATCCACGATTTTGACCAAATTTTCAGGAAAACTTTAGATTAGCACAGAGGGTGTTTCTGTGAAGTTTGGTGCACCTACCCCTTAAGCTTCCCCCCTCTCCCATACAATCCAAAAAGTTATTTGCAAATTTCTCGAAAACGGTTCACTTTATTGCAAAACTCCTAGAACAAACAGTGTTTAGAATCCAATTCTACATAAATACTCAATACATGAAAATTCAATTGGAACACCTTTTGAAATTCTTATTGCAAAATGTCACTCTAATAAAAAATGTTGTATGTTTGTTTCTTTATGACTTTACCTCCTACAACGTTATTATATTGGGTAACCTGCTACTCCAAAAACTCATTAAAAAAAGGAATCTATATATATAGTAATCGATGGGGAACGGAAGAAGCGAATCTATATGACATGTTGCCATCAATACTTCGCTGTTCGTCGTTTGAATGTATTTACACTTGCCATGTGTTGCCACTGTTTTGTGTTGCCACTGACGTTTTGCATTGCTATTAATAAATTTGAATTCCGAAACGTTAAAGAATTAAAGTTTTCTGAGTATTTAAATACAGTATTTTGGGGAAAAAAGCAGTAATGCAGTATTGGAGTCTGAAAAACAATATAATACTGCGAAAAACAGTATAGATACCATCGTTATGTATAGCCCTCACCTGCTATCTTCTGCAATTCTAAAGGGATTTGGTGCTTCAATGTATGACATGAATGAAAAAGAATGACATTTCCCACAATATTGTCTTTCGCCGTGTGGTTAACCACCTTTTACCGTTATTGAATATATTGTAAGTAAACAGTACGATTTTGTAATACACCGTTGGGTCACAAAGAAAAATGTCTCTAAAAAAATTTCCCTTTTTTGGGTTAACTATATGCATTTGACTCGAGGCCGAAGGCCGAGTAAAGAAGAAGGCGAGAGCTGAAATATATTTAAATAATTTTACGTAACATCTCCATACATCAAATTCCAACAATTCAAGTGTGAGGGGCGAGGCCGAAGGCCGAGTAGTTGTGGAGGCCGTAGGCCGACGGGGGCAGGGAGGCCGAAGGCCGACCTGTGGAAGGGGGATGAACCGCGAAGCGGTTCGGGGCGCAGCCCCTAGTAAAAAATAAAAATGAAAAACAAAATAAAACATAAACATAAAAGAAAACCTAATATAAAACCTATTAAAAATCTAATATTTTGAAACACCTATCACAAAACATAAAAACATGTAGGGATGAAAGTACAAATGTACCGACCGTAAAGGTCCTTTTGGTGGCAGCGAGGACATGTTTCGGATCACGCCACTGATCCTTCATCAGCTCACTTAACGTGAAAATTTCGTAAAGAAATATTTTTTAATATTTCAAACAAAGAGATTTTGTATGAAACAAACCGTTATAAACACACTCACTAAACGTACATGAAAATCACAGACATTTTATTATAGTTAACATCACCACTACACAATTGCATATAAAATAATTAAAAGTTATCAAAAACTCACTCGTTAATAGCACCACACTGTTCAAAACCTCTTTAAAATAAAATAAAACAAAACGATTACCAGTTATTTGCAAACCTGTATGATCCTGAATTTAGAGATGCCAGATTGAGAAATACTCATCAACTAAAAATTAACCTTTTTTGGTTAGAATTAGAAATTACCCCAAATATTTTTTCCCGAAAATATTAAATTGCAAAAACTGTATTATTTCTTATCTTTTTAGATATTTGTGAGTCTTCTCACATACATTTCTGTAAAATTATTAGGGATTTTGTATTTTTCAGTGTTGTTTTTGTTGTTATTATTTTTATTATTATTATTGATTAGTGGTTTTTGTTTTTAATTTTTAAAAAAATTTTTGATTTATGAATGGTGGATGGATCTAGGAGGTAGTTTAGTTTAAGACTTTAAAATAAATTAAATTCTGTGATATTCATAACTATTTTAGTTTGGAGATCAAAAAGGCTTTCAAATATTAGGATAAAAAATTCTAACATAAGAATTTGTTGACAATTATTTCCGTGTTGACATTTGAAAAACTCGAAAGATGAATTATTGGTCATTAAAATTAATCACTTTCTTCTCTGTCAATCCTCTTGTGCGATTTCTAGAATTTCTTATCGAAAATTGATCCGGTTCTCAGCATTACAAATGAAAATTCCTGGCCCAATAACATCTACCAGGATCTTTTCACCTACTTTAATTTTTTCACCTACTTAAAATCTGATATATAAAAAAATTGATAGAGTACCATCTCTACGTATGGGTTTGAGAAGTTCCCTACCTCTCCCCGTTTGAGATTCACCTATGCCCTTTAATTGTAATACTTTAATATGTGCTGGGCTTGACGAAAAAGACATTTCACAAGATTACAAAAAATAAACGTATATTTTTGTTAACAGCAACAAAAGAACATAAATAAGTACAAGGATTTTCGATTGATGGATGATTTCTGTGAAAATGTGAAAAACAAAACCCAAAAAACTGTAAAAAAAAAGTAATTGTATAAAAACAAGTCTTCAAAAACTGTTGCTTCTGAAAATGATATAAACGAGGAAATTTTAATTATATTATACAGAATTTCTCGTATGAAATAAACACTAATTATAACTCTTTCCTGTTTTGTTCATTACCTAATAATAGTTCTTGGGATAGAGATCACCCCTAATTGATTGGTTTTTTCTTTTGTTAATACTTTTGCACATAACCGTATATAGATATCTAATGTATATAATTTAGTTGGTTTTTTTATTATTATTTATTATTATTATTTTTTTCATTTCATCCTTCCTTTTTCATCTCTAAACGTATTTTACACAACTTTTTATATACTCATGTACATAGAAAAGAGAAGACAATAACATTAGCAGCTATACAACAATTGGTCGTAAATATATTAAATTTCGTACATACTTGGTAAATTTTTTAATGGATAAATATATTTATATATACCTGTAGATAACTAAGTGATATACGAGTAAGTTAAGGTATACTTACCTTAAGGACATGAAAGATATATTCATTCTATTGATAAATATATATACACACTTGTGTAGACATTAAACATTTTGTTGTACATTATCATTTATGTATGTATGTATATCATAAAGGATGTGCACAATTTTTTGGCAATGAAGTCGATAGATGTTGGTCTCCGCTTACGTCACAGTTTAGCGTGGGAGTCTGCTGGCGCACCCACAGGAGATGTAGACTTTCCGTCTATGATGATGACGATATATCCACCAAGTTCGATGAAGAGATGAGAAAGTTCTAAATATTTTCACATTTGCGGTCTAGTAGTTGTGTGAATCTCAATAATGGGTATATATTTATTTTCTCCTCATGGCATTTGTGTGCGTGTTAAAATTTTGGTCCTTAGAAAGGTATTTGTATGTTTTTTTTTTGAAAAACCGTTGATATTTTAGAAATAAGAGGTTGTTTTTCAAAATTCCAGTATTTTTTTCAGTTTTTTTCTCGAACATTTTTAATATCAGCGGCTAAGTTTTTGGAAAGACTATCCAAGAGAAACCTTAAAATTGTATCTGATATTTAACTGATTAGTGAAAGCTAACAACGATTCTAAGTGAATTAGCAAGTATTTGTTATGAACGACTCTGAGAATATACATTGGCATGCGCTCCTTAGAAAAGCTTTCTTGCTCAGTATCTACACAAACAGTGACGACATTAGTGTTATATTCATATATCCTTCTTCTGGGCTCCAAGTATTCAATTCATGCTTTACATGATCAAAGAACTTTCAGAATTTAGTTCTTTCACAATTCCGAACATGAATTCCGTCGCGCGAGTCGCAATCACTGGGATTGCCTGAAATTCAGTTATTGTTTTGCGTTAAACCGGGTGTGTTGCGATAGTGGGTGAAAACCTCCCCTGAATTTTTTCGTTCTTCTCGAGGGGATATTTTGTTGCAGCTACATTATTATATTACAAGTAAGCTTTTCTAAGACAAAAATTTCAATAGTGTGCGATGTAAATGGTAAAGTTTGTACAGTGTTAAATTTTATGATAGTGTCCTGTTGTATTATGGTAAAAAAAACACACAAATTCGGTTTGTATATGACGATGTATTCAAGCAATAATGCAAAAAAGCTCATTTTCTGGCAAGTAGAAACCATATGAGGTCGAAACGCACAACTATAAGCGCAGTTTATCCAGCCGCCGCCGACACAAATATATCCCGATCCCGAAATGGTACGAGATAACGCGCTAGGCTATCGTTAAATCATTCGCGTTTCATCCCTTAGTAAGGCAATATTAATATAAGTTAAAAACGGTGCAGAGCCGCGTCATGGCCAGAACGGCCTCCCAGGGTGGTCAAAATTACCCCCTTTATGATTGAATAGAATCTTTAAACAAATAAAAGTAAATAAATAAAGAAATTATAGTAAATATTAAAATATAATATTTTTAAAAAAAAGTTCTAGTTTAAAGTACGGACTCTCTGAAAAATTCATTTCAATTCTATTCGATGTTTATCTGGTAAAATTTTGAAAAAAAACGGTATAATTTTATTTACAAAAAGACAAAAAACAAGTGTAAAGTGCAATAAACATTCCATTATAATAACTAATTGATTGTATTTATAACTACTATTTATTATTAGTGTTTTATAATAGTTATAATAATAAAAATCAGTGAAATTATTCAAAAAATATACATAAATACATACACATTCACAAGAACCTATTTAATATTTAAAAAAAAGTAAATGTTTTCTAAAAAAAAATATTCAACCTTATAATTTTTGAATTTATTTGAAATCAAAATTTTGAAATAATAATAGAAAAAAACCATTTTCATTAGTTTTTAATCGCACATAAATATAGTTAAAATATCTAAATGTATCGTTAACTATATAAAGTTATATTAACTGTAAATAATGAAAAGTTGTTGTTGCTGCTCTGTGCATTATATTCTGGAATAACTAATTCATTAATCAAGCGAATTGCAGTATATTTATAACTTTCATAAGCACATAAATCAATCGCAGAAAAAGAAAACATTAAGAAAGTTTTAATAGTTCCTCAAAAAAGGTATTTTTGATTAAAATTCGGTAAAAGATAAAATTAAGAAACTTGATTTACATCAAAGTGCAATTTTTATACAAAAAAAAACCCCCCATTCCAAAGTGATTACGAAGATTGAGAAACAGTGCTCTGAGAAAAAGTGTTTAAAAGGATTGAATATGATTCGAGATCTTATGTGGGATTGCATTTAAAAAAAAAAAAAAACAATTTATTTGTAGGGAAGCAAAATAGTTATTTGTATGAGTTGTATGAAAGCAATTTACCAATTTACCTATAGAAATTTCGTTTTAAATTGTCGTCGTAGTCGTCAACATTTACCACCACCACCATCATCATCATCATCACGTAAGCAGCAGCGGTAGAATTACACCGCCTTCAGCACAACTACCTTAAAATAACAATTTTTTTTTTGGCAACGGTGCAAGGAAAAAGAGGACATTTAAAAAATCACATAACGAAAGGAAATAAAAAAAACCTGTAAACGAGAGAAAATATACATTTGAGTAGATTGAGCAAAACAAAAATAAAATAAACATCAATAATTGTATAAATGGACACCTTATAAAAACTACTCGTATGTGTATTAAATGTTTTGTGTAGAACATTCTCTTGTGACTATCTAAATTCTAGCAAAACAAGGATAAAATCAGATTAATCCTTATATATATATAGGCACATATATATATATATATAAATGATTGCATATCTTTAGGAATTGGTAATCCTTTTTAGTTGTCACAATCCCTCATTTAAACCACAGAAATACGTTTGTTTGTTTTTTTGTCAGTATATTCAAAAAAAATCATTTTCAGCCAATTAAATTCAATACCCTTGCAATTGATAAATCTAAAACAATAATTTTTTTATGCCTATATTGTGATTCCTTAAAGTAAAAAGTCCTGTTGACATTGTTTTTCCCTTATTTGGGGTGGGTGCCTGAGCGAAAAGTGTGACGAAAAACAACAAGTGTCATTCGGTTGGTAATGTTGTATTGGTTCGCATTGACCAGAAGTTTGTATTTTGTCCTTTCTCTAGCCAACACAAAGAATCTGAGAAGAAACTCAGTTGAATAAAAGAGAATTCCAAAAGATACAAAAGAGTATCAAGGAAAAAGTACTTTAAGGGGGTTTTTGGGTATAGATTGGGATTGTTTTGGCACCAAAAAAAAAAAAAAAAATCAGAATTTTGCCATATTGAATATCACACTAGGTGTTCATTTGGTACGGACAGTTATAAATCATATAGGACTAAAATGTTGCGTGAAACGATTCAGACATTGGCGTGCCTGATTGTTTTAGCCAGTAGCACATACTCGCTGCATATGGCGAGGGACTCATATCGTCGACCATTGTCAGATATTGATGTGGTGAGTAGCCTGGATGAGGGTCATATGGGCCGAAGTAAATTACCCCTAACATCAATATCGTCAGGATCATCATTACCTATGCAAGGATCTATGCAGTCAGGATCCCCATCAATTGCATCGGCGTCGCCGCAATTGAATTTGATTTCAAAATCAAACAGTGCTAATGGAATGATGTCGAATGGCGGTGTACTTGCTGAGCGCCCCATTGAAATATCGTCAATGTTGCGTGAAAATGATCTATCCAAACATTTAAATCGTCCATACTTGATCAGAACTAACGAAATGGATAAATATGAGCCCATTGAATCTGTCGAAGAGATCGCCTATCGACGCATCGAACCACCGAGAGCACTGCAGGAACTGTTCGATGGTGCGAAACATGATGAAGATGACTTCATTGAAGCATCACCAGTCTTAGATATTAGATTACAACAGAAGCAGTATAAGAAACATCATAATCAGCAAATCCGGCAGCAACAGCAGCTGCAACAACAACAGCAACAGCAACAGAAGCAGCAGCAGCAGCAGCAACAACAACAGCAGCAGCATCACCACCATCAGCAGCAGCAGCAGCAACAAGATTTACCGTTGCAGCAACATCACCCACCTCGTCAGCAGATGATAACCAATAAACGGGCATCATCGACAGGTGCAGCCGGTGGCGGAGGTTCCGGTCCTCCCAACATCGCTGGCGTAACTCACGGCATAGCTAGCCAGCTTATGTTGCGTAGCGCGAGGGGCCAGCGACAATATGATGTGCCGCAAATAGGTGAGTTACAATCTAATTTTTTTTTAGCGACACCTACAAATAATTTCTATCTTTGGTCCTTGATTGAATACCTCCCACACGAACGCGAATAGCAATAATATTTTTTTTTATGTAAAATTTGCTTCGTTTTGCTGCAAAAAATGTATGCTGGGCTGGGAATACCACACACACAAATTTATTGCATAAAACTTTTGTAGGACTGCTCGGAATAGTTAAAAAATGCACTCTACTAACGAATGCTTTGTTATTTTGTTTGAGTACTCTGACATTTTGACGAAAAACATATTATCCGGCCCTTTTGCTGACCTGATTTACTTGCATGGACAATTTTGTGAGGACTGGACGTGGACTCATGAACCTGAAGTGCACTTTTCCATTGTTGTTATTGTGTATCAAGGTGTTCTACACTTTCAAAAAATTTCTGGAAATCAAATATGTAGACAAAAATCATGGAAAACAATGGATTTTAGATGAAAATATTAAAAAAAAATACGCCGCAGGGAAATTATTTTTTTTTCTTCAAATTTTGATCAGGCAACTCTGTTCCTAACTCATGACAGAAAAACATACTAAGTTTTTAAACTCTTTTAGCGTGTGAAGGAAAATTGCATATGTTTTGCTCTCAGCAAGTAAATAAAGTGGAATTTCCGTTCGTGAAATTCATCCGTTCCTGAAAAGCGTTTACGTTTTTCCCACACTTTTTTTTAACTTTGTGTTAAATGAAGTAAATTTACAAACCGAAGTGTTATTTTTAACAACAAATAGTGTAATTTTCAATATAAAAAATATCACTCTTACCGTTCAGATGTTACAATTTTTAAAAACAGTTGAAAGGTTTTGAGTAATAATTTTTCTTTTCGAAGTTTTTTTCAAGAATTTAGACTTTTTTATCACTTATCGATTTCTACTATTAGTTTATTTTCCGAAGCATATCTAACTTCACGATCCCCACACTGCGCCATTGGATATAGTGGATGAGGCATCCCTGATCATCAATTTTGTTAAAAATTCAATAACTGTTTTAATAAGAAAGTGTTTTTCAGCAAAAAATTGCGCAAAATCGCAAAATTTTGGTTGAAAATTAAACATTTGTTTAAATTTAAGCAAAAATGTGTTGAATATTATGCAAATTGTGAATTTTCAACTCAAAAAGGTTTAATTTTCCACCAAATTGCAATTTTATCCATTTTTAGACGGACATTCACTTCCTTTAACGAAATAGTTTACACAAAAAGTGAACTAAGTTCACACTCTCTATGAAAGACCGTCCTTTATGTTAAAAACTATATATATGAAAACATAGAAAATTGATTAAATTCTAGGCAAAAAAACTCGGTAAATAGGAAAAATGTGGAACAAAAAAACTGTTCTAGCTGTTCAAAGAATGGTTGAAATCTTAAGTAGAAGGTGGTGAAGGGAAGACATATTGTCTCGACGAAAAGCTTCCTTCTAGAAAACATCATACAACAGTTTTATTAAAGGATTGTTTTCTTTCTCCTACAACCACTAGACTTTGATTGAAATCCATGAGAAAATTTCTCGACAAGGTACACAATTTTCGAGAAAATAGAAAAAAAGTATTCCATTTGTATGGGGGAGGGAGAAGTAGTGGTACAACTAGATCCATACATCAAAATGGATGAGTTATGTAAGAATCCTATTCTAAACATATTTTGCCTTTACACATTTTTCAATATAAAGAATTAAAAAATATTCTTCAGATTTTTTTTTCTTCCTTGATTTGCACGATTTCGAAAAACCCTTGGTTTTTCACTTTATATTCCCGTTTTGCACGGTTTGTATCTTTTACACGGTCTGAAATTTTTTCTCGGAGAACATTTTCACAAACAAACATAACAAAAGCTATAATTGCCTATCTGGCAATCATTGGAGACCCGTATGGTGATATTCGTATCAAAATTTGAACAGTTGTACCAAAATTCCACTTTGAAGTTAAACTTTCCAATAAGATTTTTTAAAATTTATTCCAATCGGATTTTGATGTATGGGAGTTTTATGTAGAATCATATCCTAAATAACTTTTGTTCGTGGACTTTTTTGATAAGATGCAACGTTTTTGAGGGGTACCCCCCCGTAATGGTCCATTTTTACCCGTTAACGAACTTTTTACGAAAAACGGATCCACGCAAAATTTCAAGTCTCTAGCTTAATCCGTGCGCCCGCAATCCGCGCCACAGACGGACGGACAGACGGACAGACGGACAGACAGACAGACAGACAGACGGACAGACGGACGGACGGACAGACAGACAGACGGACAGACGGACGGACATGCAGAAATTAATTATTTTTATCATTCTAAACACACTGGTGTAATTTATTTTTGTGTGTGATGACGGGATCTTGGCGTTACAAACGGTAACGCAAAGTAAGAATACCCTTTGGTTTCACCATACGGGTATAAACATCAGTTATATTTTTTAGCACAAATTCAAGTAGTTTTAGGTGTTCTGAAGTATTTACCCTTTTTTACACGACTTTTTTTTTGCACGGTGGTTCTTAGGAACGAAAAATCTCACAACAAGTACTTTCTTTCAAATTTTCGGATGCTGGTTTACAATTTCTACATCTGCTAAAACATTTTTGCAGATCTGTTCAACATTAAAAGTTGGAAGTGCAATTTGATCAACTTCAGATAATCACTTTTTGATTCTTGTGTAAATAAAATGTAATGTCGTGAATAAAATTTTGAACTGCTACCGATTTCAAAATGGATTTATTGATTCACACTTTTCATAAATTGCCTTTTATTTACTCAGCGAAGTGTTTCACAATATTGCGAAAGAAAATAAACTTTTACAATTGTGGGTTTTCATCACTATAAAGTCTCCGAAATGTTATTCATGAAATTCAACTTTTGTATGTATAAGTATAGCAAAAAAATCAGATTCGTTCAATTTTATGGTGGAGCTCATTCACGGTTGACACAACATAAAAAGTTTTTTTCTCAAAAATTTTGGTCCACAGAAGCATATTAGAAATTAACAGTCAAATGCTATGGGAGAGTTATGGTTTGGGATAAAAATCATGTCAAAGTAATCATAATATCGATATATTGGCATGTCCATTTATTTATAACAGTATTTTGTATCCATAATCCATTATTTTTGGCTTTTTGATATGAGAGGGTAGGTGTTATAGGGGTGATAATTTATGTGCGTAGCAAATAGACTAAGCGAACGTGAAAATATATATTTCATATATAGGAACCCATATTCATGGTGTTTTATGTTCAACAATTTCATTGATACGTGTTATAGTTTAGTCTATATGATCGTCGAATGTCAGAATATATAAAATCAGTGAGATATAAATTTCCAATTGATTTATCTTTGAAACACTGAAGAGGACACCTAAAGATAGTCGATAGAACATATGACTGAGAAGATTAAAAGATGTGTTTCCGTTTTTTTTTTGGTTAATTTCAAACCATAAAATATACGGGAAAGGAAAAATTATATTATATAAATAAATACATAATATATTTTAAAGGTGTGCGAGACGAAGGATTTAAAGCAATAAGTTTGACATTACCATAGATATACTTGGAAGTCAGTGAATAAATTAAATGGAAAATAGGAACATGGGAAAAATTACATTTTCTTATTGGTAAGGTGTTTGATTTTTACACGTTTTCTTTTCCACCGATATATATTTATATATTTTATATAATATATGTAGATATGAGTTATGAATTAAATTGATGTGGGCTAAAGAAATATAAATTTTACGATATTGATAAAAAGGTATTTTCGGAAATAAAATTTTAACTGCAGATTATTATATGTGTGAGTGCGTAGATCGAGATTTTCTTTTACCTGAAAATGAGTTTTTTACGACAGCTATGTTTCTTTATACAAATATATATTTCCATAATATAGACATGAAGCACTTCAAATATTGATGATTTTTGGATTTTATATAAATTTGAAACTAATTTCAAAATTCATGCTAATTTTATAAGGAATTTTGCGTGGAATGTATAAAATACATATTGAGTTATGAATGTCATTGTTAGCTTATGAGTTTTTTTTATTGGTAAGCATCGAATTGCTATTCAAATTCATGAACAACATATTTTATAACGGCAAAAAGGCAATTTATATATGGGATAGAAAGATTTATTCAGATTTTATACAATTACAGTAGACTACTAAGAAAATTAATTAAAAAGTTTAGATATTTAGATCTTCACAACTTTATTTTACTGAAAGCATAGCAGTTGAATGTTGAAAAATTATTGAATAAAAACCTTTCTCTCTTTCTCTCGGCATTACTACCGGTTTCCGGTCTTGGCCTGCAGCAATGTCTCTCGCCAGAGATCCCGGTCACGTGCCAATGTCTTCCAGTTTTGCATACCATTTCTGTTCGCGTCCTGGTCAACGCCGTCTTGCCAGCTGAGCTTGGGTCTTCCACGTCGCCTTTTATACGCGTGTGGTTTGCCTTACCATTTGTAACGCCAAGATTCCGTCATCACACACAAGAATTAATTACACCAGTGTGTTTAAAATGATAAAAAAAAATTGAATTTTGCATGTCCGTTTGTCCGTCCGTCTGTGGCGCGGATTGCGGGCGCACGGATTGAGCTAGATACTTGAAATTTTACGCAGTTTCGTTTTTTGTAAAATCCAAGGCTAAGCTCGTTAATGGGCAAAAATGCACCATTAAGGGGGTGGGGGGGGGGGGGGGGGGGGGGGGGGGGGGGGGGGGGGGAGTATTTTTAATTGATTAACGACAGAATTAATGGGTAAAATGCCAAAGTATTACCAGTGATGCGATGGCATTTGTTTTGGTTATTGGTCGCTTTTTTTTATAGATTTTTCAATTAAATACTTCACTGACTCCTTAGATAATCGAAATGAAATCAAAAATCTGCAAATATTTACAACCTGATATGTAAGAACTATGCAAGAACTTTAACACATTCAACTCATATTGGATCTAGCATTTCCTATGGATTTGAAATATCTCTTATGATTGTTCTCTTAATTTTCGTATTTCGAATACTATTTTCTTGCGTACTATCGTAAAATAACCACCGAACTCCATATTTCCTAGAATAAACACGTACTTTTGTGTAAAAAAATCAAACGCAGTGACTGTAATCGTGGACAGCACGGGGATTTCTGGAATACCGGGCACCAATCATGTATTCCGACGCGTCTCTGTCTTTCGACTTCGACGCAGATTTTAACTCTTGACTTCGCCATATCTGCAGCTGGAAATTTCGCGGAATCGTCACTATGAATTGAAACGTGATTCTGACTGTCACTCCAGGAAATTTGAAGCTGCTGATATGGCGAAGTCAAGAGTTAAAAGCTGCATCGAAGTCGAAAGACAGAGACACGTCGGAATACATGATTGCTGCCCTGATTTCTTGGCGACGTGACCTTTTGGAGGGTAATAATTTTCAATCTGTCGCCTGCGTACAAAATGGATATATTATATTCTAAAGATATTGCTTCTGTGTAAGAAAGTTTCTAACACCAAAAAGAACCTCAAAAAAATTATATTCGTTAAACGTGGGTTGATTATTTATTTAATGCGAAAAATGGAAAAAAGAAAATAAATTTTCATAAAATCTTCCATTATCGAATTCAATTCTTTATCTATTTCTTCAACACTCACCGGCAGAGTTTTTCTAGGTTCTTTTACTTGTCAAACTTTGCTAATGTCCTTGCAATCTTTCTCTCAATTAACTGTGCACACAAAACAATTTTTTGCGAACAAAGTATAAAAGTTATAAATATTAGCATTGCCTTATATCCTCAATTTTTTGAAAAAACTTTCAACAATGAAAAATTCGACAGAATTAAAACTTTTAATACGTTGATGTGTTTTCCGTGTTAAAATCGCCGAAAAGGTTAAAGAACTTAAACATTTATTTGTAATTTTTTTTACAGAAACTTTTTAGAATTGATTTTTACCAAAAGTATGTTTCCATTTCGACAAATTCATTCCAACGATGAATTTTTAACACCCAACCATTTAAAATTACTGTTTTTATATTAATAGCCATTCTCGGAAACAATCTATAGGGAATGCTTTACTTCCGTCTGTGGTACTTTCATAATTCAAAGGGATTACTAGGGATAGAAGATTAAGAGAGTGGGTTTTTGTAAATATATAACCGTTTGAAAATGATTTGGTTTACAAATCTTTTGTAAAGAAGCGTTTGGTGTTAAAGTTTTCAAGATGAACTTTTCCCCAATTCAGGAAGTCATGAAAATTTTAATTTCTAGATTTGAATAATAAGATGAAGCGTTAAAGATTAATGAAAAATCTCAGTTTGGTTAAAATATATACTATTTGGTTGGATATAAATAATTGTTAATAAGTATCTACCGTATCTTTAATTTGCATTTTATAACTAATTTTTTAGTAATGGAAAATTGATTTATTTTTAGTTTCATCATAGAGTTTGCTAGCGTATTTATAAACATGAATTAACTTCAATATCGTTTATCTAGCTATTAATATGCAAAACAAGTTATTTTCATTTAAATTCAAGCAACCGATAGCATGCTTCATAATGACTTGAAATAACAACTGAACAGTGAAACGAAAACAGCTTAGAGAAGTGGAATTTTCCTTAAAGAGGAAATTCATTCGGGCGATATGAAGTAAGAACGTATAGGTAGTAATTTTGTTTTTTTTGCCGTCATACAATGCTTAATAATACATGGGCAAAAATACCTTTGCTTATCTGAATATCCATCTATATAGTGCGCAATCAGCTCCCATATATTATTTGAAGAATTACAATTTGTTCTACATAGCGAATAAAAATCATTTTCTAAATTTAGTTTTGAATATTCTAAAGTTAGATTAGAGTACTACAATATATAGAATTTATTACTTTACTTAAATGTATCTACATACATTTATACAAATATGTAGGTATGACGTTGGCTCTTTTTTTTCGTAATTTTGATATTTCAATAGAGGATTTTCTGTAACGTTGAAAAGTTACGCTCTTCTTTCAAGTGAACATGCTATTGTCGCCTTTGAATGTTCACTTCACCTACTTTCGGATCAAAAAACAAAAAAAAAAAAACTTGAACGGTTTGTGAGAAGCGGAAATTTTTTTATTGAATTTTGTCAGGAAAAGCAGAGTTTGAAATTTAGAAAACTGATTTGCAACCTTTTTGGGATTTTTTTTTAAAGAATCCATTGATCTATTGAAAGAAATTTGAGGGCTTTTCGAACTGAGAGTTCATTCCACGTTTTAGCGTAGCAACTGAAACAAACCCTTTATTTTGTTGTAACGAATATTCACATTCGCTTTCGCAACATGCGAAAGATTCGTAAAATTTGAACCCTCTTGCTTTCCCGAATTTTATTGCGAAAATTTGACCGAATATGTCACAAAAAAAAATCCCCAACGTTAGCTAGTCTAGGATAAGGTTGATTAATCAACAGACTCAAATTACTGGCCTGCCGAATTAAAGTCTTTATTAATTGAACTTAACCCGTTCGGTACATGTTTTTTTTCTATGGGGGTTAAAAATTCTCTCTATACAAATTAATGATGTTTAAGCTATTCGTATTCATTTAAAACAAAAAAAAAAAAAATTAAAAATTTTTATTTTTTACAAATACGTTTACTGTAGTCCAGATTTTTACTCAAAAAATCAAAATTGGGTCATAAATGCACTTAAAGGTGCACTGAATGAGAATAGAGTGTTGAAAATAAATAAATAAGAAGTCAATTCAAATTTTTATCTGCGTTGCCATATGGCATCAAAATGCCGAATGGGTTAATAAGGATAAAAAACTCTAACTTTCAGAGAACTCTTTATTGCGGTGGAATTGTAATAAATTGAAGTACAAAATCTATTACTATCCATAGAATACGTCACACTTCTTGGGAAGGGGGTCTGCAGTAGTGCGACGGCCGGCGATACTTAAACCTCATACAACAAAATCCTGAAACAGTCGGGAGGATGGACCCGAAAACGCTCAAATTTTCGTGACATATTTCAGAGACAGCCCCTTAAGCTCACCCTACATATTGTGGTTTACCAGAGTGATTTTTGTACTCCTTTTTGTACGTGTGTGTAATAAAAACATAACAAAAGCTATAATTGCCAATCTTGCAATTATTGAAAACCCGTATGGTGATTTAAGTGAACGGCGAACAGTTATATCAAAATTCCACTTTGAAGTCAAACTTTTCAATAAAATTTTTTTTATAATTTATTCCAATCCGATTTTCATGTATGGGAGTTTTATATATCCTAAATAACTTTTGTTCTTACACTTTTTTGATAAGATGCACCGTTTTTGAGATATTCGCAGAAAACATTTTCGTTCGTATGAGGGGTACACCCCCCCCCCCCCCCCACCCCCCTCCCTAATGGTCCATTTTTGCCCATTAACGAAATTAGCCTTGCATTTTACGAAAAACGAATCTGCGTAAAATTTTAAGGTTCTAGCTCAATTCGTGCGGCAGAAATCCGCGCCACAGACAGACGGACAGACGGACGGACATGCAAAATTCGATTTTTTTATCATTCTAAACACACTGGTGTAATTCATTTTTGTGTGTGATGACGGGCACTTGGCTTTACAAACGGTAAGGCAAATTTAATATACCCTTTGGTTTCACCATACGGGTATAATGATCGCCAGGCCTGAAGATTTTCATACTCACATGTGCAAAAATGGGTACCAGGTAGGAAACTCATGAGCATTATTCGCTATCAAGTCCAATATGGAAACCAACTGACCGACTAATATGAAATTTTACATCAAACTTTTTCTTTGAAGTTTTGAATTATCCAGAAGAAAGAGCAAGTTAGATTGCAAAATCAAATTTTTTAAGTTTATTATCCCTTTTGTGGTAAATATCTGCAATTTCCATTAAAGGCGCCGCCTAATTGAAAAATATTTACAGATAATTGCTAAAAGAACAGTTTCCTCGTTCAAACATATCGAAGATAACATCAACCATCGAAAATTGCTTCCCCGGGGAAATCTATTTTTATCGTGTCAATGATAAAAAAAATCTTCCCCTAAAAATTTTATTTATAAAAAGTAGAAAATAGGGGGAGTTTTTCACTGGCATTAGAGATTTATGTGTGTGTCTATACTTTTTTACAAGCTTTTATTAACATGCATACTTACACATAACACTATATATTTTCATATTGAAATACCCGCCATGGAATTAGGTTTTCAATCATAAATCACTCAATAAGCGGCAACAGGTAAAACGGCCGCATATTTCCTGCCTATCGTTAACACCGGTAAAATGTGTTTATGGGGACCACCGACATGATATAATAGCAATTTCCATGTCTACCGATCGGTACAATATTTGAAGAGATTTCCATGTTAATTATCTATAAAAGTGCTGGGCTAATGGGTGACTTCCTTCTTTCAATAAATTGCCGGGACTTGCGAATGGTGCACGAGAATTTATCAGCATATAAATGGGTTTTGCAGAGCCTACAAATATCTTTGATGATGTCATGACTTTAGACAATGGGAAAGGGTTCTTTTTCAGTTTTGTGTAGCATAAACTATACAAAAATCCTTTTTGTACCGTTGTAGGTACTCCTTTTCCAGTACGTATTTGATGTAAGCAATGTATGTATATCGGAATGATGATGGTTCCTATTCAGTTAAGGTATGCAACCGAAAATGAGGTTATGTCTAACATAAGAGTAGTAAGGGGTGGCTCCCGATTCGTATTGGTTTTGTGTTGGTTTTAGTATATTTATGGCATACGGAAATGGATGGAAATGGGGGATAAAGCTCTACTGCCTAAACTTTATAGACATTAGAGTCGGTTTCAACAGGGTTATACGTTTTATCATTCGATTCTAGCCGTAGTTGCCTTTTTTTTTAATCCACCCGGTTTCATGAAATAAAGGGGATTGAGAGATTGTTTTGTTCTGGCTAGACCAACTCTTGATTGGAATTTGAGAGTGTGGGCGGAGAACTTTTACACACGGTTGTGATAATATCGTTGGCTTAACTATATTTCTATATCTATATTTTTTTTGGGGGGATACAGAATCATTGAGAGTTGGCACTCTTGAAAACGACTATATTCCGTAAATGGTATTGTATCTGTGAGACAAACTCAATTTAGATGTGAGCTCCTGATATCACGTACTTTGAAAAAGTATCTTCATAAGACTATTGCCGGAAGTTTTAGCTATAAACCTAAGATGTTAGAAATTTGTGACGTCGAGAAGTCGCCCGGAAATTTCCTGTTTCGCTTCTTAACATAAATAAACAATTGAGTATGTTGAGTGAACACAATTATAATGCTTTATGCTATGTTTTTCATTCGAAAATGTCTTTAGTTTATCCAGTTTTAGACATTCAACTTTCTTTCTATCTGCACAATGATATAGCTTTTCGCAATGACATTTGATAAAGAATAACAGTGGCTTAAAATCAATAAAATTCTATTTATAGACACAATAGCTCGTAATGATTTCTTAATTGATTTCACTTTCTACTTTAAAATTCACGTTTAATACTTTATAATCAAAGCGGATAGACGTTCTTTTTTTTTAGGGAAATAGTACTAAAATTTTTTTTATCGATCCTTGAATTCAATAAATAATCCGCAATAATTAAAAACCAATTAAAATGTTTTCAGTATTTTATTTTCGAAAAAACCGATCTAATGGTTTAAAAAAAATGGTGTAAATTTTTAATGTGTGGAATATCAAGTATTTGGTATAAAGTTTTTAATGAGTCTAATGTTATTGTGTACATTTACTAATTTCTTTACTGGAATTATGATTCCATGAAAACAAAATTTATATAGAAACAGAAGCTATAATTAAATCTACATCAAAATAACGATTTTAATTCATATTCGTGAAATAACAAAAGGAAATAAATGAATGCTTAACAATTTTGTTAATTTTTGAATTACAAATTTGTTCTGCAGTGTATACGGTTTAGCTTTGATTACCTGTAAATGAAATTAACATTTTTTTGTTCTTTATATTTGTCGAAATGGGGGGAACGTATTATACAATTTTCTGATGAAAGTACACTCTTTAAGTAATTACTTCGTCACACAAAATGAAGTTACGGTAATATTATTGATTTGACCCTCAGTTGACTTTAGTTTTTTTCTCTGACTGAATTCATAAAATGCGTGTGCACTGCCCACACACTTAGATGGAAATTTCTTCTTTTTCACAGAATATAATCAGGATTATTATACATATGTACTCAGGTAAATTACAGTCTTTTTGTATGTCTTTTTTTTTTTAAACAGAAATAGACAGATTACTTACTAAATATGTATGTGACTTCAGACTAAGACAAAAAATAATTCAATTAAACAATTATCTCAATAGCCTTTAGGGTGCTTTTAGCAATTTATGACTTAATGTTGAATCAAAAAATTATATACATATATACATATATATATATTCGTGAACATAGTTACGTGTAATGAAAAAGCTTCCCCCGAATAGAAGTTTTATTTAAAAAATAACCAAGTCTTGTGTAAGGCGAATTTCTGATTTAAAATTTACGGAATTGCGAAAATTTTGAACTCCAATGGTCCTAAAACATCTAAAATTAGTAGGGATCTGCTGGAATATTTTGGCGTAAAAATATCACGGTTATTTCAAGATTGTGAGTTTCTCTGTTATATCTTTACCTTTCTCTATAAATAGATAGCCGTCTTTGGATTGATGGATAGCTGTCTTTCGAACTTTGGAAGACAAACACGCACGAAACTTCTCCACACTGATAGAAATGGAGTGAAGGTCATAAGCCTGCTGCAGAACTATTTTAGCTAAGATTCCATACATTAGAGGTCTGTTTATCTATATATGGAATCTGTCAATTTGCTGCAGGTTAAGGGAAAAAAATTGTTTGCAGCAAAAGAATTTGGCCTGCAATATTAGAACGTGTTTGCCTAAGGCGGGTATTGCGGTGTACTGGTTGCATGCCCTTCGATTAGGAAAGGACTTAGAAAAAAAAATCTTTTTAGCGGAGGAAAAACTAAAGAAGGAACAACCAAACGAAGGAAAAACCCAATTTTTAATACGGGTAAGGGTATACTAACTTTGCCTTACCGTTTGTAACGCCAAGATCCCGTCATCACACACAAAAATGAATTACACCAGTGTGTTTAGAATGATAAAAATAATTAATTTCTGCATGTCCGTCCGTCTGTTCGTCTGTCCGTCTGTCTGTCCGTCCGTCTGTCTGTCCGTCTGTCTGTGGCGCGGATTGTGGGCGCACGGATTGAGCTAGAGACTTGAAATTTTGCGTGGATTCGTTTTTCGTAAAATGCGAGGCTAAGTTCGTTAATGGGTAAAAATGGATCATTAGGGGGGGGGGGGTACCCCCATACAAACGAAAACTTTTTTTCTGAATATCTCAAAAACGGTGAATTTTATCAAAAAAGTCCAAGAACAAAAGTTATTTAGGATATTATTCTACATAAATCTCCCATACATCAAAATCCGATTGGAATAAATTTTAAAAAATCTTATTGAAAAGTTTTACTTCAAAGTGGAATTTTGGTACAACTGTTCGAATTTTGATACTAATATCACCATTGCCAGCTTGGCAATTATAGCTTTTGTTATGTTTTGAAATTGGAAAAATGAAGTACAGTAATCCCTCCAACTGCGCGGTAGATACGTTCCACAAAAAGAGCGCGCACACCGAAACCGCGCACTGTGAACCCTACTTTGTATTAAATTTTTGGGGTTAGGAACATGTTTTTTTTAAACGAAAATTATAAAAAAATCGCGCAGCTGCGAAATTTTTACCGCGCAGTTCGAAATTTTGGTATTAAAAACTTAACCGCGTAGTTGCGAAACCGCGCAGTTAGAAACTGCACAGTCGGAGGGATTACTGTACCCATTGTGTGTCTTAAATGAACGAGTTTAGAAAAATAAATATAATTATTTATAGCAATCATGTATTAAAAAACTAAAGCACAGATGTAATTTTCTTTGATTTGTAATATTGCTAAAAAAAACATTATATTTTATTTTTGGTGCTTGAGCTGGAATAGTAGGGACTTCATTAAGTATATTAATTCGAGACAAACTGACTAAAAATCAAAAAAGAAACATTTTTGGGACTAAGCGTGTATTATAATGTACTAAAAAGAGATAAAAAATCTTTTTAAGTTGTGTATCAGAAATAAAAACTGAATAAAAGTATAAAAAATACAAAAGATAAATACAGTTCATGCTTTTATCTTATACTAGCTTGCATACCCGTCGTTGCCGGGTTAAGTTTTTTCAATTTTTTTTGATGGTCTATGTTGGAGCTAAACTTTAGGCCAATCGGCGCGGTAGTTTCCCCGCGAAAGGGTAACATAGAGGAAGAGCTAAGTTTCGAGATTACTTTACCCCCTACCCTTACTCCCCCCACCCCTCGCACTACTTTTCCGTATGCCTATGTTGGAACCAGAACTACCACAGACACTTATGCCAAATTTCAAGTCAATCGGTTCAGCCGTTTTTGCGTGAAAGAGGAACAGACAGACACACGGACACCAACTCATTTTTATATATTAGTATGATCTGACATTAATCTCTTGAGACTGAGGTCTACAAATCTTGAGATCCAGAAAAACTTTTCATTTTTATGAATTCATTTTTATTGGGTAAAAAAAATAATAAAGATTTGTTTTTATCATATTTGAAGTAAGGAGATGGGGCCATATATGACTCTGCGGTTAGAAAAATGTGATTTTCTTAATTTTTTACTAAAAATTTTTTTTTTTACATTTTAATTTTGATTAAAGGTTTTATTTTATTTTTATTCATTTTTTTATAACAAGTTATTGTATTAATTGGTATCACGCAACAGGAGGCAGACCTAGACCGCAGAAAATTACGGGCGTCTTTTTGCAGGAAATCTTGTTGCAAAGTATAGACCAATTTTCTTAAGAAGGTATTCTCTAAAAAAATCTAGCTGAAGTAGAAGTGAAACGATTTTACTACTTAATTGCGCACCTCTGACTGACATCTAACGCGAGATATTTCACTCTTAAATTTCAATTGCTTTGATGTTTACCATACATCTGGCTGCGACAAGAAACGTGGAAAATCATATCAGAGTGAAGAGGGCCACCCATCGTCACATTGTTTAATGTATTCCGATTGTGCTGTTTGATGGTTGGGTAACATACACACTCAAATTTCCATCTAACTAGCTTGCTTACCTAGATAAGTCGCGCTTGAATACCAAATTACCTTCATTATCCTTGTCCCATTCCTTTTAAATTGGTAGATGAGGAATGTTATTTTATAACATCGTCTCGTATCGCAATTTCTAGATTATATTTTATATGTATATACGTATAGATAATCTACAATTCCCCGTATTTGAAAAGCTTTCTGGCGTTTTCGATAATTTACATTTGCTAGAAACAGAATTGTTGGTTTTAATAGTTCCCAATTTTAAGGCGTCTTTCTTATCGTTCGGAATGAAATATTTCATCTTCAGTGTTAATGGCATCTAACGCGTATCTTACAGTGTAGATATTGATTTTTATTGAATATCCACCTTACTCATATCATATTTGTTATTTAGATTCAAATACTGTGATTCTATGAATCAGAGAGAATCTGTAATAATTCCGGAAAAGAACAAACACCCACTTATACTTTAGCTCGGATCATCAGTTCTGGGACGAACGCGATATGGAATTATTCATGGGGATAATTTGAGATTTTCGCGGAAGCTTTGACTTTTATATGGGAATTGTGAAAAATGATATCCTAAAGAAAAAGTAGTAGTATAAGAAGAAGCAACAACACAACACATGAATAGAATACATTCTTACCGATAACTTGATCCCATTTCTGTCTTTGGTGCTATACAAGATATATACCAGCATTCTATCGTTCAGTCACAGCCCAGACAGGTGGGGTGATGTGAATGGGTCCTCTGGAACGGTGTTAAGCGTAGAAATAAAGAGGAAATTAACCCTTAAGAATTAAATGATACTTAGCCGCTTTTGTACAACTTGACGTTTGACGACTTCTATTTTCACAGAGGGGTCGATTGGTTAGCTAGGCTGTTGTTATCATCTTCAATGCACCCCTATTTGTATAGATGTGGGTTGTGTACCCTGAAAATTTTGCTTTGTCACATCATTTTTTATGCTTTCGTTCCAGCTCATCTGCATTTGTGTGATGTGCTAATTAACGCGTTTCCATTTTTCAAAATGCATTCAAAGAGTGCTGTGAATTGATGAAGTTTAACATCTTTCTTTCTCCGTTCCTTTAACAAAATACATTTTTTTTTCATATTATCCTCATTTCTTGAAAAACCTTCATTGAGTTGTTTTTGCCTAAGCATTTATTCCTATAATACGAGTATAATAAAAAAAAGGTATCTTAATAATAACAACAAGACAAAATGCCCGGTTATAAGCAAATTATTTGAGTATACATATCACAGAACGGATTTGATTTTGTTTTTCAATGAAGAGAAATTCTATTCATACAAAAGTTTAATAAAAGTAGGTACTAATTAAAAATGCAGACTCTTTAATTAGTTGTATGATAACTCATCTAAATTTTGTTTTGCATGCGATTATTATTTTAATTATGAATTTATTTGACTGAAAAGTGGATTTAAACATTTTAACTGTCGTCGTTTTTGATTGTGATATTTCGGGTTTATTAATAATCGAATTTTTATCAACATGAAGCAAGCATCTAAAATTTCTCATAGAATTTAAAAAAAAAACAAGTGTTCTATGGGATTGCATGGAGTGTCGTAATGTCGGTGGTCTGTGACAAGATTTCTAGAAAACTTCTAGAGCCATGAAATTTTATAAGCGTATTTGGTCTTGGAATGGGATGATCTTATCAACTTTTGGCGGAAATACAATAACCGGAAGTAACCAAAATGGCGGCTTTTCAAAAATCGTAATTTCGTTCTTCACGATTTACTCCGAAACTTGGAGACAATAAAATTTCCTACATTTTTGTCTTTTAATAGAACTGTTTACCTCAAACTGTGTAATAGAACTGTGTATCTCAAACTGTGTAATAACTCTGTGTATCTCAAACTGAGTTTGTGTATCTCAAACTGTGTAACTGTGTATCTCAATATTTGTCTTTATGAAATGAATTAATGAAAATTGCATTCTCCACAATTTTATCTCTTAAGGTAGAAATACACGACGAGAGACTTTGGTCTCTGGTCTCCAGGGTACAAAAGGCAAAAATCTCCAAAGTGTATACACGATCACAGACATTTAAGTCTGGAGACCAAAAAATAGATCTCCGGAGACGTTTACTAAAAAGTCTCTAAAAGCAAAGTCTCTAAAAGCAAAGTCTCTGGAGTGCATACACGATGCAGGTATCTCGTCTCCAAGCATAACAACAATATCACTAATCTAAAAGATAAAATAAGTAAAAACACTTTTTTTCTTTATAAAAACTGACCTTTAATCTCAAAACAACGAAACAAATTATCGTTCCCACAAAACAATTTCCTGAAATGTCAAAAGTCGTCTCCGGAGACCAAGAGAGAGATATCAAAACGTTTTGAAGACCGCAGACGCATTAAAGAGACTCTCTCATTAGTAGCTACACGGCAAGAAACTTAAGTCTACCAGAGACCCTAGAGACTTGATACTTGGAGACAAATCTCCGGTCTCCGAAGTGTATACACAGGTCTCTGTATGCAGAGGCGAAATTTTTGGCCTAAGAGACCAAAGTCTCTCATCGTGTATTTCTACCTTTACTGTTATCCGTGATCTTTTACCGTTTTTGAAATGTTTCCACTATTAAGTAAAAGTTTAAATTTCAGCTAATTCTTCGCCATGAAACTGTTTTCCGAAAAAAATAGTTAATGCAAAAGTGTACAGAATTTTAATATCTTATTAATAAAGATATTAAAATTCTCCACATTTTTGCTTTCAACCACATTTTTGCTTTCAACCGATATCTTTTACCGTCATCGAGATATTTCAGATTTCATTTTAGTGTTTTTTCTTGACCGGTGGATGTGTAGTTATTTTAAAAAAAACTATCTTGGGATTTCTCTGTCCAATGATTAAAATTTTTCTAATTATCTCATAAAATCTTTTTTTTTTCAATTTTTTTTAAATTTTTTTATAAATTTTTTTCATTTGAATTTTTGGACGAGTTTAGGCCTCTTTTTTCCTCGATTTTCCTCGATTTAAGATTTTTTTTATATAAACTAAAATTTTATTCATCAGGTTACAGTGTTAGTTGCGTAAGAACGTAGATTTTGTATAAGAAAATAATGTGCTGCTCACATCAGATAGTTTTTCTTAAGCTTCGTTTAATGTGCAGCAATAAGTTAAAGGCTTCTTAACAGGAAATTCCAGATAAACCGATTTTTTTCTGTTGCCTACAGGGTTTGGTGTTTGATGTTTGGTATTAAGAGTAGCACCAACCATAAACCAAATAGTGGGTGAGACGAAACGATATCCCGAAATCTATAAATATTTTGTTTACACAGGAAATAGGAAAGAATAGAGAATTAGGGACTAAAACGAATTCCCATGATCTGTTTCGCCTTGCACGTTCATTGTATAGAATGGAATGTATTAACTGGAGTTTAGCGAAAATAATGCCACCGTAGATCTACAAAATAAGATCTCAAGGGCCACGTAAAGTTGTCCAAGTAATAAATTTAACAATATATTGCTATTGCACGTATTTCTTTCTTCGACATCATCATCACTTTGATCATTAACCATAGTCCTTTATCTGTATTCCCCCCTTTATGTTTCTTATCAATGGTTATATGTTTTGGATTTTAATGTATACGAATGTGGACATGTATGAATGGTCAGTATATCTACTGTTTTTTTTATATTTCTATCTTGCCGAATCCCACCAAAGAGGCAGAAATCGGTAAAAACATTCAAAGGAAAAGGTGATTTACTTCTTAACTTAATAAACTTATGTTTGTTTATATACATAAACATAACAAAAGCTATAATTGCCAATCTGGCAATCATTGGAGACCCGTATGGTGATATTCGTACCAACATTCGAACAGTTGTACCAAAATTCCACTTTGAAGTCAAACTTTCCAATAAGATTTTTTAAAATTTATTCCAATCGCATTTTGATGTATGGAAGTTTTATGTAGAATCATATCCTAAATAACTTTTATTCTTGGACTTTTTTGATGAGATGCACCGTTTTTGCGATATTTACAAAAAAACGTTTTCGTTCGTATGGGGGTACCGTCCCTAATGGTCCATTTTTGTCCATGAACGAACTTAGCCTCGCAGTTTACGAAAAACGGATCTGCGCAAAATTTCAAGTCTCGAGCTCAATCCGTGCGCCCGCAATCCGCGCCACAGACGGACGGACAGACAGACGGACAGACAGACGGACATGCAAAATTCAACTTTTTTTATCATTCTAAACACACTGGTGTAATTCATTTTTGTGTGTGATCTTGATGTTATCTTAACGGGATCTTGGCGTTACAAACGGTAAAGCAAAGTTAATATACCCTTTGGTTTCACCATACGGGTATTAAAAAATACAGCCATAAAATAAATCCTGTATATTCTTCGTATAAGAGCCTAATTTTATATACGTAGTATATTTATCCTTCACAGAAGAGAATCCTCGAAGGAATAAAATTGTTTAACTTGGGTACGCTTAAATTGTCATCCAGATATAGTTTGGCCTCTTAGCTGCTAAATTTTCTTTCTGCCTCATGAGACAATTTGGGTTATTTATGAAAATTTCAACTACTTTTTTCCATTCACAAAACCATTTTTCGGTTTATATGAACTAAATAAACTTTACACGCAATAAGCAATTGTTGATATCGCCCCATTATGCTTCACAGGAGTCTAAGTAGGAGAATTTGATATAACTTGAATGCTTTTTTATCAGCACACTCCGCAGCCACTCGATAAATCACTGATTTAGAATCCATGGTGCGATGGAGGTTTTTTCTGGACATAATTTGAACTACTAGTCATCAAAGCCACCCACATGCCAGTGAAGTGTTAGATGCCATCCAGGCTTGCTTAAGTATCATGGATTAGGGGATCTCACGCTGCTTCCTCATGCCCTTTCTTTGGTAAGGGTTTTTTTTCGGTTATTGAATGGTTAGCAAGCATGGCGCCTGTTGTAATGAACTTTATGCTGTAAAGCTTTATCTTAAAAGCACTAAATTGAGCATTGAATGCGCCCTAGGCATTTCATTTTCATTTGCCACAGAGAATAAAATGCAAAGCGTATTACGCGATTGCTGTAATTGTATTTATTTTTATTTTCGGCTGTTGATGCTGTTGGATGTTTTACCCTTCAGCTATCATTGCAATATCACTAAATATTTGTTACACCTTGTGAAATTGTTGAGTTGTTTTATACTCACGTCGTCGAATGAATCGAAAATGAATGCTTCGCTTTTCGCTGGGAAAGTTTACGACTCTGTAAACCCAAACCGGTAAAAGCTTATTTATAGGGCTAAAGGAAATTCAGATAATCGGATGAGTATAGGAATAATACAGTTGAATACAACGTTCTCCAGAAACATTACGCTGATTCTGTCATACCTACTTATTCGGTTTACACCATAATCAGCATGACATAAGAACTATAACTATTTATACTCTCAGCCTTGTCCAACCCACGGTCCAGGATGTGATGTAATGTGGCCCAACAAAAACTGATATATTTATAAACTTTATGTACAACTCGCACATTTGGGCGGGAGCCTCAAAAACTGTCCTGCAATCAGTCGGATCGCGTTCAAAAACGTGCGATCCGACTGATTGGAGACAAATCTTTGACAAATTCATTACCGTCTCTCGAGCATCGTCGCTCTGTTGGGGTACTCAGCATATTCTATAGATATTTCCATGGGAAATGTTCCACTGAAATTTCCCAACTTATTCCTTCACGGTATATTTTACCGAAACCCTCTCTGCACGCGCGCACGACTTCTTTGTTGAGCCTCCCTGTTTTTGTACAGTAAAGTTTAGGAATTCCTTCATTCAGCAAACAACAAGACTTTGGAATGATTCACCATCCAATGTGTTCTCCTCGGACTATAACCTGCAGAAATTCAAGGAGAACATAAACCGACATCTCCTTTCGTTCTTCCGACCATCCTGAGCTGTGCTTCGGTATTAAAGGGTCTTCCCCTAAGCTCTGGCTGAAACTGAAGAAAAAAAATAAATGAAGTTTAAATTGCGTAAAATTGTTAACTGAGTATGTATATATTTTACGTTTTTTACTAATCAGCTATCTTTAGCGTTAGTATATATTTTATTTGTGGTCCAATATAACTCGTCTTCACCCAATGTGACCCAGGAAAGCTAAAAGGTTGGACACAAAATGTATTTAAATTATAATTTTACGTAACCGTGCCATACATCAAAATTCAATCGGGAAAATCCTTCCCATCTCCCCTATACAAATGGGTTTTTTTAAATAAAACGTCTGCCCAATAGAGCATTTGACGAACAAATAGAGTATTTGACGATTGCCCTCTAGCAATTGTTGCTTTATGTTTTACATATTTATTAATTTGCATTGATACAAGCTGGTCTGAACACAAAACATTACCCCAATTAAAGTTTTTTCTAGCCATCTGAAATAAAAATCATTTACATTATCATAAAGATTAGCACAAGCATTACTTCCAACCTAAATACAATTTTTACTGAAAAAGAAAATTTTAAATTCAATTACGTGTGATGCTTTCACTCGTAATTTGCATTACATTGACGAGTATTTTAAGTTTATAACTTAATATTTTTACTTTTAAGTACACAGCAATGCTTTCATGCATTGAAAGTTGTAATTTTCCATTAAAACCAATTTAGATGTAAAAAAGTTAACGAATCTCATACCCCCGAACTAACATGATGGCCATTTAGGTTCAGCAGTTTCCTATTCAAAGTTTTGCAGTTGTAGCTGCACCGCCATCAGTTTCGTAATTAAGTGGAATTTAAAAGTTTTAAAACGACACGATCTACACTAAATACAATGGGCGAATAGAAATTCCATTTCCACGGTTGGAAAAATTCTTGAAAATATTGAGATTGCTTTTTCGCCATCATCCAGTTTACAGTCAGCAATATTGTACATAGCTAGGTAAAACTAACACTATGCAAATGTTGTTGCACACGAAAAATCAATGGATTCGATGATTTTTTTTTTTTTTTGAAAACCCATAAAAGCAAATCTTTTAGAATCACTGTTGGATAAATTTCTAGTTTAATTTGAGTGATGCGAGTCCTAAAAAAAATTCGTTTAACGTGAGTTAATTTGTAGCGAGTTTTAGTTTTTCTTTAGTCCAATTGAAACATGATGATGTAAAATCCCATTTAAATTGTTAAGTGTAAAATTAGTCTTGTTTTGAAAGTCTTCAAACCGCGTCAAGTGCGGCAGTTAAATGCCAACCAACAAAATCTTTAGCACTTAATTTGAATTTTCTTGCATGGTTCTTGATGTAATGAGAAGCGTCTACTTTGTAAGGAGCTTTTTGAACAAATAAACGGTGCGCACAGTATGTAGATTTCGTTTGAGACTAGGGTGAATGTCATGAAAATAGCATGAATCACAAGTAGATACAGTAATATTGTTGAAAACATAAATACAAATTAAAGTGTCCCCCGAGTCCTATGTTTCAGAATGTTTCACATTTATCTTGCGATTGTTAGAAGGTTGCGCATTTTCTGCAATTACAGTACATTTTTATTTAAAATGTTAAGGCACGAAGAAATGTTTAATGGTAAATTAGCATAAGATATTTTTATCATAAATATTTTTTATTGTTTTTGGAAAATTCCCATCATTCATTTTTTATCTCGACTTTTTTCCCTGAGAAAAAGTTTAAAATTTCTATTTATGGAAAGATTAAAGGGGAAATAAGTTATCCAAAGAAAAAAAACAGAACACTAATTCATCGTTCGTGTTGTCGATGATAGTCCCCTCAACGGCAAAAACTTCTTTTCAGTCCAACTTTTTGAATATTTCTTTTGTGTCGCTGATTTTATTTTCTTATTTTAAATACCTCGACCCATTTAACTTTAAAGTCTGACCGAAGAAAAACTTTTTCATTGATCCCTCCTGCTTTAACAAAATTTGATCACAATTCTGAAAATTCCGTGGATCAAATAATCTACGACAAAGTCTAAGCTTTGTCGTTTAAAAACTAATTAAGAATTTACAAAAAGATTCAACTTTGGTAGATGGTTAGGAAATAAAGACAGGCCAAAAAAAGGTATTTCTTTCGATTTTTTCTCTAATTTGAAAGAAAAAATGCAAATTACAATGAAAATGAAAAAAAAGTTTAAGCTTTCTCTGTCCATATTTTATCGTGTTTTATTTTGAGAGTCTAAGCTTTTTAATACTCTAGGTGACAATCATATAGAATTATATTAGATATACTATACCGTTTGTAACGCATTACAAAAATAACTACGCATGTCCTTCCGGTTGCCTGTTTGCCCGTCCATCTATCCGACGTTTGCCCGTCCATCTATCCGTCCATCTATCCGTCTATCTATCCGTCCATCTGTCCGTCCGTCTGTCTCTCCGTCCCTCTGTCTTACCGTCTGTCCGTCAGTCTGTTCGTCTAACGGTCTGTATGTCTGTCTGTCTGTCTGTCCGTCTGTCCGGGGCAGCGAACTCTTGCTGAATGGCTAAACACATCTACACCATCGAAAGCAATCCCAACGCAGTTTAGAACCAAACAATTGTAAGGTTGTGCTGTAACCCATCAACAGCAGAGGACATGATAACAATCCAGGCGGATCATTTCCATTGCACCATCTTATAGCGGATCAATTCCAAGGATTTTGCTTTACAAACTGAGTGCCTAACTCAAGAAGCTACTTTTTATTAAAAATTCCCATTTCAGAATTGTGTATGAATCTTTTTTGATAAATTTCAGTTTGACGAATTTTCTTTAATACAACAGCCGAAATCAAGTATTTCAACGTCTAGTAAAAGTCCACTGCGAATTTTCATTATACATTCACGTGTATATTTGATTTTGATTCGTCATTTTCGTCAAGTATTATTCGGATTCCTAAACCATGTTAATATATCCCTGTTTTCCTAGAATATTTGTTACATGATTTTTTTTTCTAAACTTGGTTCTTCCTATGGGCGAGATGACGTGAAAAGATCCAAATGAGGCCGTACTATACAGCAAAAATCTAAGTCTGTTGGCTGGTGAGGGGAAAACGGTAGACGGGATTATGGCCATAGGAAGATGAAAAGAACATGAAGTAAAATAAATGATCTCAAATATTGTTACGTATTTTGAAAAGTGCTCGCATACACATACGATGACATACAATCAACATTTCCACAGCCGGACGTGATCCGCAGCCAACAAACAAACATTTTCACTGAGTTTTTACATCCGTATATGGCTATGAAACACATTCATTCCAACAATCACCAACACTCTATCGATTGGCTAAGGAAGCGGGGAAATGTTAAAAGAAAAACATATTTTACCAACACATAGCCAAATAGCCAAAATGTTTTGTGTATCCTCGGCGCAAATAACCTCTCCGATATCTATATTCTGGATGTATAAGTATGGTATGGTGGTTTCTTGAAAGTTTACCTCAAGCACAACATTTTGCTGCTATCGGGTCGTCCCCTAAAGTTATTTTTAGCCACTGTACATAAAGTCGTCGTCTTATTTTATTTTCTCACCCCCACCCGCGTCGCTGTCGTCACAGGACGATAAAATCCATCCATCGGCTGGCAAAAATGGAGGTGGCTATAGAGGGTAGTCGGCAGTGCCACCCGACTGCCCGGGAGGATTTCCGAGTTTTCTTCCGTTGAAGTTAGCCGACCAAGGATCCAGAGAGCAAAATGGAGTGTCCCATTCTCAAAATACGATTTTCTTATGGCAGTATTTCTTGAACTTTCTTTTTTGATTTCCTTTTTCTCGTGGATTTCTTCCATGAAGTTGTGGTTATCGTTCGAATAGCTACAATCTCACAGCTACAATTGCACAGCTGAAAGAAAGTCCTTCTTAAAGGATGGCACAGTGGGATCTGTGGCGAAGATCAATTGTGCTGGCAGTGGTGCTAACCTCAGAGAGTTTTAGTTCTTGGCGGCGGCGACAAGGGGTCGTGGGGTTGGATAATTCTTTTCATTCTTGCGGAAAACGAATGAACCTTTAACGGTGTGTAAGGTTAGCGCGGCAGACAGGGGCACGTTGTTTGTGAAATGAGTCGTCATTTAAGGAAAAGCTTTGCACGCCGACCCCCACTCCCACCCCCTCCCAGGCACAACCGTCATAGAAGTAAGCAAAATAAGGTGAAACGGGATTAAAGACACTTACTTGCTGTGTTTATGCCGGCCACAGAACGAGCATTCCTACAGAAAAACATCCGTCGGTGAAGAAAAAGGACTCAATGCTAAAGTGCGGGGAACGTCTTACGGTATGTGGTGGGAATAGAATTTCGAATGAATCCTATATTATTGCTCTTTTCCTTACTGAAACCAGAATACATACATATGGATAGTACTTAAAAACGACCAGAGCTCTAGACCAGTATCTACAAGTGCGCCATTCCAGCCCTAGATTGACAAAAAAAAAGTGGAAATGGACACCAGTGTTATGGAAACTAAAGACTAGAAGGAATTCTATTCGACGGCAAACTTATCGGATGCAGGATAAATAAGGAATGTGTCCCGAAGACAAGACTCGTGTTTCTCACAATCGTATTCAGACTTTATATTGTATAATAGCAGAACATCAGCTACATATCCGTATGTAGATAAATTCTATTGAAAGCCTAGATTTGCATAGTTTATAACGGATGCGAATAATACCCGTCCATTGAGATATCTGTCTGTCCTTCTTCCTGTTCATTCGGCTACATTGTAGTATGGATATTCGTATCTACGAGTACAATTCTTTCTTATGGTCATACCATATAAAGTCACAGGGGATAGTCTTGATTATAGGAAGTTGCTTTGTACATTTTGGTTATTTCACCTCGGTAGAATAACAAATAAAGAAAAGGAGTCTAGTTTGTCCATGGCTATTGTCCCGATTGTCCGTCCATAGATGACATGACTGGGCGTAGGTGTTGCATTTTGTGTATTGGTCAATGTTGTATGAAAGGGATACAAAAACATTATGTTGACACATTAATAGGAAACAGTATCAATTTGACCTCTTTCTTTACGATCTTTATTTTTCTCTTCTTCATCTTATCATCGAATTCGATTTTTCTTTCGTCGTGTATGTACATTTTTCCTATGCCAGCCATTCCATTCTGGATATTTGTGTGTTTGTTTGTGTAATTTTCGGTTGATTTTATTCCTTATGTATTTTTTTATAACTTTATTATGGGGTTTGCCTTTTGAGTATTTCAATTCAATTAGCCGTTAAATTTTTGGGAGTAATAAAAAAAGTTAAACATTTATGTTGAGAATTTACTGCTTTTTCTGAAATATTGGTGGGCGATTTCTGGATATTATGATGATATAATCAAAAGTTTGCTCTGATAACTCCAAGTAAATAATGTTTGATACATGAGAGTTATACGATGATCTGCCGATGGAAGAAGATATTTTTGGATTTTATATTCTCTTGTTTTTTTTTTAGTTTAGTTATCGGAAGTAAAACAAAAATAAAAAATATTGCTCGTTAGCAATAGTTTTTGGTTGCTTCTGATGGTGAGTTATTATCGAGCATAGATTTTCTAATGTCATCAAAATATGAACAGACACAGCTGAATTTCTTAGTATAACGTATTTACGTATATTAGATAATAAATTATATCTCATTGTTCTTTTTTCTTAAAAAAAAAGACTCGCCTCTTAATGCTAAAATGGAAATATATAGTTGGTAATAAATATAACTTTGAGAAAGTTTCTTCGATAAGGAATGTTTGTATCTTACACAGTTAATACAGTTAAAAAAGGTTCTTTTTCTTGAAAATTTATTACTTCAATTTTTAAAGCGCATCCAAATTTTTAACAAAATTACAAATCTAACATGTCATCAAAATCATGTGTTGGTAATTTATTAGAAAAAAAAGTCATATATTCAAATTCTTTATTCACTTCAATTGTTTTCGTTCTTCTCCCTATTTTTAGCGATATAGAAATGACCACTTAACCGCATCCACCAAACGTCAATAGCAAAAGGTCAATATCCAATATCAAAACTCCCAAATTCAACAGATATTACCCAATTTTTTATTGACATCTGCGACTTAAGTGGAAATACTCTCAACAGAAACAAAAAATCGAGTAAATATTTCAATTATGCTTAAAAATAATTGATACCCATAAAAAGGATACGCGGAGAGAAATCCACGACAGTGGACTCTTCGGCGATGAGGGAATTATTCATATAATTTTGGGAACATTTTCTATTTTTTGGCATGAATTTCCTTTTGTTCCCAAGGAGCACAAAAGGTTGTAAAGCGGTCGTCGCAACTTTAGTTTCGTGACTGTATGGTCGCGACGACCACTTTATGACCTTTTTTCGCTACTTGGGTTTGGGAGTCATGAAAAAAATCACAGTGTCTGGTATATTCCTATTTTTTTGTAGCAATTTGTCCTATAATTTCTCACCGTATATAACAGGACTATTCACTCTTGATCGTAGATAGTAAAATCATAGATTGTAATTTAATCTACGATGGAAAAGTACAACGAAACGTGAGCAGCGCTTTACTAGAGGTTGTTGGTTTTGTCGTAACTTTTTGACTCTTTTATTTATTTTCTTTACCTAAATTGTTTAAAGCATTTTTTAACTCTTAATTTATACTAAATCTTATAAATACTTTAATTTACTTACTTTTCCAATGTCCATTTTAGAGTTAGCACCAAGTTGACATGTCACAAAACATGCCTTAACCTCACTTTATTAGAATTACGACAAAAACTACGATTTTACCATACCTTCGGGTGCGGTAGATTGTAGTTTTCGTCGTAAAAAAATTTGTATGGAGAACTGTCAAAAAACCACGATTTTATTTACGATTCTACGATTGTACGATTCTACGAGTTTACAATCAACTACGATAAAGAGTGAATACCCTTAATATGTTTGCTATGCTATTAGAACTAATCGTCGGAGAAAAATGAATTACGCTAGTATGATTAGACCGATGCTGTAAAAGATTTTCATAAACAACGATTTATTCATATAAATGCTTATAATTCTAACCATGTAGATCTGTTAGTGTTCTAATTTGAAAAAAGTCGTACCGCACATTGTGTTGTGACCCCATTAAAAATATCTGACCCACAAGGACCCGTAGCCTAGATAATTGAAGGCTGCTAAGATAAGTAAAATTAACTCCAAAGTTCACACTTATTCCGGCACCGAATTCATAAACGGAAATATTGTTCATAAACCGAAGTATTTACCATTCTCAAAATATCTTCCTAACACCGAGTTCCCACTTTAGTTGGAAAAAAACTTTTTCTGAATATTTCGAAAAGATTGATTTACAATTTTTCATGAACGCAATGCCCCCACTGTAATGTTCCCCCACAATTGGTTCAATCTTTTTGAAAACCGTTTTTTTTTCTGGTTCCACACAGTACGTATATCGGAGTTCTAATAAAATACCTTTGCCTACTGTAAACTTATTTCGTAAAAATGTCAAAACTTTGTTTTACATTTTCGATGTTAAAGAAAATCTTCTTTTCAAGGATAATCCGACTTAGCGTCACGTTAAAATAAGATAGATTGACGTTCCGTTGCTTTGGGAAAACCGACGTTGAAAGGTGACAGAGATAAAAGAAAATTGAATTTAATTATTATAATACTGATAGCAAAACCATAAAAAAACTATGTTGGACCGAAATTTTTCAAGATGGATCACAGCAAGCGCCTGATGGTTGATGTTAAGCTTCTTAGCTTAATGTACTTAATATTGTTAAAAGATTATCTCATCGGATTACGTACGTCATCATCCCAATTCCAAGTTTCTGTTGCTGTGTGCGTTCTACTGCAAAAATTTATGCTTTTAATTTCCAGTTGTTTTACATCTATACAATCCCAAAGGCCTGTTCTCGTGTTCTCAAAAATTCCAGATTTCATTTAATATGGGGAAACGTTTCAAATGACCTGAATAAGCATTCCGTCATATGGTTCATAATTTTGAACATTTTTCGACAAAAAAAAATGCCCATACGAAATCGCCGGATAATCCATTCCTCTGCCGCCCTTCGTGACACCATGACCCAAAGTTCTTCATACGTATTTGTATGTCACGCTGTGTGTTTAAATATCCTTGATCTTACATAGTCGAGTCGGACATTACGATTACGAATTTGTGGTGATAGACAGGTGGAGCTCGACGGACGTTTAGGTATTATTATTATATGCTCCGCACCTTAGGTCCGGGATGTAATTAATCCCCAAAGCAGCTTCGAGTGATTTTCGTTATTATACTTTTTGGTGTTTTGTTTCTGTATTCTTTTTTTTTGCTGGTTTTTATTTCTGTTGTTCTATTGTAAAGCTTTCTTTGGGTGAGAAAGCCCACCGCCGCCGTCACATTTCGCTTCTTGTGGTCATGTACGAGGCTTTTGTGGCCCTTCGTTTGTTTCGCATTTTTATTGTTTTTCTACTGTTGTTTCTGTGTCGACCAATGAATAGTATTGAAGATGGGGTAGGAAATGAACATGAACACAATAGGGTTTTCGCTTTTCCGAAGCGATGGCACGTGTGGTTTTAGGGTGTGTAAATATAAATCTATATAAATACGTGAGCTGTTCGAATATCCAAAAATATACAGGCCGCCACCTGTTGAAATGGCGTGCGATTTTATTTTTAGCAAAAACTGTGTAACTTATAGGGGGTAGACCAATTTATTCGTTTGTTAGCTAAAGGCGAGGACTGCCAAATGGAATAGCGACGTTTGTGTATATAATTGATGGATGGTGGGGTTGGGTTGGATGGTGTTTCATCGCATAGCGAAGCACTGAAACAGCCTATATTTTTTTGTTGTGTAGTTATTTGTTTGCTTGGTATAGCCAACAGCTATCGGACAATTGGAATGTTCAACTGGAAAATTCCCAAATCAAAGTAGTTTTGTTATTTCACACCAAAGCAAAATACATAGAACGCTTAATGGAAAAACAAACTATCAAATTTTTCTGGGTGCATCCCCTTCGTCAATAGTCTGCTCCTTCTTCACTGACTTAGCCTGGAAACATCGATGGATGGAAAGATTTTACGTGTCGTCGAATGATCCTTGTTGCTGTGGATGAGGAAAAAGGAACTTATATGTCTGTCCATATCCATTTACACATAGATTGACATGAACTTTGATGTCCTATGCTTCAAAGGTTTTTTCCTGACCTGCATTGGCGGGGCAAATACGTTTTAAAATCTAGTAAAAGTGGATGGACAGTTGGCACATCAATGAAAAAGGAATTGGAAATTTATACGAATTGAAAATGTTAAATGTTCGACCATAAAACCTGAAAGATCTAAAATACAACAAATGATTGTTCTCATTTATTTCACATAGTATATCCTAGCAAGTGATACCTAAAAATCTATTTCACTTGTCAACTTTTATTGAACTTTAAATAGAAGATTTATTCAGTTTAATGTAATCGATAAGTGAACTGAAATCATTAAATAACCAGTGAGAATTTATTATAATTAAAGTATCTTTTATTTGATTTGATTTTTATAGGGGTTCGAATTGTTTAAATAGGGAGTACAAAATCCCTTTTTTAATTAAAATGATACGCACATTAAAAAAAAAACTTTTATATGGAGTGTCTTATTATATAACGGAAATAAACATTTTCGATATTTACTTTTTAAATAAATTTGGGTAAATTTTCAATTAAACCTTCGATAGGAAAAAATTAATTCCGACAATGGTAAAATATTTATAGCAATATAGAAATATAGGTGAAGTCCATATTCATTCTGAAAGTGCTATTTGCTGTGCTATTAAATATTTGATAAAAAATCGATACGGAAATTACTTTCTCCGGAGTCAAAAAACGAAAATATATATTTTCTATTTGGAGAAAAAAATCCGTTTTTATTGTTTTATAAATAGTGTGGCTCGGCATCGAATTGAATCAATAAAACATATACATTTCGAAACATGCATTTCATTTGTTTTTAATGTAATGTTTTTTATGCAATTCATTTTTGTATCTATATTTTAATATACAGTAGAATCCCGTTAATTCGTACCCCGATAATTTCGTATATCCCGCTAATTCGTATGAATTGGTTGGTCCCTTGAAAAAAATCCCGATAATTCGTACCCCGATAATTCGTATATCCCGCTAATTCGTATGGATTTGCTGGTCCCTTGAAATACGAATTATCAGGATTCTACTATATAAACATAACAAAAGCAATAATTGCCCCTCCGGCAATTATTGAAAACCCATATGGTGATATTCGTATGAAAATTCCAACAGTTGTACCAAAATTCCACTTTGAGTCAAACTTTCCAATAAGATTTTTTAAAATTTATTCCAATCGGATTTTGATGTATGGGAGTTTTATGTAGAATCATGCCCTAAATAACTTTTGTTCTTGGACTTTTTTGATAAGATGCACCGTTTTTGAGATATTCGCAAAAATCGTTTTCGTTCGCATGGGGGGTACCCCCCCTAATGGTCCATTTTTGCCCATTAACGAACTTAGCCTCGCACTTCACGAAAAACTGATCTGCGCAAAATTTCAAGTCTCTAGCTCAATCCGTGCGCCCGCAATCCGCCCCACAGACGGACGGACGGATGGTCTCAATTCAATTTTTTTTATCATTCTAAACACACTCGTGTAATTCATTTTTGTGTGTGATGACGGGATCTTGGCGTTACAAACGGTAAGGTAAAGTTAATATACCCTTTGGTTTCACCATACGGGTATAAAAACTACTGGATCGATTTTTACGCGGTTTTTTTCCAAAATGATCTTTGTTGCCAGGAGCTATGTTAGATTTTCAAAATTCGAAGGACCTGTAAGGATAACCCAAATATCATTTTTCCGTTTTTCCCGGGAAAAATCGGCATAAGGGGGTTTCCGGGGTCGCTGATCGCGAATCCGGTGTTAGATTTTTAAAATTCTAAACGGAGGTTCCTGTAAGGATAACGCAAATGTCCTTTTTCCAATTTTTCTCGCAAAAAATGGGTTTGGGAGGTTTTCAGGTTTGCTTATCACGAACCTGGTGTTGGAATTTCAAAATTCGAAACGGCAGGTCCTGTAAGGATAATGTTTTTTCCCAAAAGTTTTAAAGTTTTTTGTGGTTTTTTGGCATTCTAAAATTTATACAAAAAACTTTAAGCTGGCAACGAAGGATCTGCTAGTATAATATATATTTCGACACCTCCGCGAGAGACTGTCGTATCTCTCTCGACCTGTCAAAATTCTGACGTTTTTGTAACTACAATAAAACGTTAATATTGGGAAGCATTTTAATTATTTCGATAACGGTAAAAGATATCGATTTATTGTAAAAGACAAAAATGCAGAGAATTTTAATTAGCACGCGACATCAACTCAAACCCATATCGGGATATACCGTTTTCTCCCAAAAATCGATTTTTAGCGTTTCTTTCGTAAACTAACGGTTTTTGGTTGTTTCACTGTATGACACGAATTGAAGAGAATAATATTTGCCACAATTTGCTATCTTTCAATGTTATTCGCTATCTTTTACCGTTATACACTCAGAAAAATGAAGGCTAACTCGACGACCTACATACGGCGTAATTGGCCTCGGGCAGGCGCGCGTTCGCCTGCATGTGGGCAAGTAAAACTGAGTTGACCTGTGGTCGGAGAAATTCTGAAATTAAGCCACCAGCAGGTGAAGTAGGGCATTGGGAGCTGCACGAGTTGACCTTAGATAGGTTAACTCTGACCGCTAGCTGGCTTACATACACCTCTGTAAGGTCAGAGTTAACCTGACAAAAAGTTGACCTGGACATTTTTCTGAGTGTAGATATATTTATATTAAATATTAGAAAAACATAATTTTGCGAATTGCTTGCAACTTAACGGTTTTTCGACAAAACAGTGTTGTATTTTATGGATAAGTGGTTGCTATATCCATTTTTTCTTGTCGAAAATTGCAATTAAAATCATTGCCATTAAAAATTTAGGAAATTTCAAAAAAAAAAAAAATGCGATTTTTGTCCTACGAAAACCTTTGAAGATTTAAGGCTTAAAAATAGCTACTCAGTGAAGCAAAATAAGGCAATATTGTTTACCGACATACAACTCTCTAAACCTTTTTCCCTTTTTAATGGCAACCTAATCATTTTGAGATCGTCGTTTTTTCCAGTTTCCTTTGATAGTATTTTTTTTTATTTATCGTAATATTATTTGTAAGTGAAGAAATCTTGTCAAGTAGAAATGGCTTGTACAACTGTTGAAGGACTTCCTGCTTCTAAAGACTTTGGAATTAAATTTCTTCAATTTTTGCTAAATTGTACGTGATAGAAGACAGAGATGCTTTTCTCTACGTGACTGTTATAAACGGAATTCTGCTTATCAACATGAGTTCGGCAAATGATATAGATATGTATATGTGTGTAAGTATATATAAATATATTTAGAAAATGTCTTTATCCTTTTTCTCGATCTTGATTCAAACACATGCACATAAGGAAGTACCCGAGCGTATACTAAAAGATATCGGTGAATTGTGACTGTGAATGGTGGATGAAAAATAATACGAGTACAGTGAAAGGCTGGCAAATAGCAACCGGCATTGCTAAGGGAATGAAATTATATTGAAGCTACTTACTTACTTCTCAACTTTAGTGCTTAAGATCATTTAAGGCTTGAATTGATTAAATTACTCAAAGATAATTAAATTACTCAAAGATAAGGACTTGAATGCTTTTACAGATTTTAAATATCTTTTCAGACAGTTTGATGGCAATAAAATTAATTCATAAATTACGAATTGTATTAGCCTAATCATTTATTATGTATCACAATAGGATCATTTTGTTTCTTGATTGTCATATATCTCCCAATTCTGTATAACAGATTTACTGTTTACTTCTTCACTGGCGTTAAGAGAAATTTAATGGAATTGGTATTCTCCATAAAACATTTTTGGAGAGTTCAACTTCAAACAAGTGTTTTTGAGGTGTCTGGCAATGCCGTAATTGTCAAATTCAAATGCAAATTTGCGAATGCAACAATCTTAACGCTAACTTTTTACTATTTTCCTTTAAGACAAACTATTTAATTAACTATTATTATTTTACTTTTAGACAAACTATCACATTAAAATGGGTTCTTCAGGGGGTGGTCTCATAGCACTTTATTTTAGTATAAGCTGCGTGATAAAGCATTGGATGTACAAAACTGTATGAAACTTGTGGACAACATAATAGTTGACATGGGAAACTCTTTTCTGGTATTTGGCCTATGAATTTTGTGAGTTCAATGTGGAACCACAAAGGGTTACTTGGGAAGTATAAAACCATTGATAAAAAAAAGTCGACGGCCTCTGTGACCCGATTTTTTCAGTTCCATGGTGGCAGTCAACGTGTTAATTACTCATCACTCATTTGGACACACAAAACTTATATCTCTACCGATTTTCTCACAAAATCGAAAAGTATTAAAAATTCCGTGTTTTTTAATCTTTAAACGCAATTATTGTAGTCGTTTTGAAAAACAATAGATTTTAAAAGCTTGTCCGTAGAACTTTTTAACTTACTAGACTTTAGAGGTTAGAATCATTTGTTATCCCATTAATGCCCATGACTGAATATTTTTAACTTAAAAACCAATTTATTCTTATAAAATAAAATAAATAAAAAGAAAATTCTGGAAAAAAAACATAACAAAAGCTATAATTGCCGATCTGGCAATTATTGATAACCCGTATGGTGATTTAAGTGAATGGCGAATAGTTGTATCAAAATTCCACTTTGAAGTTAAACTTTCCAATAAGATTTTTTAAAATTTATTCCAATCGGATTTTGTTGTATGGAAGTTTTATGTAGAATCATATCCTAAATAATTTTTGTTTTTGCACTTTTTTGATAAGATGCACCGTTTTTGAGATATTCGCAAAAAATGTTTTCGTTCGTATGGGGGGTACCCCCCACCTAATGGTCCATTCTTGCCCGTTAACGAACTTAGCCTCGCATTTTACGAAAAGCGGATCCGCGCAAAATTTCAAGTCTCTAGCTCACTCCGTGAGCCCGCAATCCGCGCCACAGACGGACGGACAGGCAAAAATCAATTTTCTTTATCATTCTGAACACACTGGTGTAATTCATTTCTGTGTGTGATGACGGGATCTTGGCGTTACAAACGGTAAGGCAAAATTAATATACCTTTTGGTTTCACCATACGGGTATAAAAATTGTGCATAAATCTGTGGTAATAAGTTAAAGTAGCTTATGACGATGTTCAGGCAAAGCCAAAGTGATCTGTTTGTAAATGCAAATACAGATCAGTTTGGTTTAGCCTGAAAATCGACTTAAGCTACTTTAACTTGTTGCCACAGATATATCCGGTGTACTCGTTTGAGTACAGCGGGCGTTAATGGGTTAATTTGGTTGCCAGAATATAAAATTCTCTAAAAAAAAGTCTCCATTAACAGATTAGCTGATCGTTTCATTAGCTGATCGTTTCTTAACTTGTTTGCTGGAACTTGTTTGGGATAGGTTAAAGTTTAACCGAATAATATTTATGATATCATTTTGCAATCAAAATTTAAAAACAAATTTGCATTTGTTATTATTTGTAGTGTGGTCGTTAGTTCCAGTCAAATTACAAATTGAAGATATAGAAACAAAACAAAAAACCATCTTAGAATAAAATCATCTTTTCTTCCTTGTAACGTTAATCCTTCTAGAATAAATTGATAAATATGACTTTATTTTATCAAGGGGTCAGAGGCATTTAGCTAAAGAGGTTGGAAAGAGTGGTTGGAAGTTATTTTCAGATATCTTTTTGTGTGGCATTAAATTTCATTACAACCACAAAGTACGTAATTAAGAGATGGACTAGAGAAGATACAAAAAAGGAGAGTGAAAGTAATAATTCAAGCTAATTAAAATAGAAAAAATTTATGAACTTTCGTTGTTTCACAAACTGACTGCAAAAAGATTCTTCATTCCGCCTACATGCAAAAGAAAAGTCGTTTTATCTTAAATTAATTCGATTCGTTTTTCATGATCGAGGAATTAATTAAAAAAAATTATTCATGAAATATAATTAACGTTTTTAATTTGAATTTAAAGGGGATGATACAATTAAAACTAAAAGTTTGTACATTTTTTGGTTTTCTGCAATAAAAATTTGATCAAAACACAAAAAAATCTTAAAAAAATATTTTTTTTTAAAAGTTCGACATTCAAAGAAACCGTAAAACCGTAAAATCGTAAAATTACATTTAAAATTCAAAAACATTTGTTTTAGGGCAATTTATTGAAATTATTTTTCTTGGAATATTTTTTTTCGAAACTGATGTAAAAATGTATTTTATTAATTATTTGAAGCGGGCTCATCGGTCATTTGTAGGTTTTTTTAAATCAAAGAGTGTTTTCTTTGTAAATCCTTCATTATTTATTAATTAATGTTAATTCCTCGACGTTTCGACTACGTTTGTAGTCATCTTCAGGATGGGAATCTGTTTTTTTACAAGTTTCTTACAAATTTGTTTTTTAAGGATTTGAAATACAAAAATACTTACTTACTATGTTTCTTTGTTTTATGATGGTGACGTCGTAATAATTTTCATGTCTTTGTTTTTTAAAAAATTTCGCGGTTTCTGTTATTTTTAGTTGAATGTCATTTACTTTACATAAAAACTTTTGAACAAATAAATTACCTAAATGTTTATTGATGTCAGGAAAGTTAAAAACGTTTAAAAAAACTTAGTCAAAAAGGTAAAATGGAAATTAGAACAAAAAATTGAAATAAATTAAACACGACGTCACGAACGAAAATTAATTTTTTGAAAAAAGCTAATGATGGTACGGTAAGTAAACTAATAATGATAACAGGCTTTTTTTGTTTGTTAGTTTGTGTGTTATTTCTCTCTTAGTGCCTCGAGCGTTTGTTATTGGTGTTATTGTCTGTGTCTGTAACAGTTCTTCGTCGTTTGCGTGGGTTTGTGTTTTCGTTGAGTAGTGCACAATAAATGGCTGATATTTGGTCCGTGTCTCTTTTTATGTTGTATGTGTTTTCTGTATAAATGTGTAGAGCCTCTACTGTAAGTCTCTTGTTGTAGTTGGTTTGCCTAGCTAAGATTTCTGTTCCCTCAAAGTCCGGTTCATGTGTGTGGGTTTTGTAATGTTCAACTAATGCTGTGTGGTGTGTGTCGTCAGCCGTGATCCCCATTCTCTTCAAATCGTTTTTATGGTTGTTGACTCTCTTTTCTAGATGTTGTTTGGTTTGACCAACATAATTTAGATCGCATTTTGTACCATTATGAATGTCTCCCTTGCAAGGAATTTTGTATATGACATTGGATTGTTTTAGTTTCGGAGTAGGATCTTTTAATTTTGTGTAAATTGAGCGTAATGTTGTTTTATTTTTGTATGCTAGCATTATGTCCTTCGTATGTTCTTTTAATGTTTTTGTTATTTTTTCTGTCACACCATTAATATATGTTATGCTTCTGTATACGCGGTTTGTGTTGTCATTGTTAAGCGAATTATTGTTGGATTGATTATTGTTACTTCTTGCTTTTAGTAAACTGTAGATTATGTTGGTTGGGTAATTGTTTTTTGTCAGTATAGATTTTAGTAATTTTATGTTTTTTTGATGGAATTTTTGAGAGCTGAGTGTTAGTATTGTTTTTATTAGTTGTTTGGCGGTGTTTATTTTTTGTGACTGGGGGTGGTTTGAGAGGTAATTAAGGATGCGGTCGGATGTGGTTTGTTTTTGGTACCAATCTGTGTCTATTTTGTTTTTGTTTCTTATATTTAAAACGTTGAGATATGGTAATTTGTTGTTGTGTTCCATTTCACATGTAAACTGAATATTGGGGTGGAATGAGTTTAATTTTTGTAAGGTGTGGTCTATTGTGTTTTTCGGTATGATTGCAAATATGTCGTCTACATATTTGACAAATAATTTAGGTTGGTATGGTAAAGTCGGGATTATTTCATCTAGTAGTTTTTGTGTTACTATGTCCGCAATTATGGATGATAATGGGTTTCCCATAGGTATTCCCCCTATTTGTTGGTAAAATGAATTGTTGCAGCTGAAATAATTGGTGTCAATCAGGCAGAATTTTAATAGTTTAAAAAATAAATTTTTTGGTATGTCAGTTCTGGTACTGATGATATTCCATTTTTGCTCGATTATTTCAATTGCAAGGTTTATGGGAATACTTGTAAATAGTGACACAACATCAAAACTAACCATTATTTCGTTGGTGTCTATATTAGTATTTGAAATTTTATTTTTAAAATCAAATGAGTTTTTTATGTTGTAATTGTCGTTTTCTGTAATCGACTGCAGAAAATATGACATCATTTTTGACAAATATGAGCCGGGAGTGTTTATTGTTGATCGTATCAACAATAAACACTCCCGGCTCATATTTGTCAAAAATGATGTCATATTTTCTGCAATCGATTACAGAAAACGACAATTACAACATAAAAAACTCATTTGATTTTAAAAATAAAATTTCAAATACTAATATAGACACCAACGAAATAATGGTTAGTTTTGATGTTGTGTCACTATTTACAAGTATTCCCATAAACCTTGCAATTGAAATAATCGAGCAAAAATGGAATATCATCAGTACCAGAACTGACATACCAAAAAATTTATTTTTTAAACTATTAAAATTCTGCCTGATTGACACCAATTATTTCAGCTGCAACAATTCATTTTACCAACAAATAGGGGGAATACCTATGGGAAACCCATTATCATCCATAATTGCGGACATAGTAACACAAAAACTACTAGATGAAATAATCCCGACTTTACCATACCAACCTAAATTATTTGTCAAATATGTAGACGACATATTTGCAATCATACCGAAAAACACAATAGACCACACCTTACAAAAATTAAACTCATTCCACCCCAATATTCAGTTTACATGTGAAATGGAACACAACAACAAATTACCATATCTCAACGTTTTAAATATAAGAAACAAAAACAAAATAGACACAGATTGGTACCAAAAACAAACCACATCCGACCGCATCCTTAATTACCTCTCAAACCACCCCCAGTCACAAAAAATAAACACCGCCAAACAACTAATAAAAACAATACTAACACTCAGCTCTCAAAAATTCCATCAAAAAAACATAAAATTACTAAAATCTATACTGACAAAAAACAATTACCCAACCAACATAATCTACAGTTTACTAAAAGCAAGAAGTAACAATAATCAATCCAACAATAATTCGCTTAACAATGACAACACAAACCGCGTATACAGAAGCATAACATATATTAATGGTGTGACAGAAAAAATAACAAAAACATTAAAAGAACATACGAAGGACATAATGCTAGCATACAAAAATAAAACAACATTACGCTCAATTTACACAAAATTAAAAGATCCTACTCCGAAACTAAAACAATCCAATGTCATATACAAAATTCCTTGCAAGGGAGACATTCATAATGGTACAAAATGCGATCTAAATTATGTTGGTCAAACCAAACAACATCTAGAAAAGAGAGTCAACAACCATAAAAACGATTTGAAGAGAATGGGGATCACGGCTGACGACACACACCACACAGCATTAGTTGAACATTACAAAACCCACACACATGAACCGGACTTTGAGGGAACAGAAATCTTAGCTAGGCAAACCAACTACAACAAGAGACTTACAGTAGAGGCTCTACACATTTATACAGAAAACACATACAACATAAAAAGAGACACGGACCAAATATCAGCCATTTATTGTGCACTACTCAACGAAAACACAAACCCACGCAAACGACGAAGAACTGTTACAGACACAGACAATAACACCAATAACAAACGCTCGAGGCACTAAGAGAGAAATAACACACAAACTAACAAACAAAAAAAGCCTGTTATCATTATTAGTTTACTTACCGTACCATCATTAGCTTTTTTCAAAAAATTAATTTTCGTTCGTGACGTCGTGTTTAATTTATTTCAATTTTTTGTTCTAATTTCCATTTTACCTTTTTGACTAAGTTTTTTTAAACGTTTTTAACTTTCCTGACATCAATAAACATTTAGGTAATTTATTTGTTCAAAAGTTTTTATGTAAAGTAAATGACATTCAACTAAAAATAACAGAAACCGCGAAATTTTTTAAAAAACAAAGACATGAAAATTATTACGACGTCACCATCATAAAACAAAGAAACATAGTAAGTAAGTATTTTTGTATTTCAAATCCTTAAAAAACGAATTTGTAAGAAACTTGTAAAAAAACAGATTCCCATCCTGAAGATGACTACAAACGTAGTCGAAACGTCGAGGAATTAACATTAATTAATAAATAATGAAGGATTTACAAAGAAAACACTCTTTGATTTAAAAAAACCTACAAATGACCGATGAGCCCGCTTCAAATAATTAATAAAATATAAAATAACGGTCGATCACAAATTAATAAGTAAAAATGTATGTATAGAAACGTCTCTAATTTTTTTCTGATACACATAGGCAACCAATTATTTTTTTCATTTTGGTGAACTTTTTTTAAAAAAAAACTTTTTTTTTAAATATTTTTTTTAAATATTTTTTTTAAATTTTTTTTTATTTTATCCCATTGAGGCCCGTTTGCGCGTATTATTCTTAAAAAAATAAGTTGTGGTTAGCCTACTTAAACCCTAGAAATTCTTCGACTTAAATTTTTTAAGTTGTACATAAGTTGCTAAGTTTTGTTGGTGCAAACGGCACTTAGTAATTTTGCGTTTGATTAGTATGACTAAAAATCTAAAATGACGTCTGTTTTCCCCACGTCTGTTTTGACGTCTGCTTTGTTTATACTTTTTAGTATTCGAACATAACAAAAGCTATAATTGCCAATCTGGCAATTATTAAAAACCCGTATGGTTATATTCGTATCAAAATTCGAACAGTTGTACCAAAATTCCACTTTGAAGGCAAACTTTCCAATAAGATTTTTTAAAATTGATTCCAATCGGATTTTGATGTATGGAGTTTTATGTAGAATCATGCCCTAAATAACTTTTGTTCTTGGACTTTTTTGATAAGATGCACCGTTTTTGAGATATTCGCAAAAATCGTTTTCGTTCGCATGGGGGGTACCCCCCCTAATGGTCCATTTTTGCCCATTAACGAACTTGGCCTCGAATTTTACGAAAAACGGATCTGCGCAAAATTTCAAGTCTGTAGCTCAATCCGTGGGCCCGCAATCCGCGCCACAGACAGACAGACGGACGGACAGACGGACGGACAGACGGACGGACAGACGGACGGACAGACGGACGGACAGACGGACGGACGGACAGACGGACGGACAGACGGACGGACAGACGGACGGACAGACGGACAGACGGACGGACGGACAGACGGACGGACAGACGGACGGACAGACGGACAGACGGACGGACGGACGGACAGACGGACAGACGAACGGACGGACGGACGGACATGCTAAATTCAACTTTTTTCATCATTCTAAACACACTGGTGTAATTCATTTTTTTGTGTGATGACGGGATCTTGGCGTTACAAACGGTAAGGCAAAGTTAGTATACCCTTTGGTTTCACCATACGGGTATAAATATATGTTCTTGTTTTTGAGTTATTCTTACTCCCGAATCGGATTCAGAGATCCCAAACATCCCCAGATAAGATTTTTCCGTGTTATCCTTACAAGACCTACCCTTATCTTTACAAGGCGGAGTTGTGAAAATATTTTATTGTCATCGGACTTACGTATGCGTGCAAAATTTCAAGTCAATTGAATGGGCGGAAGTGGGTCAAAATTGGATTGCAAAATTTGACCCTGACAGACGAACAGAAACGAAGGCAAGCTAAATAAAAGTTTCTAAAATAAAAGAAATTGCTAGTTTTTTTTTTTAAAAAAAAGCTCTTCAAATTTAGCAAAAGCGAAAATCGGACATCGACTTTGTAAAATTCAGGTTTCCTAAGATTTCAAATTTGCAGTACAGTTTTTTTTTCAATATATGAAGACATCCGAAGCAAATCTCAAAAAAATTCTTTGATACAGAATGTGTGAATGTTTTTAATCCCATTTTTTATGCTGCGATCCGGTGTAGAATTTTTTCTACAAGTATCGACGACTTCATTTTTTAGCTTCAATTTTGTTGATAGAAAATTGTGCTTTGATTTTAAAATACCTTTTCAATTTTCGTCACTTTTCTATTTTATAAAAAAAAAAATTGATTTATTAAAAAGCTTCAACATCGTTTCTTGCACACATGGCTACCCACTTAAAAATGTATTTTACAAATCTATTGAAAAAACGTTGGGAAAAATATTTAAGAAATTGGAAAATTATTTTCGTGTTTGAAAATGTGTTGCAAATCTTTTCTTGTTTTCTTTAATTCAATCAAGTACATTTTAAATACATTCTCTTTTGAATTTCCAAAAAACTGATATAATAAATAGAATATAATATTTTTTTTCAATAGCAGAAAATAATTGCAATCTAAACTAAACTCGAATCTCATGAAAAATTAGGTAAAAGAGGTTTTAATTATAGAAAACTTATGGAGGTAAAAATAAAATTTATGTTAACCTTGAGGGAATGTGTGATTGGATAATCAATGGTAGATATCAATAAGTTATATCATAGCTGCGCAGTAAAAACTTATCGGTGTATTATTTTTTTTATATATGTATCTTAAATGCCCAAACTTCACGAATAATTTTGATTGATATTTTATTTATAAACAACAAGTATATACCATCGGAAAATATCTATTTCTTGAGTACGTATGTTAAATTATAAACATACAAACATAATTGTATGGATACCATGCAGGGAATGTGCTTACAATTGGTATATGTTATGCAAACTACCCCGCTTTTAAACTCGATAATCTTAGGAGACCCTCGTACCTAAATTAATATTGTTTTTTTTTTCGACTATACGCTTGCAACTAATACTAAAATACATACATATATAATAGCCATACATATTCATATTGAATTTCAAATTTTTACTTCATTCTATTAGTATCTAAAAATATGTTTTTGATTTGATGATACACTCAGAAAAATAATAAAGCTGATCCAAGTCAATTTTTTAATAAGTCAATTCTGACCTGTAGGGGGCTCGCGGAATTATCCATTACAGGAAATTACTTGTTTTAGATCGACCCGTGCAGGTCCTTAGGCCCTACTTTACTTGCTGCGGGTTTAATTTTTGAATTCCTCCTGTCACAGGTTGACACAGTTTCACGACGGTTAACGCGCGCTTGGCATAGGCTAAATGTACCTGCAGGAAGCCAATTACGCCATACGAAAGTCGACGACTTTTTCTCCATTTTCCTGAGTGTAGTATACTTTAAGCAACGTAATGTATTAAAAGTTTAGTTTCAATTAACTCAACTCACTTTATTCGAATTAATTTATAATTTATAAATACCAAATACTTGTAAATATTTCCACTCTAATATGTTTAATATATTGTTTAGTGAATACCTTTCCGCATTTATCACAACTATACAATTTGTATATTTATATATATTTGTATATTCGCCGTATACTAACTACTAGACAGTTTGTACATTTTATTGGTCAACCTTTATACATAACTTATGAGGACAACCAAAGATTCTAGATGTTGGATAAAATTCGATAAAGTTTACGTCAAACGTCAATGGCTTTTTTGGTTTGACGTCAAAGAAAGGCCAGGAATTTCATGATTTGTATGCCTAATCCATTACTTAAGTGCCAACTTGCATGTCAACACGGTATCGTGGTCATTGCTACAATTTTCTAGCTATTTTCCTCATTTTGGTAAGTTTCAATTCGTCTACTAATATTGCCAGCTTGACTACCAACAAAAGAAAAATGCTCTTAAATTGAACACTAGACTTTTAGAAAATTAGAATTTCATTCTCCTCAACCATTTTATATTCTCAAAATATTAGTCGTAGGTCATAAGTAAGTTATAAAAAAAAAAGATTGTTTTGCCTTTTGATATCAAATTGCAATTTTTATCGTTACTACTACTACCTATGATCTTATAATAGCACTCAACAACTTTTAATAAATTTCTCATGGGTTACGTAACAAATGAATTTCCCATGGGTTCCTCATAATTGCACAGGTTTCATTTTTTTATACTCGTGTATGTACTTATCTGGTATATAAACTGATACCAAAATATCTCATGAAGGACATAATATGAGTTTTATTTTTATCGCCTGTAATTTAGTAATTATTTGATTTTGACCACTTCACTTCACTTCCCTTTACTTCACTTTACTTCACTTCAATTCAACTCGATTCGTTTTGTTCAAATATAACGCTTATGGCTATAAAAATGAATAGACTTGGCTTTAAATGGAGTGTCAAAATGGGGGGTGGTACATTTATAATACAGCCAGCAGTCGATATCCATTAATGGTTCAAGAGGGTAAGGGTGAAAGTTGAGTGTGCATTAACACAAGTTATAAAATTGGATATAGTCAACCACCCGATATAGAATCAGAACAATGCTAGTGATGGTGTTGACAGCATAACTTTTATACATTTTCAGCAGCACAAAACTGAAACATGGGGACATACGAGGACATTCTCAATATGTTGATTGTCCATTTAATAGGTGTACAACAATTCAATCTATAGATATTTTTTCACAATGTGTGGTATATATATAAAAACATCATTCAATTGAAGTCATTATATAACAATTGTGTATGGTCAACCGATTTGAACCGACATCAAACAATGGTATCATTCTTATGTTAGAAAATGTATTTATAACTTTTGAAAGGCTTTCCGTTTACCTAACATGAGAAATCGTTTTTTAGGTGATTTTTCCTAAATATTTAGCCATTGGCCTTGGGGTACAATAAATGAAGGATAATAGTTCTTTCAAGTTTGATGGCATGTCTGGTCAATTGGTGGCGCACGACATTTCATTTGATTTATGAGATCTTTAAATATCCAATACCATTATATAAATTGTATTTTTAGATCACGCCTTTTTCGTACTACTTCACTTAAGATACACACACGTAACAATATTTCAAATATTCATTTAATTGCGATTCATTTTTCAGGTAGGGTGAAGTGGTCCACGTTTTTATTATTGGCCAAAAAATGGTCAAAAATTGGAATTTTTGCATGATAAGATAGTCAAATCGCAAGCGCAGGACCTAAGCTAACTTTCTGCATTCACAGATTGCCAACTTTTTGACATTAAATTTAATTTTTATGCATTTATCGGAAACTTTGATTTTTTCAAAATGGGAGGGACAAGTGGTCCACCCACAAAATTTTTCCAGAAATCGCATAAACATAAAATTAAATGACAAATAAAAATATAATCGAAAGTAGCAAATGAGCGTTTGGTCTGTTTTGGTGTTGGTTTCTTCGGTATAATTGTTAAGTGTCTTTTTCCGGCGCCTTTTTCTGCTTCTCGAATTCAGCTCGATTTTCGGGAGAAGTTATAATCGAGCTTCGCATCGATTTTCGGCGACGATTTGAAACACTCAAAATAACTCATAAAAAACTTGAAAACACGAAATATGACATTGACAGGGTCGACCACTTCACCCTACCAAACGTGGACCACTTCCCCTACTGACGCTATTTTGCGCGGAATGACGCTGCTTCAACAATTGTGGAAAAAAGTGCAGAAATTCGGTCGATTTACAAAGTTCATAATGTAAACAACATTTTAGATTAATTACCTTTTTGAGATTGATGAAGAATTCGTCAAAAAGTTGTTGAATGTGAATACTTGCGAAAACTTTCAACAATGTTTTTTTGGCACTGGTCTGTGGGAGTGAGTAAATATACGTCTGCACACTTCAATGACTAATAAAAAACAAGCTGTCATCAAGAGCAACCGATGAGAGTTGCATATTCCCAGCAAGCCCGGGGTAAGCACTTTTTCAAATTCAAATTTGTGTTGGTGACCATGGCACTGTGTGTGTTATGTACATCACCGCTGCCGCATGAAAAAATTAAAACAAAACAAAACGCACTGTTTTGACAGTGCAATTAAAAATAGAAAAGTGCGAACGCGTTTTTTATCGCAGATAATAGACAAAAATTCAATATCAAGGAGGTAAGTAAAAAAATAATGTTCTAAAATAAATAATTAAGTGTTTATTTTTAAATAGTTTAGTTTTTATTTTTTTTTTTGTGTGCATTTTCTTGAGAAAAAAGTGTTCATTGCTTCTAGTGCAGTACTTATGTAAGTAATCCATGTAAGGAGTTCTGTAAGGCCTTATTTTCAGTACTTTTATAACGCCTTACAGAATACCTTATAGAACTACTTCTGGAGAAGCGGACGGTGCAATTACATGTATTCACAGACACGAAGTATATAGCTGAATTTTTTCCCGGAGCCCTATCAAAGTTTCATTTCTAGTAAGCATTACTTTCAGGCATTATTTCACTACTCTAAAAAGTACTTCTGTGTTTGCTGGGTTCTGTTCTAATGTCACTATTACTAAAAAAAATGGTGGTGGACCACTTCTCCCTACCCTACCCGACCCTACTAAATAAAGATAAACAAATCTTAAACTGTATACCGATATTTATCGACATGTGAATCAATATTTGCTTGCTCATATTTTATGCAAAAATATTTTCGTTGATTAAATATATTTTCGTTAAATGTAAATTGCATAAGATTTGATATGAATGCAGAAAAGGTTGACCGCGAAATTGCGATTTTTCCAAAAATGAAATGGATATCGATTTTTAGATCTTCCCGAATTCAATTTAATCGCGTAAAAGCGGAGATATAAACAGTTTTTTTTAACCACTGAAACATAAAAATTTCTTTCCCACTCGGACCAATACCGAATCACATCCCGAACTCATTGGATCTCTGAATAAAAGCTCGTCAAAATCAGATTACAAAATTTGACACCAAACATCAAAGTAAAAACTTTATAAACTCTTTTAAACCAATTCTTTAAGGAGATTTTGATTATGGTTAGTTAAAATTTTATTTAAACACTAAAAGGTGGACCGGTGGTGGCTGTGTTAAAGTACATTGTAAAAGTTTAAGAAATATTGTAAACAATATAGTTATCTTGATTAGGACCTCCGGATTCGTTTAAAATTCTCATATGAGATTCGTGGTTAGCAACCTCAAAAGCCAAAAAAAAACCTTTTTTAGCGTGCAATCGGCCAGGCTTTAAACATAAAACCCCTATTTACCCGCGTTTATCACTTTAGATGTGGAAACCTAGAAAAACTCAACCTTAGTAAATGCTGACGTAATAGAGCGTCATAGACGTCATCATAGACGTCATAGAGACTAGGAACAGCTCTTAGTGCCGTTTGCACCAACAAAACTTAGCAACTTATGTACAACTTAAAAAAATTTAGTCGAAGAATTTCTACGGTTTAAGTAGGCTAACCACAACTTAATTTTTTAAGAATACGCGCAAACGGGCCTAAGTGATGTAAACTATGGCGCGACATTTGTGCATGTCGCAATCTATGTTTTCTTCGATTCCAATCTAACGGCCATAGCTTGAAAAGGGGGTGGAAGATAATTTTAAAACTCTAAATTTTGTAAAAGGAGGTCGCCCAGAAAAAAAAACGTTTGGGAGCCCCTCCTTCTTTGAGCCATCTCGATCTCGTATTTTGCAAATTCTAATAAAATATTTTATTAAATATTCTCTGTTAAAACTCAAAATATTAATGATTAATTCTATTATATTTTATTGATTTATTATGTTCAGAAACTTTTTGCCAGAAAAGAAAACTGTTAAATAGTGAGTATCTATAGTAAATTGTATTCATAAATAAAAAAAAACCATTTAACCGTAGGTTGACTGTTCTGAGAAATATTCGTATACAGAGCTTCTTTTCTGTCAACAGTATTAATATTTCCCTGCGGAGGTTAAGTTCACAAATGAAAACAAAACGCATCCAAACCACGAAATTATTTGTTTACCTGAGAAACGCCTACAGGTCGTTTATTCTCATTATTCTATTTATTTGAGTAAAATTTATTGGTGAGTTTATCATTTAGTTTCAAATAACCACAGCCAGCTATTTCAATTTTCTGTGCAATAAAAAAATATTTCAGCTAAAATACAAGTGAGCTTTAATTTAAATTAACAAATAATAAATAGGTAGTATAAAACATAAGATAAGGTACAATTGCTAGGGGCCAATCGTCAAATACTCTAATGATTATGAAAAAAAAACATGATTGGTCCGATTGGATTCTGCTGTATAGAACGCTTGTGTAAAATAATATTTTGAACACAATTTTGTCTTTATAAATTTTTAGATACTACGAATTAACTCCGCCTCAAAACATAGCTAAAAGTAAGCACCTCGCAGTGTTATTCAGAAAAAATGTAACACCGTAGCGCGGAGTTATTTTTACATTTTTATTTTACGGAGCTAAATATTCATTTTAACACCGTTTTGACCTCAATTTTGAATTAACTCCGAAAAGGAGTCAAAAATTCACTCCAACTCCTTTTGGGAGTTATTTTCATTGTAAAGGGTTTTCTCGTTTAGAAGAGGCTTGCCAATTGGCTTCAACAGCCTATTGGGAAGGCAAATGGTTTACGATTCGAGAGGTCCCATGTTCTGTTCGAGTCCCGGCAGAGACATGCAAGAAAAGTTTTTAACAAGTCAATATTAACTTTGGAAACACGAAAAAAAACTCAAAACATCTCAAATGCTTGCAAAAAAAGAGAATTTGTGAAGTTTTTTTTCTTGGTAATAAATTGGTTTAACACCGAAAAATTGTTAAAAATTAACACCCATAAGGAATTGTTGTGAACTCCCTAGCCCGGAGTTCGATTTTCTCCGATAGGTGATGGACTCCCTCAAACTCCCTTTCGGTGCGTAATCGACTCCATTTTTTCGAGAGTGTATGAACGGTTTTCGAGAAAATATAAAAAGATATTCCATTTGTATGGGAGAAGTGGAAGGAGATGGAAGGAAGTGGAAGGAAGTGGAAGGAAGTGGAAGGAAGTGGTCCAACTGGATTGTGATATATGGATAAGCTATGTAAAATCATATTCTAAATACATTTTATCTTCATAAATTTTTCAATACGTCTGACCGGTTTCGAGAAAATTGAAAAAAAAAAAACTGAATCTTCCGATTTTGCCCGTTCAATACCTTAGCCTTGCCATTTAGAACAAATGAACCTATAAAAAATTTCAAGTCTCTAACTCAATCCTTTCGAAAGTGATGATGTTCATGGACGGACAAACTGACATACAAACAGACAGATGGGCGGACAACAAAATCTTTTGTCACCCCAAACACCCTGGTGCAGTTTATTTTTGTGTCCGGCGCCGTCCGACGGTATACTGAATATATTATACTCCTATGATATATCATATAGATATAGATATATCATATAGATATATCATATAGTGTTCATGTTGACACTTGAAATTCATAAGCCGATCGGAGACTACAACAGCAACTTTATATGAACTTTTTTTGCAGATAATTAATTTCTTTTCTGAGAATATCCTTTTTCCCCCCATAATTGTATTTGTTTTGTTTGATACATGAATTTATTAACTTCATACCCATTGAAAGTGGAATTTTTTTGATCAGTTATATAAAGTATTTTGTTGCTTTGCGGAGCATTTGTGGTATGTGGCTATCATTAAAAACGCAGCCCTTTCAGTTGAACCGAATAAAAACTCACATGTAAGCACGCCAAGTTTTGAATAATTCCTGGAAATTTTAGAAAAATATTTGATCAGTAATACTTTGAATAAGAAAAATGACTCGCATAGTTTCAGGGAAATTTTTTTTTATATATGATATGCATATGTGATGTTATAAACTGATCCCTGGTGAAATTGAATATTACGTAGTCTATCATTACTTTGAGCATTGATGTGGTACGATGGCTTCGGCATCGTAGTGTCGAAGCATAAGCGTTTAAGGCCACACACACACATAAATGCATATATAAAAGCGCTTATGCATACACTTAACTTATAAAATAGATAGCATAATTTGCATTGCCATTTAACTTCAAACGGTAAGAGGTATACATAAACGATAATTATTAGGAAGGTTAGTTAACGCTTTTTCGTGATAGCTTTTAGCAATTAGGATTCCACGTTTGGTTTTTCTCCACTCCTTGTATTTACATTCAAATTCCAAAAACAATTTATTACGATTTGTCCATTAGATTAAAGTTGGAAAAAATATTTCAGAAGCAAACTAATCGTAAAATACAGAAAATCCCAATTGCAGTTCATAATACTTGTTAATAGTTCGAACGGACAAGAAATATTTCCAAATTACATTTAAACGATAACCTTAAACTTTCCTGTGTTGGAATTTCCTATGATTCGCTACGTATTTATGAACTCAATGGATTTTTTTGCATTTACAAATTCCGATGAAAGATTGATATCGTAACTAAATCAAAACGCAATAAAGTTTGAAAAAAACCGATTTATTAGTACCTACTCCAAGAATTTTATTGTTCGAAGAATTTTTGTTTACCTATGCATAAGTTTTTCCTTTGACGAATGTTTTCCGGAAAAACCATTGACATTTTTCACCGCTTTGAAGAAATCACAATGCATTTAACGAAATCAGTTTTCAGATTTTCTTATTAGTCAAAACTCATATCAGTCAGTGATTAAATCATCATGTTTTATTGGCACATTAAAAAGTACGTACAGGATTTTGTTAAAATAACATTTAATAACAATTACTGAAATAAAATGCGTGTAGTTAGTCACGTTTTTGAATAAGCTCGCAAAATACATAACACGTAATTATTTGTGAGTTTAAATTGCGTCGTTTAAGGGGCTATGCCTACCAGCAAGATTTACCTGTCTTCCATATTTTTTTGATGTAAAAGATTTAATAATAGTGCCTGTTTATGTAAGCGTATGAAAGGGCTTTTTTCTGGAGGTGATTTGCGGTCACAGCTGGTCATTCATCTGAAATCCATTAAACGAGTGTTGAGTGGTTATTGAGTAATTGTTGTTACTGATTTTAGAAACAATTTTTTGAGAAAATCGCGATTAAACTTTCAAGTTGCATCAAATCCGGATTCACACATGACTTTAAAAATTTTGAGAGATAACAGTCAAAATTTTGTACCTGAAAAAAAATTTGTTTTGCCAAGTTTGCTGGTAGATATAACCCCTTAAGTTATCAACGAAGTAAATCAGGAGAGTTTTTTGCCTTGTTCATTGTATATTTAGATACTACTCTGCATGTATTTGAATCATCATAATGTGGGATGTAATTTAAAATGATTTTGATTTATGGAGATTGAAAACGTGACCTAAACGAAATGCTCTCCAAATATTCACATAAAACTTTCAGACTAAAAATAATAAAAAATAATTATCACACGTTCCGTCTAGATTAATTCATAAATCATAAGATTGAGTTTTGACTATTTCTTTGATAAAAAAAATGCCTGATTTAAATTTATTGCATTTTTCGGATCATTCTAGTCAACATTTAAATTATGCTCTTCTTGTTCTATATTGCACTACACTCCAAAGTGGCACTCAGTACTCTCTGTTAATAATCATTACTAATATATAAAAATGAGTTGGTGTCTGTCTGTCTGTCTGTTCCTCTTTCACGCAAAAACGGCTGAACCGATTGACTTGAAATTTGGCATGAGTGTCTGTGGTAGTTCTGGTTCCAACTTAGGCATACGGAAAAGTAGCGCGAGGGGTGGGGGAGTAAGGGGAGGCGGTAAAGTGATCTCGAAACTTAGCTCTTCCTCTATGTTAGCCTTTCGCGGGGAAACTACCGAGCCGATTGGCCTGAAGTTTAGCTCCAACATAGACCACAAAAAAAATTTGAAAAAACTTAACCCGGCAATGACGGGTATGCAAGCTAGTCATTAATAATATAATCAGTCCCCATGTAAAATTTTCATGGATTGCGTTGCGAGCCATAAATGAATTGCAACATTTGTAAGGCTTATCGTTGCATCCCATCAACAGCGAGAATTATATAGAAGTATATTAGATTTAGCATACCGTTTGTAACATAGGGTGTTTGGGATGATGAAAGATTTTGATTTCCGTCTGTCCGTCTTTCCACGAACACCATAACTTTCGAAAGGATTGAGCTAGAGACTTGAAATTTTGTATAGTTACGTTTCTCGTAAATGGCTAGGATAAGATCTTGAACGGGCAAAATTGGACCATTCCTTCCTCCTTCCCCCATATACATGAAACAGTTTTTTGCAATTTTCTCGAAAACAGTGAGTGATATTGAAAAATCTATTTAGAATGTGATTTTACATAGCTTATCCATACATCAAAATCCAATCGGACCACTCCTTTCTCCCGCTTCTATACAAATGGATTTTTTAAAATATACATTTTGTCTGTCATCATATAAAGTACTAGCTTGCATACCCGTCATTGCCGGGTTAAGTTTTTTGAATTTTTTTTTATGGTCTATGTTAGAGTTAAGCTTCAGGCCAATCGGCTCGGTAGTTTCCCCGCGAAAGGGTAACATAGAGGAAGAGCTAAGTTTCGAAATCACTTGACCCCCTCCCCTTACTCCCCCCACCCCTCGCGCTACTTTTCCGTATGCCTATGTTGGAACCAGAACTACCACAGACACTCATGCCAAATTTCAAGTCAATCGGTTCAGCCGTTTTTGCGTGAAAGAGGAACAGACAGACAGACAGACAGACAGACAGACAGACACCAACTAATTTTTATATATTAGTATGATATGATATGATATGATATGATATGATATGATGATTAGTATGATGATATGATTGGCCCCTGGCAATTGTAGCTTTTCTTATGTTTGTAATTGAAATTAACTATTTTAGTATTAGTTTCGATTCCTCATTATAAAATAGTTCGATTTACTATTTTTTCTCTGCGTGAAGGAAAAGGTTTTCCAGTTGGAGACTTCTGGAAGGCGGAAACTACGTAATGGCGATAAGTTTTCTTGGTCTCAGGGGCGTCCGCATAAAAGGATTTTCAAATTAACCAAATATCCAGATAATTTTTTTTCCCTAGCAGTACATTTTCTATTGAATACAAAAAACTTGTATTAAAAAAACCTTTTGAGGTTACATTATACAAAAATAAATAATATTTAAATAAGTAAATATCATCTGATTATAATTTCATTTTCGTTACCACATTTTTAATTATAATATTGTAATAAAAGAAACTATTTTAATTAAAAAGCTCTTAAGTAAAACCACATACCTACATTATATGTACCTATGTTAAAACCAAAATCTATTTTGTTATCATTGGTGACAGGTAACTTTCATTAAGATTTCAGAAATAAAATCCATTGCTTGAAAGAAAAGCAGAATATAATTTCAATTTGTGTGAAAAGTTTTACAATAATTTCTGCTCATAAAGTAAAGTGAAATATAAAAGAAACTTTTAATTCTATTTGTTGCTTTCGTATTGTATAATCAAACGCAAATGGTTTTTACCTGGCTAAACTTACCTGTGGTATAAATCTACTTTCAACTTTTCAAAACTAAAACTTTAGTTGTTAGTTGCTGGATAAATTTCATGAAATTTTATGCTGAATAGAACATAAAAATTTGCCTAGACTTTTATGTGCGCACTTTAAATATACAATGCAGAGAAATTCAATTCTTCTAGGCATTATTTATAATTAATAAATTACCTACTGGCCATAAAAAATTGCCCACATTTAAGAGCATATAGGGGAAAAACGATATGATTTATTAAAAAACTTTTAATCGGAATTTGTTACAGGCTGTATAAGAATTAAATTAATATTCAATCCCCTTCAGAAGCTATTCAGAAGCAATGCACGGTTGTGAAATGCTGTAGAGAAATTTTGACATAAATCACTACATACGAAATTTCAAAGGTCGCTTCAAATTATTTTCAAAATCCTTTCTGGTTCCTCTTAACGCTTGGATTTTTTTCTACAAGCTTTTCTACATCAGGTTATTATAGATTGAGAGAGCTAGCTAATCCAAAGCCTTCCACTTGCATGAATATGATTATTTTTCGATCGATTTTGACGTAAGACATGTAAGAGATGCTGCCGGGATTGTAATAACAAAACTAACGTCTGCACTGTTCGAGATCTTTATTATCACTGATCAGTAATACAAAACAATAGACTACATTCGGCCATTCTGACATTATAATCGTCCCTGATTATACCATTAAAATATATTACATAATATTTACGAACATGATATAATTAAAATAGGTGACTCTAATCATTATCTTACAAAACAAAAAAAACTGAAAGAACTCATATGAACATGATTAAATTAGATAGTTTTTTTTTTAAACTCTTTAAAATATGCAAATTTTTTCTCTCAAAACGATCAATAAAGTGTTGTCATTATTCTTACGGTCGTTAGACTCCAATTCTGAAAATCTGCTTAGCAATTCGTACTAATCTGATAGTGTCTCATATTAATAGGCGAGCAAATTCCTTTATAAGGGACGCGTGATATTTGCATTCCTTCAATATCAGCCACTACATAGCGATCATTAGGCAACACACCAACGATTTCATATGGACCGCGAAACTTTGCGAGCAACTTTTTATTCACGCCCGGAGTAGTTACCACGTTCCTGAGCATCACATAATCTCCTTTTACGTATTTATTCGGTTGTTTATGTAATCTATCATAGTAACTCTTATTGTATTCTTGACTCTTCTGAATCGACTGTCCAGCTTTTTGCCTAATGGTCGCTAAATCACGCGTATTATCTACGTTGGCCTCTTCTAAAACATATTCTCGGATTGTGTCACAAACAGTTCCTTTTTGTTCCACACCAAATAATAACATACTCGGACTAAACCCTGTACTGCGACTAATAGTGTTGTTTAATGCGAATTCAATTTTTGTCAAACATTTATACCAATTACTTGTACTCTTCGCTTCAGTTTTCGACGCTTACGAAGCTCATTGTGAACGTCAGCTTTTGTAACCGATTTACTAAATTCCGCTAACAATTTTTCTTTTAAATCGGCCCACGAGTATGTTGGGACACTTCGCAAAAATAAGGCAGCGGTTCCTACCAACAATCTCTTTGCGTAGATGAAACAAATTTTTGGTGTCCATTCCATGGCAGAAGCGTGAACTTCGAAATTTTTTAACCAACGGTCAATAGAAAAATGGTCATCACCGCTGAATCGAGGCAAGGAACTCTCTACGTCACGAAAACTTAAAACATCACAGTTCTTGTTACTTACTGCGGCATTTGCTGACAAGTTTTCTAGTTCCTCCTTTAACCGTTCAATTTCACGTTTTTTGGATACCATTTCTCGAAGCTTCTTCAATTCGGAATCGATTTCGTTTTCAGTGGACGAAGGATTTACAGTTCCGCCATTGTCATCGTCAACGGAATAGCGCTGGAAAACTGTGGATGCATTGTCATTTATCTGACCATTGTCATTTGCCTGGCCATTCTCTTCTGCATTGTCGTCACCATGTGGCTCAGACGGAATGTCGGCGATTTCATAACTCAACCTGGTAGGATCTAACTCTTTCCAGGCGTCTTCGAGTCGAACCAATAAAACGGCTTTTGTTCCCGTCGTACATAAATTGAGACTACCAAGTCGGTCTTTTAATTGATCGCATTTAGCAGTTCTTAAAAAAAAACTCAGCTCTTTCCGGCAACACTCCCATTTTAATTATCTGTTTGCAGTTTGTTTTACTTATAAAACAACAAAATCACCTATGATTTTCAACTAATATGTTAAACCGATTTAACAAAACAGCGTTACAGTTCACCACTTCTGATTTTGTAAGAGATGCTGCCGGGATTGTAATAACAAAACTAACGTCTGCACTGTTCGAGATCTTTATTATCACTGATCAGTAATACAAAACAATAGACTACAGACATGTCATTTCGTCCTACTGAAAAATAAGTACTCTGGTATGGAGAGTTGCTGAAGACTAAATATATCCTCAATATTCTCATACTGTACAGCCCCTCTAATAATTACCAAGTCTGATGATGCTTTTAAACTAATCAATATGGCAATTTTTTTATGTAGTTAAGGGATATTTAACTTTTCATAGAGGATTTTCGCGGTATGCCAGTAATGCGCCTTATTTTTGTTGAAGATGTCTTTCTTCTAAGGCGTCCTCCGATTTACAACGTTTTTTGGCCGGACCCCTTACTAGTAAGGTCTCAAATGAAACCGTCTGAGAAGTGGCAACATTAAAAATATAGGAAAAGTCCAAAACTAGTTTTTGAATTTTTTTTTTTTTGCAAAATTTAGTTGTCAGAAATTTTATTTTTCATACATTATCCAATGCAATGAAACCCCGATATTAACCAAAGTAAAGGTGCCGCTCCACATGAGAGTAAATACGCGAGTAACTCTCAAAAACTCTCGAGAGTTACTCGCAGGAGGTTGTCCATTTGAGAGTTAATTTCGGCGATTTTTCTCTTTTCAAGACCAATATCTTGATTTTTTTGACATCTTGCTTATGCGAGTTCTCGAGAGCTACTAGCGAAATTCAAACACCGTTCGTATCTAGCGAGTAACTCCACGAGAGTTCAGTGGTTGCGTGTCGACTAGAGAGTAGAATCACTTCTGACAGCTCGCAGAAACTAGCTCGCGAGTTTCTGCGAGCGACTCTCAGAGACGTGTCCATTTGCGAGTATATGCTATCGAGAGGTTCTTGCCGGCATTTACTCTCATGTGGAGCGGCACCTTAAGACACTAGTCACTTTTAAAAACGGTTAGCGGCTCGAATTTTTTTGGTTTTACGTTACTCTAAAAATTAAGTAAATTCATTGTAAAATTACATTTTAGTCAGTAAGAATACGCAGAAAAATCGTAACATGTAAGTCTTTTTTAAATCTACCCCAAAAATAGAGAAATTCTAAATTTCAACATTAGCGTAAAATCAATTAAAATTAAAGTTTTTTACGAAATCCGCTAACTGAAAATGTGGCAATTCTATCAATGCATATTATTCGAAATTCATGTAAAATTGTAGGCGCAGCAGCAGAGAAAAATTATATTGAAAACTGAATTTGAGAATGCCAAACCCCGATTTTTTTTTCTTTCTGACTATTGAAGATCTGTGTTTTAACTGTGATTTCCCCATTACTATTCTGTTTACATGATACTATTTCACAAATAAACGTAAATATGTGATTCACACTAAACATGTTTACTTCAGTTTGTTTGTTTTTCTGTGTTCTGTGTGTGTTTTTTTTTTGTTTTTATTTTCTGATTCTCTTTTATATAGAAAAAATGATTTAAAAAGCGATTCATGATGTATAAAATTTGACCGAAAGCGAGAAAATATAAAGATATTCTTCCATGCTATTAGAATCGTAGCAGACATGTACTTACGCACAAGCAAGAGTCTAACAAAAGAACAGCAGCATAAGGAAATGGTAGAACTGAAAGTTCAACATCCCTACTTATCGCTAAGAGCAATTGAATGGAGCCCGTACGAAGTGCAGGGAACATATCCTCCACCGACAACATACTCACATATATAGAAAAGGCGTCGATCTCTATTCCCGAACTCTTGGATTTCAAAACCTTTCGGAACATGAAAAGTTGCTGTTCAAAAGGAAATATATTTCGAGACAGACTTTGAGACTTGTCATGTGGCCACCACCCCCGCTTGTTAAAAACTTTGAAATCAAAAAAAAAAAAAACTGCCAAATGCATACGAAGACAAAAACGGAATCTTCAAATACCTGTACGAGTGGGGATGGTGAATCCGTTGGTATACACTTGTAAAGAAAAGTATTGAATTTTCCAAAGTGCAATGGAAATGCACTGATGATATTAGAAATTACATTCAACATATATTTATATATATAAAATCATCGCATAGGTTAGAAAAGAAAACAACACATGCACAGATTTTGAGTAAACAATTTTCCTACACCTTCAATTGTGAGTGTCGTCATCCATTTTTTTTGTTCGTGTGGTGTCGTTCATCCCCAATTTTTGTCAAATTCGATTTTGAATGAGACACGCAGAACGTGGCCGGGCAGGAGTTTTTCAACTGACGATGGTGGAATTTGTTCAAGTGTGCATCTAAACGTATAAGAGTATTGCCTCATGTGGAGATCCGTTAGTTCAATTTCTTCGCAATATTGGGAAAATCGAATAACCGGGAAGCAATAAAGATAGTCGTGCTGGGTTTTCGGTAGACAATCGACACACCGTCAATAATATTGGGTAAGTCATGTGTGGGACAGGGAAAAATTGCTGAAATGCCCCATTCTTAAACACTTACGGGTACTACTATCCCCATAGTTCAATCATGCCCCCCATCTCCTCTTCATCGTCTGTGTCCAGTCGTTTGTTCGTTAGATCGAATGAATCCCTTCAAGTCGGGTACTTGAAAAACTAGTACAATCCATATAGATAGTTGAAATCCAGGCGCCACTCGGTCCAGACATTCGGGGGTGGTTGTTTTTACCAAATCCATTCTTCCCGGTTAGAATATTTTTGTGTAAAACGGCCAAGTGACTGTTCTCCTAGCGTCCAATACGATGTACGTTCGTACGTCGAACTTGGAAACTTTATGTCTGTACAGATATATATATTTGATATTTTACTGTTACATGAAATTCGTACTCGCTATATTGACAACATTTCAGTTTTCTACTTTCCACAATATATCCTCATATCTGGCATACACAATTAGCATCCTATGCGAGTCTATGTGAGATTTAACTCTGTTTGAATGAGACAAATACTTTTACCATTAAAATTTTTATCGTAAAAGCTTTCCAGAAAAATGACCCATCCACGATTATCCACCACCATCACCACCCGTAATTTACATGGCACCACTCACCCTGTCTACATTCCGTTGATAAAATTATGTTTATCTCGTCATTAATGTCAGCTAAAAAGTGCTCGAATAACTGGAAATTTGCGAGTAGTAACTGGGACTTGTGTTGCAAAATTGGTTGGTCCTGTAACTCTTCTGGAATGAGGAACAAGTAGTACTGTATATACTGAAGGGTAATCATTTACAACAAATAGAGAACCATCGCCCGCTGTAAACATGTCAGAAATTTATTTTTCAAAAATTCGTACAGTGGTAAATATGATGAGTCTATATATTTTCGTATGATGTTTCACACCTCTTTGGTTTACGGGATTTCCCATAGCTAGGTTTTTCATGTCAAAAAAAATATATAAAACGTGCTACGAGAACGAAAGTTGGTGTTTTCATAAAATACAATTATCATAAACGAATTAAAATACTCTGGGATGACATTTATTTGTGATAGCGTTGGCTTTTTAATTTGATTTTGTTGAATCACATTTAATTAATTTACTATCAGGAATATTTTAAATTGCATTTCAATTATACTGACAAAAACACTAACAATGAACTTTAAAAGTGTATGAGGTTATAACAAATTATAATAGCCGCAATTCTAACTATAAATTGTTTATTAACACGTTGGCTACCATGTGAGTCACCGGGGTATACACACTATTGTCATTACCGTCAGTTTCTCAAGTTCCATGGTTGAGTGCAGTCGCTCGTCCCTTTGTGCAGTCGGTACAAAGGGTTTTTTTTTTGTGGAGCATGGAGTTCGTTTTTGTCTGTATTGATCTTGTGTTCACTGGTGACTCACAAAGTACAGAAATGATTTTTGCGTTTTTTCTTAGTGTATACTAGCGGAGTAAGCGTTTTTTTTGGCTGGTAGCCAACGTGTTTATTGTTTGCTTGTACAGAGATTCCAAAAAAATTACAAATTTCTGGATCTTTCTTAGATGATATTACACGACGGCCAAGCGGCGATCTGGATAAAATCTATATTTAGCACCTCCTCCCTTTTTGGTAATAAAAAAAAAATTTGAAACTTGATTTTTTAAATTATTTTTCATTGTTAAATGTGATTAAGCAAACTTTTTTACTGAGCAAAACACTAAGAAACGAAATTCCAGTTAATTATTATTGCGAAATTTTGCTATAAGAGAGTTACCGGGAATTCGATGAGATGTCCTTAAACGCAACAAATAAAAAAAAAATCCCGTGATATCTAAGTGGAAAATTCTTGGTGTAAAAATAGATTATTTGGCTATTATATTTCTATTTCCAAATCTAACTTTATGATTCTTTATTTTATGGGAAAAGAAATACCAGATGAGAGTCGCAAAACAGAGGTTACCAAATAATCTAAAAGCTATAAATTTTCAATGTTCTATAAATATTTATAGAACACTATTTCGGTAATCAGTAGGAGATATTTATGTGTATTTACCTTGCGACTAATTATAGATAAAATTAATCGTGACAGTATAAAGGTTTTGCTCTACCTGGAGCTGTATTTATAACTCGTTTCTTTCTGTCAAATTACCGACATCTTTGGGCGCTACCTTTCTAATATTCACGATATAACAAATGTGGGTATGTATATAACCCGAAATTATATAAAGTAAGATATTATTGTAATTCCTGGAGGTCGAGAAAATTAAATAATTCTTGACCTAGTATTTATATCAGTGTCGAGTTAACGTTTTGCGATGCCCTGAAGCAAAAATAAAGTTGGTACCCTACTGGTTAGCTAGGAAAAAAATTAATTGCAATTTAACCTTCACTTTAAATTCTTTTTGTCAAATTTTCTGGAAAAAAAAACTCATCTAAGGGTTTTTGAGGTCGCTGAATCAGGGCACCAATCATGTATTCCGACGCGTCTCTGTCTTTCGACTTCGACGCAGCTTTTAACTTTTGACTTCGCCATATCAGCAGCTTCAAATTTCCTGGAGTGATAGTCAGAATCATGTTTCGATTCATAGTGACGATTCCGCGAAATTTCAAGCTGCAGATATGGCGAAGTCAAGAGTTAAAAGCTGCGTCGAAGTCGAAAGACAGAGACGCGTCGGAATACATGATTGGGGCCCAGATTCTGACATTGAGAAGTCTATAAAGACAATGAAAGATCCTGTAAGGATAACGTGAACATTATTTTTCTAAAATTATTTAAAAAAAAACTCATATGGACGTTTTTGTGGTCTCTGAATCCGATTCTGAAGTCGAAAAGTCTATATATTCGAGTATATACCTGTGGTGAAGTGCCAAAACATCTTAATTCGATTTTCAGGCGAAGCAGAAGTGGTCTGTCTAATATTGCAAATAGAGATCAGTTTGGTATCGCCTGAAAATCGACTTACGATGTTTTGGCTTTTTGCCACAGATATATTCGAAGACCAAAAATTTTAAAATAAAACAACAATTTACAAAACAAGTTTTCTAATGTTAAATACTTTTAAAATGCACTAAAAAGTTCAAAATTTATGAAAAAAATGAAAAAAATGCTTGTAACCAGAATCAAAGGAAATGAAAGATATGTTTCTACATATCTAGAAACAGGTTCTCAAGAATAAAAAACCCAGTTCTAGCATTTTGGAGGAGTACGGTCTGGTAATACCAGCTAGTCTCGGGGGGAGACAGTGTTCGATTCGGGGGAGTCGAGGTTCTTTCTAGATGGGCGCCGAGACTAGTTCGGCTTTAGTATATGGAAAGTTGTGATTATAGTTTTCTTGTCGGAACCATTTTAGTCGCTTTAAGTGTGCTACCGAGCAAGATTTCTTTTTCCAGGGCATTTTTTTCCATCACAAGCCAGTCTTTTAATTAAGAAATTTTCCTTTTTTGTGATGCTCCCAATAGCAAATGAGACTCAAGTGCCTCCGTGTTAACCCGACACCGATTCATATGTAGGACGTATTTTTTTAAGGTAAATTAAATGATCATATACACAATGGTAGGACATATATCTAAATTATAGGTACCTACAAATAACGATATTACGTGTAATATCATCTGTCATAATAGATTTGTTCGCACAAGATTAGAACAGAGTAAAGGTTCGCGACACCGACACCTCCTTTTCAATTAATCATACTCTGGTCATCATTTACATTAGAAGGTGGCTCAATGAGAATGTTTGGTTGTATATTCAGCATACAAACATAAATGAATCCAGCGGACCTTGCCTGAATTAAGACATCCGAATCCTGTGCCACAGGAGCGATGACCCATCATCTGCCTCTCACTTTGCGCTGGTCGTATTCATTTATTCCGTTGCCCTATTTGGCCCACTTTTGTACATAAATACGGATACGTAATTTCATTCGCTATAGGACCATAAGGACATTTTTAGGATCACCGTTAGCGTTATTAGATGCGATAGCATCCTCTGTCGGCCATGTAGCTAGCGTATGTAGTATCTATTTGATATATAGTTTCACATAACATTTATCAGTTTTAGATATTGACGGCTGGCAACGAACGAGAAATACTGTGCTACGACGATCTATGCTGATGCTATTAAGTATCAGTATAGAATAGCACCTTTATCCATGTCAAGTCAACAAAGGGACAAACATACTCACACTTTGTCCGTTATTTATTTGCAATGTTGACGGGCAGTGTTATTCGTTGTCACATTCCTGGATGTATGAGTATTTTCCTCCATCACTCCCAGCAAACACTTTGTGTAAAATCCGCACATTTGTAGTCGAGATTCTGGAGTGGGTGGAAATAACAGGAATATCAAACCATATTATATAACAAAAAAGTACAAATATAGTATAGTAATAGAAAGATTTTACGCCGAAATGGTTGTATTGATGGCAGAGGTCGTGGGTTAGTTTGTATCAGATTTTATCGCCGGTGGCAAATTTCGCGTCTAGGGATTTCTTTTATTAACTGATTTATGGTTGGGCATTAGATAAATGTTTGTTAAAAGAAATGCATCCTTTCCCAACTTGTCAAAGTTACGACACTTATTTCCGTCCATTATAAGAACGATATCTATGTGTATTTTTTTTTGTGAAGGTTTTTCTCTAAACGGAACAGATTTGTCGAAATTTTCTTCGCCTGATTGAAATTTATGACATTGATTGAGGAATTCTAATCAATAATTTATGTTTACCTTATCTTTTTGCACTATTCGTCGTTAAATCTCTATAGAAGGGACTTTGAAGCTGAAAAATTTGGTTGAATTTTTCTTCGACAACCAAAAGTTTTAGAATACCAAAATTAAAGAAAATCTCGAGGCTCCCAAATGTCTTTTATTACGCTCCAGGATATCTAAATCACCAGCTCAGGTCAAGACTCTCATTCAGGAGGGAGAGAGGGGGGGATTTAGACCGAAATTTTTAAAAATATCGAGTCAGGGAAATGTTTTTAAGCTAAATTAAGAGGTCGAAATTTTTCATGATTTTTCTTTCGTGAAATTACTTGAGTTCCTTATACTTTTGTATCGGGTCTTTCAACAAGGACATAACAATTTTGTATTTAAATAAAACACAGAATAATTGAGATATCGGGCTGAAATTTATTCCAGGTGTAGTGGACATGTTACATTTAAGTATGAAATTCGATGTCGTTCATATGGCCACCACGAGCACGCTTGCACTGATTGATTCTTTGGAGCCAATTTTCCACCACTCTTCCACATATATCGGCCGGAACGTTGCCAATTTCGCGTTCGATATTGTTCCTGAGCTCCCCTAACGTTGTTGGCTTGTTGGCATAAACCAACGACTTAACATAACCCCATAAAAAGAAATCCAACGGCGTTAAATCGCATGAGCGAGGTGGCCATTCGACCGGACCATCATTTCATTCATCATTTCATATCATCATTTTCATTATCATTTCATCGGACTCAGAATTTCGGTAGTAAGTTTTAATAATTTCCAAACGTTGCTCGTTCGTGAACTTCACCATGATAAAAATGTAAACCTTGACTGACGTTTTAGCATTGCCAGATCATAAAAAAAGTTTTAGGGTGCGTTTTTATTAAAATACAAAATTGGTATGTCCTTGTTGAAAGATCCTTTATATCTATCGTGAAAACCGGTTTGATTAATTTCCGTATATCATACGAATAGCAGAGAATAGATAACGTTATTTATGTGAAATATTTCTATTGGTAAATTTCTAAAATGACACTAATTTAAGAAATTTCTAGAAAAAATTCTGACATCAATTGAAAAACGTCAGTTAAAGTTCTTCGTCTGATGTAATGTATGAAATATAGTAGAATATAAGTGGACAGGTAGAAGATTTGGAAATTATTAAACTTCCCATGAGTTTTGTACTAGCAAAAGAATAACCAGTAATAATAAGAATGGCAATTCTTTATTGAATTTATATCCTCAACTGCAATTGTATGTATTTTGACGTATACATACACACATCTTAACTCGTTGGTTTTCCGATATATTAAAAGCTTCTTTCTGTTCGATATCATAAATAAAAGTATCTAGGGTATTTTTCCCCACAGAACGAAAATCGAATGTATGATTTATGTATGTACCTTTATCTCTACTACTATGATGTCTACATTGGTTTTTCGTATTGGATACATTTTGACTTTTACCTTTTGCTTTTTCTTATAGCATCCAGCATATTCATGTTGCTATTCCCGACAGCTGAAGGCTAGATGCCTTGCTTCCATATTTGCAGATATGAGGAGTTCTTTTCTATTTAAATTTATAAAGAGTCTTAAATTAAGCTCCGAATCACATCAACCCTTAAACCATCTTACCTTATTTTTTGCTTGAGTGTACAGACTATGTATGGCATACATCAATTGAAAAGGAATAAAAAAGAAGAAACTCGTGTAAGTGAATAATTCGAATATTGCGTGGAGGCGAATCAAGTACTTCACAAATCAGACTTTCATAATGAAACTGACTTATTGTTACAGTTAGACATTTGAAATATATAAAGCCTTTAAGAGTTGTCTGTCTATTGTATATTTGCTATTGATGCCTATTAGGTTTTTTTTCTCTTTACTAAATTAAAAGGGTAACTGAACAAATAAAATACTCAAAAGACATTATAAATATGTCCAGGTGTCTACATGATTATATATTTTCAAATTAGTTAATATGGAAATTCTCTTCAGACAATGATGGAAGAAAATTTCTGATGAAGAAAAATCAATACCGACCCACCACAAAACTGTGAAAAAATTGATATTTGAAATCGAATGGTTGCAAATTTTCAGAATAGAAGCAGTTAAATCAAAAATCTGTTGCCACAAACATTCTGTTATTCAAATTGATCAAAACATCAAAAGATTGACAGTGTGAAATTTTGTAAAAGGTGTACGGTTTTTGAATTTTTAAAATCGATTAAATATTTTGCTATTTGGATAAGATTGTTTTATTGACGAAGTTAGATCGTTAGTATCTGCAAAAAGAAATATCTGCAAAAAAAAAAAAAAAAATAAAAAAAATTTTTTTAAAAAAAGCTTTTATTAAAAAAAATGCACTAAAAAGAAAAAAATAATTTTCTGGACGCTGTGTATCACAAATATAAAAGCTTTTAAAAAGCGAGATAAATGTTTATTTTATTGTTTTATGCTTTATCTCGCTTTTTAAAAGCTTTTATATTTGTGATACACAGCGTCCAGAAAATTATTTTTTTCTTTTTAGTGCATTTTTTTTAATAAAAGCTTTTTTTAAAAAATTTTTTTTTATTTTTTTTTATTTTGTTCTTTTTAGTCTTCGAATATATAGCTTTACATTTGAGATGTCCTTACAGGCTTTTTAACTTGAGAATCGTATTCAGCGAACCCCAAAACCCGCAGAATATATTTTTTCCCGGAACAGTTGAGAAAAAGGATAATCACGTTATCCTTACAGGACATTCCGTTATCCTTACAGACTTTTTAATGACAGATTCGGATTCAGCGATCCCAAAAACCCCAGAATAGATTTTTTTTCCGGAAAATTTGGAGAAAAGGATAATCACGTTATCCTTACAGGACCTTCCGTTATCCTTACAGACTTTTTAATGACAGATTCGGATTCAGCGACCCCAAAAACCCCCAGGATAGATTTTTTTCCGGAAAATTTGGAGAAAAGGATAATCACGTTATCCTTACAGGACCTTCCGTTATCCTTACAGAGTTTTTGATGACAGATTCGGATTCAGCGACCCCAAAAACCCCAGAATAGATTTTTTTCCGGAAAATTTGGAGAAAAGGATAATCACGTTATCCTTACAGGACCTTCCGTTATCCTTACAGACTTTTTAATGACAGATTCGGATTCAGCGACCCCAAAAACCCCCAGAATAGATTTTTTTCCGGAAAATTTGGAGAAAAGGATAATCACGTTAACCTTACAGGACCTTCCGTTATACTTACAGACTTTTTAATGACAGATTCGGATTCAGCGACCCCAAAAACCCCCAGGATAGATTTTTTTTCCGGAAAATTTGGAGAAAAGGATAATCACGTTATCCTTACAGGACCTTCCGTTATCCTTACTGACTTTTTAATGACAGATTCGGATTCAGCGACGCCAAAAACCCCCAGGATAGATTTTTTTCCGGAAAATTTGGAGAAAAGGATAATCACGTTATCCTTACAGGACCTTCCGTTATCCTTATAAGGACGAAGTAGTGAAAATATTGTATTGTCATCGGACTTATATAAGTGTGCAAAATTTCAAGTCAATCGGACAAGTGGAAGTGGGTCAAAATTGGGTTGCAAGATTTGATCTGACAAACAGACAAACAAACAAGATAGCGAGCTAAATAAAAGCTTTTAAAAAAGAAAAGAACTTCCCACACACAATTAAAATTAAATAATAACCGTAAATTCGAATTTAGTATAAAGAAATAAAATTTAAATAAAATATTACTAAATTGCTTTTGATATATATTTAAACCTTTATCATTAGAGTAATAAAAATTATTGAAAGGCAGGAGAAAAGAGAAAAAATTCTTGGAACAAAATATCTGTCATAATTTTAGGTGTTAAGAGAAACCTTTTTCTTAGAAAACATTTCCCAGAATAGAAAAAAAAAATTTTAATTCCAACGAAATGAATTTTCTAACTCCTACGTTAGGTATAGAACGTGCTGATAAGCTTCCGTTTTTTTTTTGTAGAAATGGTCACATGAAAGGTTCTTTCAATTTCCAGAGTAAAAATTCTAAATAAAAAGGAAAATAATTCTTTAATTTCAAATTATTATTATTTTTTTTGGGTTTAATATGTTTGTCAGAAAAACATATAAAAAAATTATTCTTTCGAAAAATTAAAACCCTTGGACGCTAAGACAACAAGGTCAACGAATTAATGTGAATTTAACTAAGAAGCGACGTCTACTTTACGACCTTTTGTGGTGCTTAAATTTTTTTTAGGCGATACAAAACCTTAGTTTCTTTTTTAGGAACCAAACTTTTGGGCAGCGCTTGTTATTATGCACTATATGAGAATCATATAGGAGTATATTAGTTTTAGTATACCGTTTTTAACGAATCGAACCAATTGTCGGACACATAAATGAATTACACCACCTGGAGAGAAATCCAAATAGAAACATACGAGACGTGGACTCTCTGTAATGATTATTTCTATAATTTTGGCAAAATTTTATATTTTTTGGCATGCATTCCCATTTTCTCTGGGAGTAATTACCAAAAAGTTTCACTATCTCGAATATTCCGATTTTTTTGTAAGAATTAGTCCTGTTATTTCCCTCCGTGCAGGGTGTTTAGGGTGTTAACACCCGTGCAGGGTGTTTAGAATGACCAACGATTTTCTATTGCCGCTTGTCACTCCATCTGGTTGTGAACATCATAACTCTCGAAAGCATTGAGCTAGAGATTTGAAAGTACTTTTGCGATGGAATAGTCTCCCCCCCCCCCCCCCCTCCTCAGTACAAATGAAATAGTTTTTTGGGATTTTCTCGAAAACGGTGGATCGTATCGAAAAAATTATAAAGATAAATTATCTTTAGAATGTGTTTTTAGGCAACCCTTCCATGCACCGAAATCCTATCGCACCAATTATCCTCCTTCCCCTATAAAAATGGATTTTTTTAAATAAAAATTCGACATGTTTTCATATAGAGTATTTGACGATTACCTTATGGCAATTGTAGTTCTTCCTATGTATTGTATTTATATTGTTTTTGTTTTATATACATACATATGAGCGTGTATGTCCGACGAAGTTGCAAGAAAATATTGCAAAAAAGTTAATATCAGTTGAAAAAGGTTTCTGGGTTTTTAAACAGTTTACTTCAGAAAGTTATTAGTATGTAAAAGCTCTGAAATCTTTAAATCATTCAAAGTTCATTATTTTTGATAAAACTGACACATAAAATAGGTTCATCGAATTTTTGTTCAATACTATGTGATTGTGATTTTGAAATAATGTTTTCTTTTTCTTAATTTTTCAGAGTGCCCACCTGCGATGGACGGCATGGAGAGATTTGCATGCCCCACACCTGACCGACAAGGTCGATATCGATGTATAGACGATCACGTCCTATGTGACGGTTTTATAGACTGCCCTGAGGGGGAAGACGAAGACAGACAAGCGTGTATGTTCTACAAAACGGTAAGAAAATTTTCATAATAAAAATTCGCAAAAAAATCATTTCTGTATCTTTAATTAAGGTTATTAAAGGGTTTTATTTAGCTTACGTTTTTGTCTGTCTGAATATCAGGGTCAAATATTATAATCTAATTTTGACTCACTTCCATACTCATCCGATTGACTTGAAATACGTTACTCCAGTGAAAGTATAATATTTTCACTACTTTGTCCTGATAAGGATAACAGAAGGTCTTGTAAGGATAACATATTTGTTATTTTGAGGGTTTTTGGTGTCGCTGAATCCGATTCTGCTTTTAAGATGTGTGTAAGGATAACGGAAGGTCCTGTAAAGATTTCCCTCAAATATTCCGGAAAAAATCTTATTTGTGTGTTTTTGGGGTCGCTTAATCCGATTCTGACGTTACGAAGTCTATGAGGACCAGTACCATTACATTTGCTACTGGTACTGATAATTTTGCAGTGGTACTGGTACTGTATTTCTCTATATCTGAAATGCTGGTACTGATATTTTTAGTATCTGGTACTGATATTTTCCAGTATCAGTATTAAAGTACAGGTACAGCTTTTGTACTGCAATACAAAAAGTACTACAGTATGCCCAGCTCTGCTAATTGAAGTTGTGTCGCCGAAATGATTTCAAGCCTCAGGTACACGAAAAATTAGATCGACAGAAGTTTTTGAACTGACTGCCTTTTCTTCCGAAAGAAGATCTTTCAGCAGCTTTGCTCCGATGTTAAAATTTTCCCTTTTTGCGGGGAAATTATTTATTCGAACTTTCCTTTTTTTTCTTTTTTGCTAACTTTTCAGCGCTTTCTGGCATAGTCCGACCGAAATCGCATGCAATTCAGTAAAACACCACAGCAAATCGGAAGCTCTATCAGATCGAAAAACGCCATAGAGGGGACAGTCCACAGAACTATATAACATAGAACAACTATGACCATAGAAAGCTCTGCTGAAAAATGGTCCCAAAAGTATTTCCCTCTTTATCGTACTTGAACGCATTCACTGAACTGTATAAGGTCGCGAAATTCAAATTTCATCTGCCGCGAAATTCAAATTTCACAAGTTTGAGACTAACTTTAGGCGCAAACAAATAACTTTAGGCGCCAACACCATTCCGAAAGTCTATTTTCCTTTGACAGCTCACGATTTAAACGAAAGGACTATATTTATTTTCATACGGTTATCTTGCTCTTACTTGACTCGTTTTGATTCACTGAACTGTATTGAAATGGGACCATTTGAGACAGCAAATCGAGCGATCTAGTATATCTATGGGACAGTCGCATACGATTTTTAGTCTTACGTGTAGACGCCGTGTTAAAATTTTTTATTGCTAATCGTTATTGCTTTCAATTGTTTAACTGGAATAAAAATACTTCGGGCCTTACCAATTAACAATTTTGAAGTCTAGTCAACGTAGTCTTAAGACTAGAAAATTTTTGTAGTAGGCTCTAATAGCCCCCTCCAATGAGCTGTCACTAATTGATTAGTAAAAACTCAATCATGGACTAAAATAATTTACGGTTTGTTAGAGTCGAAACTAAATTTTTCATTGGTCTACTACTAAAATTCGATAGTTTTAAGACTACATAGACCGGAATTGGTAAACCTTTCATAAAGTCCTTAACCAAACAATACATATTTATTAAATATTTTTTTATCTCACACGAAAATCATAAAATTTATTGGTCCGCCTACGTACCAGTAGATGGCAATTAGAGTTTTTGACTGGGGCACAAAATTCGTATGTAAATATTGTTAAGGTATTAAATTGTTCATAGCGGAAGTAGACATAACCCGAACTCATAATGGATAAAGTGAATACGTATTACCTGGTTAAAGCAATTAATGTAATTATTACCACTCGTAAACTAACATTGTTCATGGGCAAAAATTTAATTAATGTAAAGTGAAAATTTATCTAAGCTTTTATGTTATCAGGTATGACGTTACACAGAAAATGTATTTTACTCGGAAAACAATTTTCCCACAAGGTGAAAATATGAAAAATATTATAACAGAATGAAATAGAATACGGCAGAATTGTTAGGTGCCTCCACTTTATGAATTGCGTTTAGGCAGCTGGTTATTTGATGACGGAATATGCACACGATCCCAAATATATAATGTTTGCTGCCATAAAATTATCCGGGGGCTTCCAAATTATAAGTGTAAATGTGTTGACTCTCAGAGTCAAATATTTGCCCAAAGGCTGACGAAAGTTGCACAGACTTTTATATATATATATAAATATAATAGTGTTTAAGGAATTAATTTTCACTTGGTAGATAAAATTTCGCATCTAGATAGCCTGAATACAAACAGACTATCATTTAAATATATGTACATAAGTTAACACATAATTTTTGAAAATTCTGTACACTTTTACTTCTATATGAGTTATGTAGTTTATTGTTTACATATCCATTATTCTACATTCTTTTACGTGTGACCATGAGAACAATGATTCATCGGTGAAATCATAACGAGTAGGTTTAAAACATCCGAAAATAATTTTCAAAATAATAAAGCTTAATGATTTAGTACAACTTATAGTTTTCCCAAAGGATATTCAGTACCGAATTTATTCCAAAAATTTGAACAAATTTACGTTATCATAAGAAATATACATAAGTAATCTGTTTTATGCTATATGGTTGCGTTGGAAATCAGATGTGTATTTTTTCCCCAACCATAAACCTAAATAAATATAGAATATCCATTGAACTTTTCTCATTTGCGTACACGCGTTAGGAATACTTTTTTTCCTCCATCTTGTATAAGAGTAAAAATAAACTGAAAGAAAAACATGAAAAAAAAAATCCGTTTTTGTTTATAGCATCAGCTATAAACACACAAATATGTAGCATCAAGAACAAGGATTTTCGATTATCTTCTCTTGAAATGTTTTATCATAATATATGACTCCTGTGCGGCTCACATTTTACAGATATGTGGTGTAATGTTTCTCATTCAACAAATATTAAATTTAATGAAAATATGATTTTTGTTTTCTTAGTTTTTTTTATTCAAATTGAGTCAATCTTAGCGTCTTTGTTTAACAGATTTTATATGAGAAGTTTATTTTGATTTCTTATGCATGAATATTTTATACCACGCCAATAGCGAAAACATGAAATCAACTGTTTATGTTTAGTTTTTTTCTTACTTTGGGTTTAAAATTATTTTAAGTACATTAATCCGCCTGCAGTCTCCATTTGCGCGAATTCACTTCTATACGGCTAAAGAAAAGTTGCCAGAAACGAAATTTGCATTTCTGAGTGTTTGCACTAATAGCATGTTTATAGTGCTAATATATAAAAATGAGTTGGTGTCTGTCTGTCTGTCTGTTCCTCTTTCACGCAAAAACGGCTGAACCGATTGACTTGAAATTTGGCATGAGTGTCTGTGGTAGTTCTGATTCCAACATCGGCATACGGAAAAATAGCGCGAGGGGTGGGGGAGTAAGGTAAAGTGATTTCGAAACTTAGTTTTTGCGCTATGTTACTCTTTCGCGGGGAAACTACTGAACCGATTGGCTTGAAGTTTAGCTCCAACATAGACCATAAAAAAAAAATTTAAAAAACTTAACCCGGCGACGACGGGTATGCAAGCTACTATTTGATAAATGCATATGAAATCATACTTAAACACATTTATCCTTAATTAATTTGGTGATATAACGCCATAATTTAGAGAGTTAAAAAAAGGCGAGGATCTGTTTGTGTGCAGGTTGGTTGGAAACAGTGTTTAGTTGAATTTGAATCTATGTAACGATCATAAAAAATTTAATGCTGCTATAAATTTTGCGAAATAATGCACTGTTACTCTGCAAATAATTTAAAAAAAATATCAGTTGTGATCAACACAAAACTTTTCCCTGCGATATTTAGTTTCGGAAAAAATATTTAAAATATAATATTTCTTCAAATATCTCGAGAACCGTTTAAGATAAAAAAGCGTTAAAGAAAAACATAACAAAAGCTATAATTGCCAATCTGGCAATCATTGGAGACCCGTATGGTGATATTCGCATCAAAATTCGAACAGTTATACCAAAATTCCACTTTGAAGTCAAACTTTCCAATTAGATTTTTTAAAATTTATTCCAATCGGATTTTGATGTATGGAAGTTTTATGTAGAATCATATTCTAAATAACTTTTGTTCTTGCACTTTTTTGATAAGATGTACCGTTTTTGAGATATTCACAAAAAACGATTTCGTTCGTATGGGGGGTACCCCCCCTAAAGGTCAATTTTTGTCCATTAACGAACTTAGCCTCGCATTTTACGAAAAACGGATCTGCACAAAATTTCAAGTCTCTAGCTCAATCCGTGCGCCCGCAATCCGCGCCACAGACAGACAGACGGACAGACAGACAGACAGACGGACAGACAGACGGACGGACGGACGGATATGCAGAAATTAATTATTTTTATCATTTTAAACACACTGGTGTAATTCATTTTTGTGTATGATGACGGGATCTTGGCGTTACAAACGGTAAGGCAAAGTTAATATACCCTTTGGTTTCACCATACGGGTATAAAAAAACTGCAGGCAATTTTATTTTCTTTATATTCATTTTTTCCCAAAAACGCATATACTTCGAAAAATTTTCAAAAAAATGTATTTTTTTCAAAAAAAAAAAAAAAAAAAAATTGTGTGGGAGGTACCCGTTATACTTGCCGTTGCTTTTCCAAAAGTTGATAGAAAACTCTGATTTTTGTAAAACTTAATTATAAAAAAAAATCAATTTGCTAGCTCAACCCGTTCTCGAGTTATTTAAGATACGTAAAACGGACAGACAGACAGATGCACGGCCATCCCCATAATTTTGCCTGAAACGTATTTCATACTGATCAGAAATTTAATTTTGTATTTGCCCCGTTCTTGAGTCGGTCTCCGCAATTAATATAATACTTTCCTTCTATAGAAGAGGAAAGTAAAAATTCAGTTTGGATAAGGAGAAATGGATTTCCAAATCAAATTACTTTTGGCCTATGTTTCAAAATATATTAGGCAGTGCCGTGCTGTGCCAAAGGTTGTGAAGGAAACGGCATCTACTAGTTCATCCTTCAAGGAGCGACATCTTCACCCCCCCCCCCCCCCCCCCGCGGATTAGGTTAATATTTACAACAGTTTAAAATAACTGTAATATGTGAGACTTTGAACTTACTTTCAAATATTTTCACCTGCGGCGCATTTTTGTTACCAATCACAAACAGATAATGTGAGGTTTCAATTTATTTTTTTCAATTCTTTTATAAGACCGGATATTTATCAGACTGCGGTTAGTTAACGTTTATTTTTCCTGTGCAAATAAAACGTACACCTACTATAATAAACGTTTTTCCGATTTCACCCTTTTACTAAAGTTGTAAAAGCGATTTTCATTCCACTGACCTCACATATGTACATGCATTAAGAGCAATTCCATGAAATTGAATGGTAAACAACAAAGTTATCCACAAGCTAATGCTAATACAAAATAGATAAGAGACATTCTAATCTTAGTGAAAAAAACAACTTTTTTTTCCAATGTTCAATCCACGTACACACATATCGATGACATAGAATCGAAGACACATTTTTCGGGATATCATACCATCTTAGGGCAAGAAACCGATACTAAGTTTTGCGCGGAGATTTAACACACCATGAGATTTAACCAGCAATTCAAAAAATACTTTAGTTGGCCGTGCGATGCACGTAGAAAACATGATACTTTTAGTTATCCTTTGAGCTTGTTTCACCATCAACAAAGATTGTTAGTGAATCGTAAGAAAATCGACATTAAATCGGTCCAAGATGCACTGTGCTTTTCGACATTTTCTGGCGCACAACGAGACATCGACCAATCCCCATATATATATGTTTGTCTTGGATATACCCATCGTAGTCGTTTTGGACACCAAAACCTGTGCACATCGCTGGCAGCAATAAAAAGATCAGCCAGACAAATACACACAAGGATAATGCCATAAAATGATTTTCGTTACCTTAGCAACAGGACATCAGTCCTTATCCTTGTGTTTTTTTTTATATCCTGATTTTCTCAACGAGATGTTTTATTTCAAGAAAATAATCAATGATTCTTTTTGCCATGTTGTAAATACCTAAAATCTTCTGTTCTTTTGCATTATTAATCGTAAATATAAAAATTATTTTAAAATACCTAGCAGCATTATAAAAGTATAGTTAAACAAGTATCAAGCGGATAAAATATTCATATCCGAGTATAACCTCAGTTTTATATAATGTTTTATTTAAAGTTCGAAACTGCGGTTTCAGTGTGATATTTCAGGTGTAATGGCAAAATAACGATTCATTTTAACGATCACCTTGTTTATTCCCCTGTGGGACATGTACATATAAACATTCAGGTTGGAAGGTAATGCTCACATTTGCAAGAAATGCAAAAAAAAAACAAAACAAAAAAAAATGCACATAAAACTTTTTTTTTGTTCTGACATAAGACGAGACGACCAACATCCTTGTGCGAATGCATTACTTGCCTTCTTCCCATTATTTGATTTCTTACTGGATTTTGCTGGTGGCGGTAATATCTGTCTAGACCTGATATATGACCAAATGCGCACAATAGTTTCCGCAAAGTTTAAAACCAACCGAATGGAAGTAAACATCTTAGTTGGTATTTTGCTGGGCAGAAAAGTTTTAAAACTCCTGGAAAGTAAACATTAAGTTTTTGATATCTGTGGATAGCTTAATATTTTCCACTTTTAACGTTACAGTAATGTCTTTGGTCTTTCGACATAAACGTAAACGTAGCTTACAATTTTTAGCTGGAATTTTTTTTTCGTAAATTGCTGTAGTAAAAGCACAAACAGCTGAAAACATTAATATAATTTAGGTTTCTGTGGAAGTATAATTCAGACGGTGAATAAATAAATTTCGAAAAAACACAATGTCGCAATTTTCTTAAAGGATTCTGCGGTTTTAAAAATTCCTTGCCTGTATGAAACAGCCACTGACGAAATTTGAAAAATGTTTATTTGAATCTACGTTTTTAATAATATACTGATCTTTATCATACTAATACATAAAAAATGAGTTGGTGTTTGTCTATCTGTCTGCACTCAGAAAAATGTCCAGGTCAACTTTTTGTCAGGTTAACTCTGACCTTACAGAGGTTTCTGTAAGCCAGCTAGCGGTCAGAGTTAACCTATCTAAGGTCAACTCGTGCAGCTCCCAATGCCCTACTTCACCTGCTGGTGGCTTAATTTCAGAATTTCTCCGACCACAGGTCAACTCAGTTTTACTTGCCCACATGCAGGTGAACGCGCGCCTGCCCGAGGCCAATTACGCCGTATGTAGGTCGTCGAGTTAGCCTCCATTTTTCTGAGTGTGTCTGTCTGTCTGTTCCTCTTTCACGCAAAAACGGCTGAACCGATTGGCCTGAAATTTGGCATAGATGTTCGCCGGGGGTCCAGCCCCAACACAGACCCATTAAAAAGTAGCTTGAGAGGTGGGGGAGTAAGGGGCGGGGTAAAGTGATCTCGAAACTTAGCTCTTCCTCTATGTTACCCTTTCGCGGGGAAACTACCCAGCCGATTGGCCTGAAGTTCAGCTCCAACATAGACCTTGGGATGACAATAGATTTTTATTGGCGCTTGTTCGTCCGTCCGTGATGGTGTTCACCTTCCGAAAGGATTGAGTTAGATACTTGAAATATTGTGCAGTTCCGTTCCGTTTCCCGCAAAATTGTTCCTTCCCCCTCTCCCATACAAACGAAGCAGTTTTTTGCAATTTTATCGAAAAAGGCTAGTCACATCGAGGCGAAATATGTTGATCTTAAACTACGGATATGAAGCCTGACAGATTCCGGTATGTTTACGTCTTTCGCATAACATCCCTTCTACGCCTCCCCTGTTTTGGCCGCTTTTAGTAGCTTTTGTTTTAATTGCACTGTTGCCGTAGTAATGATTTGATGTGCGGTCACGCATGTGTTGAATTTAAATAGCATGTCCATAGTTAAAGGTGAGGCATATGATTTTACATAACTTTTCTCTACATCAAAATCCAATCGAAGCAATGCTTCCATCTTCCTCCGTACAAATGAAACCGTTTCTTGCGATTTCCACGAAAACGGTGAGTCGTATCGAAAAAATTATACAGACAAAATAGGTTTAAAATATTATTTACATATCTTTTATGCACCAAAATCCTAATAATAAAAAATCGTTGCTCAAAGCTTATAACTTTATTGGAAATGAATTTGCCTACTAGTTAGTGTGAATACAAGTTTTGGAAAATTCGTTAACACGTTGGCTACCATGTGAGTCACCGGTGATCGCAGCGTGTCACCCACAGGGACAATGTGAGTCACCGGTGTACACACATTATTGTCATTACCGTCAGTTTCTCAAGTTCCATGGTTGAGTGCAGTCGCTCGTGCGGTACAAAGGGGGTTTTTTTGTGCAGCATATTTCATGTGAAAAATTTGTTGTGGTAAGTTTTTTCCGTTATATTTTATTCGATTGGTTTGTTTTTGTCTGTATTGATCTGGTGACTCACATTGTACAGAAATGATTTTTGCGTTTTTTCCCAGTGTATACTAGCGGAGTAAGCGTTTTTTTGGCTGGTAGCCAATGTGTTAAGATTGTGATATAGAATGATTTTCCCATACATCAAAGTTCAATTCTATTTTTATCACCTGTGTTCAATTGGGATTTTTAGAGAAAGATCTTCAAATCAAAACATATGGTATGAGTAGAGCCAGTCGATTGGAATTTAGTGAAGTCCTTTCAATGTAAAAGTTGAGGAATTATTTTTCAATATTAAATTCCAAAAAACGTCTTATTTGTCACTAACAGGCCTTACCAAAATAATTGCTTGTCAATTTTTTTTAACTATCTAGATGAGGTTCGAAATTTTTCCCTTTGAATCTATTCAACAAGTATTAGAAATTTCCGCCTGGATGTATTACTGGAATAATTACACTGATAATGTTATACAGTAGAACACGCTTAAATGCACATCGAATTTCGCAGAATTTTATGTGCATTTATCCGTGTTTTGCATTTATACGTAGCACGGAAGCACGGATAAATGCACATTAATGTGCAATTATGCGAGTAAAAGATAAACATGCAACTTTAATATTCCTGTAATAAACATTTAAATTCAACAAGGCTACACAAAAACAAAGAATCTAATTAAGAATTCATTTTATCACATAAAAATAACAAAAATCACTTTTTTTTGGTGTGATTACATTTCATTTTTGCACATGTGCATTTAAGTGTGTAAAATTTCATATAATTAATACTTTTGCGGATGTGAAAATGGTTGCATTTAAGCAAGTATTGCAATTAAGCGTGTTTCATTTATCCGTGTATATTTATATGAAAAATGCTTAAAAATCCTCCATGCACAAATTTTGCGTGCAATTACACGAGTTTTGCATTTACGCGTGTTGCATTTAAGCGCGTTCTACTGTACTGTAGAAGATCCTTATATCCCATAATTTCCTGCCGTTATTTAGAAATCTTTGCCTTCGAATATGTCTTCACTTTTAAATATCGGCATATATGTCAGTATTGTATGTACTTTAGACGTTCTATAGAAAATGCAATAAAAAAATTCGACTGGTTCGATTACATTGAATCTGACAAACCCCATTTGTCCCAGGTATGACGTTATATTTAGGTAAAAAAACATTTCCATGAACGTAGGACAATGTGTTATTTTAGAAATGATGAACCATAAAACAACATCTTATGAAATAAATCTAAAAATACTATTTGAAGTTGCGTCAAAGGTGATATTAGTGATGATTGGTTTAGCTCCAAGGGTGCGAAGATGAAAATTCCATATTAATCACCTTCCCCAAAGAAAATCCATTATAAAACACTGGAATGAGATAAAAAATATAAGTGACGCAACAAAATTATTTAAACACCTTTGAAGATTTTCTCTCTGAGTTTAAGAATTTTATCTTTGTGACGGTGCTATGGAGAATATTTTAGATCAGTCAGGAATTGGACATTTGATGGTTTAAGGACGTGGAAGGAATATTTCCGAAAATTTGTTTTTATAATGACTTTCATTATATATCTTAATTTCAATATTTCAGCAGAGACAGCAAAATATTTTGTACAAAAAAGGGTCTCTAATTTCATAATTATGATAAACATTGTTTTATTATTGCTGTCTTAAATTATCATTTTTATTTATCTTCAATTCCTCTCTTCACTAAATTAAATTTTATTTCATCGCTTTCTCTATCTAGAAAAATTTTTTTGCTTGGAAAATATTTTGCCAAAACATCAGGTGTTTGATTGAGCAAAATTTCTTAGCCATAGAGAAATATTAAACAAGCCTGTAAAAACAATAGACTAATTAGGCCCAAACAACAGAAACTGCGAATCTAAAAAGTTTTGTGTTATTTTTATGTTTATTAGTTGATTTATGTTAAAACCATTTACAAATTCTAGATCTATAATACTGAGGTAGATCGTATAAATTGCGATGAGGTAGGCTTCTGATAAGGTTTTGGGGTGCAATCAACAAAAATAAAATAAGAATAAATTCTGGGTCGCAGGTTTTCCGAGAAAACTATTTTTCCAAAATTCTATTTTTCTTGCTTATACGAAGTATAATAAAGTATTGTATTAATGAAAATTTTCGACCTCTTAATTTTGCCTAAAAACATTTCCCGATTGGAGCATTATTACAAAAATGTCTTTCAATCTGTTAGCATTTTAGCCTGTGTACAAGATTTCTTAATAATTAATAGAGCTAGAGTCATGAAATTTTACACGGACATCCTGGACTGGGACGATTCCCTCAGCTTTTGGTGGAAATTTGTTAACCAGAAGTAATCATAATAGCAGCTTTTTAAAAATCGCAGTTTCGTTTTTAGCGATTTACTCCGAAACTACGAAATAGTCTTATGTATGACAAAAGACAGTAAAATTTTCCCACCCTTTTATCTTTTACTGAAACTGCGTATCTCAGGCCGTTAACAAAATATACCGTTATTTCAATAAAATCAATTTTCTGCGAATATTTTGAAAAAAAAAATCGGTTTTTCGCTAGTTGTGTATAAGAAATTATATTAATTAAAATTTTATTCATCGAATTATAATGTAAATTGTACAAGAACGTAGATTTTGTAAAGGGTGATTTTTTTGCTGTTTGGTTTTTCAGCGCTGTGTTTTTGACAGCTCACGCGTGATTCGTGGCATGTGTCAAAGTCAAAGTTGTTCTGTTTGCATTGTCATTTCATCATGGAAAGACTTACACCAGAAGAACGCTTACAAGTTTTTAAATTTTATTGTCAAAATTCGTGCTCTGTGAAAAATTGTGTTTCGCGCACTTCGACCATTTTATGGTCGTCATAGGTGCTCGCTATCGTGCAATGATTTCCACCTTTTTATTGCCCAAAATACACGAGCTGAATCTGGTTGACATGTGGTTTCAACAAGACGGTGCCACATGCCACACAGCACTCGAAACGATGGACCTATTGCGAAATGAATTTGGTGAGCAATTAATCTCTCGTTTTGGACCAGTGAATAAAAGTAGCAAGGATAAAGGTTTCTAAATGATAAGAAATACCGTTAGTTTCAAAAAGATCAATGTTTTTAAAAATTTGTATTTCACGATTGGATAATAGAGGAGATATGAGATATAAATATATACTAAAAAGCATAAAAAATCCTTATATCCTTGTAAGCCAGATATAATGATCGAACTAAAGAAATTACCCCAATTAACTAATTACTAACAAAAGCTGCCAGCCTTGCAACTTCGTTGCTGACTGAGGACAGTTGCGGGTGCTGGGCAACTGAAACGTCAGTTTTATTGGACCGCTAGAAGGAGAAAGTTCACTGACCAGAGGCTTCAGCGGTTCCGCACCACGGGGGCGTAACGGCGGTTTGTCAACTAAAGGGCGAAGCGAATGTAGTTAATAAAATAAATCAGTGATTATATCCTTATGAGAAAACAATATGTTAGAAGATCATCATTAGAAGAATATTTACCTTAGAGAGAATTTCGAAAATTTTGAGGAAAAACCAATGCGAACCATATTTTCTTGACTTTCTTTTCTGACTTATTTGGAAAACCAGGATGGCATGTGTTTTTTAATGAAGTGGATCGTAGCGAATCTATGGGAAAATCAATCCCCGACCCTTATATTAGTTACTAGCCTGCATACCCGTCGTTGCCGGATTTGAGTTTTTTCAAATTTTTATTTTTTGATGGTCTATGTTGGAGCTAAACTTCAGGCCAATCGGCTTGGTAGTTTCCCCGCGAAAGGGTAACATAGAGGGAAAACTAAGTTTCGAGATGACTTTAACCCCTCCCCATACTCCCCCCACCTCTCGCGCTACTTTTTAATGGGTCTATGTTGGGGCTGGACCCCCGGCGAACATCTATGCCATATTTCAGGCCAATCGGTTCAGTAGTTTCCCCGCGAAAGAGTAACAAAGCGCAAAAACTAAGTTTCGAAATCATTTTACCCCCTCCCCTTACTCCCCCCACCATTCGTGGTACTTTTCCGTATGCCTATGTTAGAACCAGAACTACCACAGACCACTGTCTGTGGCGCGGATTACGGGCGCACGGATTGAGCTAGAGACTTGAAATTTTGCGCAGATCCGTTTTTCGTTAAATGCGAGGCTAAGTTCGTTAATGGGCAAAAATGGTTTTACGAAAACAGTTTTTGTGAATATCTCAAAAACGGTGCATCTTATCAAAAAAGTCCAAGAACAAAAGTTATTTAGGATATGATTCTACATAAAACTCCCATACATCAAAATCCGATTGGAATAAATTTTAAAAATTCTTATTGGAAAGTTTGACTTCAAAGTGGAATTTTGGTACAACTGTTCGAATTTTGATACGAATATCACCATACGGGTTTCCAATGATTGCCAGATTGGCAATTATAGCTTTTGTTATGTTTATATATTAGTATGATGATTTAGGTTGTATAGATTGAAAAAGAATTTTGTTTTAATCAGAAAATAAATTTCATAAAGCGTGTAATTTTGACTATCTGTATTGTTTTATAAATACTTGTGGTTATTTCAGATGGTTTTTTAACTTTTACTTATTTGGTTTTTGTTTGCAGACGAAAGCACACTTGGATGTTTTAGCTGATGCACTGCTAAGATGGGCGAGAGGACGTTAAATAACCCACAAAAAATAAAAAATAAAAACAACAAAAAAATCCAAGTAACAAAACGACTCGTTTACATACCTAAAAATCGTACTTATAAATATATCTGTAAAAAAAAATGTAGAAAAAAATCAATGAACATAAGACACACGATTAAGATAAAGACACTGAGAAAATAAGAACAAAAAGACTTAAAATATCATAAATGCGCCTGAAAATTAAAAAAAAAAATAAAGATATTATTAATAATAAGGAAAGAAGTTAAAAGCTAAAAATATCGTCACCATCATAATGTTTTTTTAATTAAAAAAAAAAAATAAACCTAAGAAAGAAATCCGAAATCAGCAGAACAAACCATTGAAAACACTTTGGTGATTTTAGTGGCGGAATAGTACAATACGAGAATTATTTAAAGCAAATTGAAAATTTGAACGGAATCCTTCTTTCCTGCATTACAGTAAAATTACATTTCCAAGTTGAAGAGCCACATTTTTTTTGCTAAAAAAAAGGAAAAGGCCAAAAATAACAATCAAAATAAGCAAACACATAATTGTAAAGTAAACCAGTGAGCATAGCAAACTAAAACAAAAAAAAAATATACTCAAAAATTAAAAAAAAAAACTCTGAGTAAGTTTCTAATCTTATATATGTATACATATTTGATTTTAATTTCGTGTTTAAAGGAAATTTTTGATTTTAATGTTATTAATGATAATGAAACTATTCTCATGGACAAGGCAGCTATTGTAGATAAGTAAATAGATAAAAAATTTAAGAAAAAATTACTAGAATTAAGATTTTATTTTGATAATAAGAGGAATTTTTATTTAAGGAAATTATATATACATTATATACAATAAGTACTTTAGTATTTTAAAATAAAATTTAAAAAACAAAAAAAAAAATAATAATGAAAACCAAATAATAAAAGAGTTAATATGAAAAAAAAAAAAAATTAAGAAGCAATTATGTCTTTTGTTAAATTAATTTTTCTATCTTTATGTGAAAAATCAAGGTATTTATTTCCATTTCTACGAATAAATAAATAAATGTTTTCAAATATCTATAATAAAATAAACGAAATTCATTTAAGATTTAAGTGAATTGAATTTAATAAAAAATTCAAATACTAAAAAAAATTTGAGTTTAAGGATTATATTAGAAAAAAAAACATTTGTAATAGTTATGATTTCAAATGAATTCATAAATAATTAAACAATCAAGTGTGAAACAATCATTGCGACATCTCATCATCGGTTGTGGAATTTCTTATTTTTGCACGTTCTTTTTGAAAAAAGAAGAAAAAAAAATCAAAATTTTTTATTCTATTTCAAAATTTAACCATGAACAGAACATCCATTTTAAATATTCCAAAACATAAACGTTAATATAAAACAAATAATGATCCTCATAGCCACGTACACGCTAAGAAATTGTCCCACTTTTTTTAAAAGTTTTTTTTTTAATGCAGAATGTTTTGCTCAGCATCAGAAAACTATTTTCTTTAGCAATGATTGAAAATCGCTTAAATATCGGCCTACATTAAAAAAAATCATTTCATAGCCACCAAAGGGAATCATCGAAATATGTTAAAAGCTTCGAAATTCAATAAACACTTTTTAATGCACTCAAAGAAAGTTCTACTCAATTTGTTATTGAATTCTGGCCTACAATTAATGTTGCATCAAAGTTTTTTTTTAAAATTCACCATATATTTAACCCATTCGGTATTTTGATGCCACATGGCAACGCAGTTAAAAGTTACTAAAAAATTTGAACTGATTTATATTTATTTATTTTCAAACACTCTATTCTCATTCAGTGCACCTTTAAGTGCATTTGTGACCCAATTTTGATTTTTTGAGTAAAAAGCTGGACTACAGTGGACGTATTTGTAAAAAATAAAAATTTTTAATTTTTTTTTGTTTTAAATGAATACGAATAGCTTAAACATCATTAATTTGTATAGAGATAGAAAAAAACATGTATCGAACGGGTTAAAAAGGAAATTGTAAAAACAACCATGTATATGGTTATTTCAACGATTTACGTTAAGATAATAACACTTGTTGTAGGCTTTTATTTAACAACAAATTAGAAAAAAAAAATCTTTGATTGCATTTTTTAACTAATAAAATTCTTTTGCAAGTTCAACAAAATGTAATTTTCTTTTAAAAAAATCAGTAAAACTTTCCGAAAGAAATATAAATAAAAATAATATGGATGAAATAAATTTTTAAAATCATGCAAATTAATAATTGAATAAAAAAAAAATAACAAGTATTACAATAATAATGTAATGAAATACCGTTTAAGACATAAAATAATAAGACATTTTTTGTAGTTATTTAATGAGAAAAAAAAATGAACTAGAAAATATATTTTTTGGCCTATTTTTGTATTCATATAGAAAACAAATTAAAAATGTAATCAAAGCTATAAAAACGTGTTATAGACAGACCTACTCTAAAGAAAACTCCAGAAAGTGTTAACAAGGGATAATAAAAATAAATTTGTTTAAATGACAAACTTAAAAAATTACTGATTTACACGCAAAATACTGTAAAAGTGCTAATTAATTAATAACTTGCAAGAAATAATCAATTTTAATGCTACGATTGGATTGGATTGTATAACAAATTATGATAAAACTGAGAAAAAAAAATAGTTCTTAAACAAACATTTAAATATAGATACTAGCTAACAAAGCATAACTGAAAAGTAAAAAAAAAAAAAAACAAAATCGGCTATGGGGATCATTTTGGTATTACAAACTCTTTGAAAGAGAAATTAATTACTGTGTAGATATGTTTGTGTGAAGAAAATCAATTTTTACAATAGGAAATAACAATACATACATAGATGATATATAAAAAAAAAACAATTTGCCGTTTCATAACAATAACTCAACAATTACATTTGCATTACAGTGTATGTATGAATGTTTTGTAACTCTAAGCTAAATCATAAAATAAAGCAGAAATCAACACAAAATTATTTAATTGAAAATTTCCATCTAAAAAAAAAAACAAAACAATTGAGTGCCCGCATTTTCTAATTTAAATTTTTATTTACATTCCATTCATACAACAAAAGTTACCCAAAAATCACATTCCCTAGAAAATCTACGCACTGGGGAAAATAGAGTTTTGTTAAAATGCAGAACAAAAACTATACTGTACGATATATTAAGGAAAAAGAACACAATTAAAAATAATCAAATGAAAAATATGGAAATATGAGAGCAAAAAGACTTTGCCACACATAAAACATTAAAACAATAAAAACAACTAAAACAAAAAACCAATTGTAAATACAATTTTGATTTTCAACATCGCATAAAAAAAAATTTTCTCGTCTATACACAAAAATCAACTGAACAAATAAATCACTTCACTACATTGACATGTAAAAAAAAATAAAAAAAAAGGTAAATACTATTTTTTTACAAATGAAAAACTAAAAGAAAACAAACGTCATCAATATTGCCTGTTTCTCTCTCTCCCCTTCTCTCCCGTTTGTTTGATGTGTTTTGGTTTTTTTTTTTTAAATTACAAATAAATATTAAAATTTTACATACTAAAAAAAAATATTAACTGCTACGGAATTTAAATATGCGCTACTAAGTGCCGTTTGCACCAACAAAACTTAGCAACTTATATACAACTTACACTCTAGAAAATTTTATTGTAATTTTACCACTAAAATAGTAGGAAACCATTTTCCTACTATAATAGTAGTAAAATTAAACCGAGTCGTAATGGCTTAAAAGCTATGCATTTTTACTCATTTTGTGGCGTACAAAAGCCACTTTTACGGGGGAACTTTAAACTAAATAAGACGTAAGAGTACAATACTGGTGTAATTTTACGACATTTTTTGTTTAAAATTACACCGAAAATGGTATTAGAATTTCTCGGCTTATACGGTCTGCAAAAACAAAAAATAATAATTATATTATTTTTGCGGATGTTTTCACATCCAAATTTCCCCCCAACAGCTCAGGCATGTCTGCCCAGAAAACCTATCATGAGTTTCTGGTATGGAAGCTGGCTCACCGTCATCAGAGCCTGCTTTACCAGCTTCCACGCAGGCTTACAGGATTTTGGTGGAGTAAAACTCGAATCGAGTACTTATACTCCGATGCCACAAACCTTGTGCGAATTATAAGGTTAAAGCAACATAGCTCCATCAAGCCAGAGCGAATATCCGTCAACTGCATTGTGAAATAATGAAATTGTCCGTTCAATAATGCAAAAATACCCTGTGAGCGTGTTTTTACACCAAAATGAGAGTAAAAATATGAATATTGGTCGAAATTTTACACAAGGTTTAAAATTACCCTATTTCTAGTGTAAGATTAATGTTTTTTTTGGGTGAGTTTAGAACTTAAATGGTGTGCGAGCTAAATTCTGATTTTTTTTTTCGAAATTTTACGACTTTTTTGCAAATTTACCCCGTTTTTACCCCATTTTTCGGTTTAAATTCAAATTCATTTTCTACAGTGTACAAAATTTAAGTCGAAGAATTTCTACGGTTTAGGTAGGCTAAACACAACTTAATTTTTTAAGAATAATACGCGCAAACGGACCTAAATCAGTTATACATTTATTCCATGTTCACTTATTTATTGTTATTTAAATAGTCGTATTTTGTATTCAATTTTGTTTAATTTCGGCAAAGTTAATTGGGTTTAAATACATTTATTTAATTTCGTTGCAGATTACTACTAACCAGTACGAAAAGCTAGACATTTCTTAATTATATACTAAAATCGTATCAAATTCGATTATAATTGTGTATTTTTGGTGAAAAAAAAAATCCATATCTTAGCAACAGCTTTCACTGTAGAGCGTAATTTAAAATCGGTATTAAGAACTTAAGCATTTAAAACTCAGAAAATTTGAAACAAAAAAGCCAAACCCTTGGGAATAAAACACTACTAGAACCGAAAATCTACGACTAAACGTGATGTAAAAAAAATGAAACATTAGCAATGACGTAAATAAAGAAATTTTACCGCATTTTTTCCTTATTTCACAGTAATTAAATAACTTAATAGGAGAGAACCCGAAAAACGAACAAAAATACACCGCTTTATTTCATTTAATTCCATTCTAAAAGGTAGCAATCATCGAAAGAAAATGTGAGTTAGTGGCTGGTAGGATACTTAATTCTTTTTCCATTTCCACATTTCCCAGCCATTAACTTTCATTATAAGCTATACTAACGCTAGCGTATTCTACCTTTTTTAAGCTCTATCAGAAGAGTGTAAAAAAAAAAATTTCTGGTGAAAAATTTCAAAAATCCATTGCCAAAAAAAAAAAAAACTCCAACGCGAAGAAAAAAAAGCGTAAAAATGTCATTCCTTGGTTGGTTTTCAACCCTTGTTTTATATGCGAATGGAGTCCAGGTAATGGCAAAATTGTACCAGAATGTATTGCTTAAAGGTTACAAAAGACTCATAAAAAATCTTAAGCAAAAAACATTAGAGCAGAAAAAATTTATGAAGCGGCAAACAAAAACAAAATCCCTAACTGTTAAGGAAAAAGGGATTTCACTTTGGGCAAAAGACGCCATCGCTAGGGATCCAGAAGTATAAAAAATCCGCTACGTCTTAGGTCGGTCTGACTGACCGAAGTTATATATATATATATACACCTTAATCTAATTAGAAACGTAGCTCGGAACCGAAGTACTAAATCTGCAAAAATACCTTCCTCCCGTTCGTTTTGTTGTTGTCTGCCCCTCTGGTGGGAAATGAAACGCCTACTCCCGACAAACTTCAGTTTTTCTGAATTTTTCCGTCCAAGATTTTAGCTTTTGTGCTTTTTTTAAGCAACTTTGAGTAATACAAGCGAGGATATAAATGTATACCTAACCATATAAAAATCCTATTTGGCCAATGACACTTGGTTTATTCTTGTGCATAGTGATATTTTCTAATATATTTATACATTTACACATCTATATATAGGCATTTTTGGCTTTTTTTTCTCTTGTGGTCGCAGGTAATGTCGACTTAGTCGACGGGAAAACAGCCCAGAGGGATCCATTCGATGGTGTTGTATCGTTTAGCTTTTTGCTCAATTTCTTTCATATAGTACCTATATTTTTTGAGTGGTATTGTAATGCCTGACTGTTGAATTATCCTTATGACGTACTCATTCATCTTTATTGTCCACAAAATCTTATTATGTATGAAGGCTTTTCTACATAATGAAATATGAGAAGACCATGAAATTCTACATTTAAGCGTATAAAAGTAAAGCCAATAAGTCAAGTGTAAGGAAAATGATATCTTAAGTATTGGAAATTTCAAGGATATAATTTGAAATGATATGACAGTAGTCAGAGAGTTAGAAACAGTTTCAAATGTGTAGTAAAATTGTCAGTCACAATAATTTGTTTTATGTATAATATTATTATGTTTAACCCTTAAGTTACGTTGATGAGGAAGGGTCCATTGGTGCACAATGGACCCTCTGCGCGGTCTAAGTGCATAAGGGTTTAGTCTTGGACTACCCATCAACCTAATCAATCAATCAAGGGTCCATTGGACTCCCAGTTTTCCCCGTTGATTTAAAATCAAAATACTTGAAATTTATAAAAAATTTAATAAAAATTCATGTACTTTTATGCATGTTGGATTAAATTGTAATCAAAATTGGATTACACCAGACCTATATATAATCCAATGCAAAATTCTAATCCAATAGTAATGGATTCGAATTTTTTTCAAATTAATTTTTGGTTCGATTTAGTATCAAAGTCTACAATCAGAGAAAAAAATGGCAAATTTGCATACGTATTCATTAAATAATTCAGTATTCTTCGAACTATTCTTATTTTAAAATATTTCGATTCTTAACACTCTAACTGCCAAAAAATTGAAACAAAATTATACCTAAATGTTATTTTATTACCATGTGTGCAACTACAAAAAATCGTTGCGGTTGCAGCGAACACTTTAATAATTTTCATTGTGGCCGTTGTGTACAATTAGGTGTCAGGTCTTTTTGACTGACGTGGCAGTTAGAGTGTTAAGACCCACTCTCGCGACCTAAAGGAGCTATTCGTGTGAGTAATTAATATAAAGTTAAGTTTAGTTAAGTACACATCTATCAGTTTTCGATCAGTCGCGACTGTTACGGGACTTGTCAGTTTTCCATAAGTTTTTTACATCTAGTTATGCGTTCACATCTATCAGTTGCAAGTGACAGTTTTTAGTGAAAAGTATCCATTCATTTTGATGGCAGAATTCAAACAGTGAGGAGGAATAATGAAGAGAGAGCGTGTTTATCCATTATTATTGCATTAAGTTCAAAAAATAAAATTTGGTTCTGTTCTGATGCGATACGACTGACGCGACTGACGCGAACGTTCACACAAATCAGTTGGCCATCCGTTTTTAAAAAAAAACTGATTTGCCCACGAATTTTTTCGTAGTTCCCCATCAGTTGTCTGATTTTACATTCACACCGATCAGTTTCCCATCAGTTTCCCAAAAACTGATGGAAAACTGATAGATGTGTAGCCTACTTTAGGCTACTTATTGCCAAAAGGTTCTGTGGTTTAAATGAAATATAAGTAAAAAATAGGTTGATAAGATAATTTTGTGCAAACAGCGTTAACATGTGGTATAAGATATTTACATTCTCAATAATATGTTTATAGCCGTATTCTGGCAACTGTCAGTGACCAATGATTAGCCACAATTTGGTCACAACAATTTCATTTTTGGATGATATAATTCCCCCTGCCTTGTATTTACCTGAATTGAGATTTGAAAAATCTGCCATTTCATTTATCATGGAAAAGTCCCTGGAAAAATATTTATCTTTTGTGTCAAAATCGCTATATAGAATGTGACTTGTGACAGGTCAAAACGCCAGAATAAGGGCATTAGTTAACAAAAATTAGTTATCTACTTTATTCAATAGTCTTAGCGTGGTATTACACACGGCAACTTTCGGGCTTATTTAAGCCGGCAACTTTTGGGCTTAATAAGCGAATGTGCTTACACTTGTGGCTTAAATAAGCCAATCCTGTTTGCATATGCTACACAAGTTTACATGGGTGTGTGTGAACTCAAACCATTGAAATTGCTGCTGCTCATATACTTCCCAAGATCTTTACCTGCTGACGGTCAGAACGAAAATGATTTCTGGCTACTACTTTTCACAAACCGGTTCACACGGTTTGCATGTATGCAGATTCTCGATAAGCCATGATTTCGAGTGGCAACTTTTTCCTCCTCAGTCGTTTCTCCCAAAAATCGGCTTAAGTAAGCCCGAAAGTTGCCGTGTGTAATACCACGCTTAGGCACCTTGGCAAAAATCAGATTGCTATATTTATGCAATTTATTCAGTCTAAAAAATCAAAAAAAAAATCGTGACTTTATTTCGTACCTAATAAAAAATCAGTTGTATTTCGTTTATTGACCCCTAAAAAAATTCACAAAAATATCGGTGATATTTTTTCTATCATATTTGCTTGACTGAAAAACAAAATTGTTTTTTTTAACAATTCAAATCCCAGATCGTTTCACTTAAATATAGAACTTAAAACATTTTGGAAATTGAAAACTCATCCATTCGATGTTGAAACTTTTTAGAACTTTTCAAAAGTCGTTTTCATTTGGGTGAAGTTCTTTAAAAAACACAAAATTTCTCCCGATTGATCCGGGAAAGCATTTCGAGCAAAAAAGAAATCCCATTACTTGGCAATATATCAAACAAATATTGATAAAAGTATCGATTCAATTTGCAAGAGAGCTGAAGTAGTCGAAATAAAATGGTGAATCGCACAAGAATGGCAAATAAAATATGGAATAAATAAGTATTTTATATTTCCATATGCCAAACCAGTAAGCACATGGAAAACCCTATAGCCGGAGGTTTTCTAAAAACATATCGATGAAGAGTTTTCTGTGGGTTTTCAGGTTAGTCATAATGTTTACGAACTTAAAGACACATTTCACAATATTCCCATTTTCACGATACGGGACAAACATAGTGAAAGTAAATAAATAAATATCAATGAATATGCTTTTCGAATTCTACTGACGTGAATATTTAAAGTTATAGTAATATAATTTTCCACATCTACACATAGGCATATGTCTTGTCATACGGTTAAAATACCCGTGAAGTCAAATAGATTTGATATACTTAAAAATGTAGTAACTCACAAAGTAGCTAACTGAAAACTTTCAAGAATCGGAATTTTCACTTGACTCTTACTTTACTTAAACTTTGATTTTTTCTATAAGATCTTAGATTCTGCGTCCCTTTCACTTGTTTTATGTTTTCTAATTTCGCAGAAGAAGATTCATTGTTTATGTAAGCGAACATAAATTTTACACTAATATTAATTTATTATCATGACCTAATGAACTTCTCGTGACCTTTCGTAATAAGAAAATAAGGCAAATAAGCAATTTTCACGTGTTTCTTAAAATAATTTATGTTTATATGCCCCCAAATAGGAGTCAGACATTTCTTCCGAAAGTTATAACTCGTAAATAAAACTTTTTGCAACAATAGTAGTACCTACTCGCCTGTAAATAAAAATTATTAAATTTTTTTACTGTACGAAATTTTCACTTATACCACCGATGATGGTTCCGATTCTAGGTCGTCATCACAAGAAACTTTTACTGAAGGTAATTTCCAATCGATATTTGATTTGATGAGGTAGAAATATTTGATTTGACTTTCGATATTTGATTTGATTAGATCGATATTTGATTTGATTAGATCGATATTTGATTTGATTTTCGAAGGAATTGAGCTAGAGACTTGAAATTTGGTACAGATGCGATTCTTGTAACAAGCAAAATCGGACCATTCCTTTCGATAAAATCGGACAAACGAAACAGCTTTTCACAATTTTCTCAAAAACTTTGGGTCGTATTGAAAAAAATATGTTCAGAATGTGATTTTATATAACTCATCCATACATCAAAATCCAGTTGGAACACCTTGTCCATCACCTATACAAAAGGAATACTTTTTTCCTATTTTCTGGAAAACGGTGCATCGCATAAAAAAATTAATAGAGACGAAATGTGTTTAGAATATGATTTCGCATAACCGTTCCATACATCAAAATCCATTCGGATCACTGCTTTCTCATTCCCAACACAAATGAATTTATTTAAATAAAAATTTTGTCTGTTCTCATATACAGTATTTGACGGTTGGCACCTGGCAATTGTAGTTTTTCTTATGTTTTTATCGCAGAAAATAGTAAAAAAAGCTCTAAATTTAACTTCAGATAAAATTTACAGCCCTATTCTGGCGTTGTCGCACTTAATTCACAGGTCACAAGTCCATAGAATTTCGGGCTCCTGTGACCGCGTTGTGAATAGTCATCGGCCACTGACAGTCGCCAGAATAGGGCTGTTAATCAATTCGATTAAAAAAATACTTTTAACCGATGAATTTAATAAAAGCGAAGTGCAATATGCACTGTGAATAGGTGTTTATTTAGGCTTAGGATTAGAAAAAGCTTGGTTTTTAACAAAAAATCTAAAGATTAGCGAGAAAGCTTCCTAATAATCCAATCCACACTTATCTGAAAAAGTTATATAATGGCAAAAATAAAGAAGATTGGAAATCAAATTTAATTAGTGGCACTATATGCATTCTTTCCAACATAATTCCGTTTTTTTGTGATACCAAAAAGAGGTCTGAATAGTCCTTTTCGCAAACCTACTATTTTTTAACTGAACCGCAACAGACACATACAGGCATGCCTTCCCTGCTCAAGACCCCGTTCACATTGGTTGAAATAGTCCGCCTAATTCTGACAGAAACTGGCAACATTAGGGCAAGGTGAGGAAGTGGGACTGAGCCCCACTTCCTCACCTTGCCCTAATGTTGCCAGTTTCTGTCAGAATTAGGCGGACTATTTCAACCAATGTGAACGGGGTCCAAGAGATCAAAAACAGTGTTTCGCCCCAAAAGTTCAAAATCATCGACATATTACAATATGTATTAAACTAACATGAAGGTGATATAAAAATGAGTTGGTGTCTGTCTGTCTGTCGTCTGTCTGTCTCTTCCTCTTTCACGCAAAAACGGGTGAACCGATTGACTTGAAATTTGGCATGAGTGTATGTGGTAGTTCTGGTTCCAACATAGGCATACGGAAAAGTAGCCCGAGGGGTGGGGGAGTAAGGGGAGGGGGTAAAATAATCTCGAAACTTAGTTTTCCCTCTATTTTACCCTTTCGCGGGGAAACTACCGAGCCAATTGGCCTGAAGTTTAGCTCCAACATAGACCATAAAAAATTTTTTTTTTTGAAAAAACTTAACCCGGCAACGACGGGTATGCAAGCTAGTATTTTTTAAATTTTCAACGATTACATGAGATGAATTAATTTTTTTTTTGTTATTAAAAACTATATCAAGAAAAAAAACTCGAATAAATAAATCTATAATATTTTACAGCAACAGTTATTTACCTTCAATTCTCATGCTATTTTGCGTTCAGGGATAATTATTTGAGTGAACATTTTCCGGTAAATCAAGTTGAACGAGAGAAGATTATATTTGTATATAAAAAAACTGTGAATCTTGTAAAGGTGTAAAATGAAATTGGAAAAGTTTTAACGAACTTTCTTAACACATTTATACTTAGAAAATCGGGAAATATTTATTTAGTATGAATTTGATGAGAAAAGTGTAGTTAGTATGATGAGTTTCTACTTTTTACTTCTTAGATTTATTAAATTGTGAAAAAGAAATAAAACTTATTATATAAATCTGATAAAGTATTTTTTGTTTGTTTCTTTCTTTAATCTATCTACGGGTTTCTGTTTAAAAACATATTTAACAGAAATGATTTCTTCTTTAATCAGCAAAGTTATTCTACTTGATAAATACTCTTAACTAAGTATGATGAAAAGAATTCGGTAAGTGTAAAAAATTAAAATACAAATTGAATCTACCAATATTATATTAACCGATAGTTTTATTGTTGCACCACAGAAAAAAAAACTTATTAACGTTTATATTCAGTGCACTTTAACTGTATTAAAAAAATATATATTCATTAGAATTAGTCTAAATGTATATAGATGTTAATTCAATATTTAAAAAAAATATATTACTTGTATATTTATTCAAATTAGTATTCAAAAATTGCTTGTTTGAAACCAAAAAATACAGAAAAAAAAATATATAAAAAATCACTTATCATAAGTGACAAAAAAAAATTTAGTGATGACATACATATGTAGAATAAATGTTTGAAAGGAAATCAGATAAAATATTTAAAATACATTTATATGTAGACGTATTAAAAAAATTAATATACGCTTTAGTTAAGAGTATTCCGATATTGTATCCAAACGTAAATACATTATGGAGGATAAGTTCAAAAATTTAAAGATTTTTTAAAATTTGAAAATAGCTTAGTATGAAAAATCTTTGATTTTTGTGCCGGGAGATACCATTAAGATACAATTGAACAACAAAAAAAAAACTTTTTTAAACCAGTACCAATTTTGGAACGTCTTTAAAAAGTTTGAAAAATTTCTCTAATAAAAATACTCATTTTATCTTATTGTGTATCCAGAGCCACCGACACTTTTTTCTTAAGATTTTTCCAACGATTTCTGCCTTTAAAATCTATAAATTATTCTCAGATTTTCTTTTGAAAAAAAATATTTTATTACTTTATTTTACTGCCTTAAAACTTTATTTTACTCTATTTGTTTTTAAACTTTCGCGGTTAATATTCATACTGAATCTTTTTAATTAAAATCGGTTATTTACCGCGTGAAATTTTTTTTTTTTTTTTTTTTTTTTTTTAATTTAAATTATATATTTTGAATACTGACCTGACGTTTCGGACAAAACTATGTTGTCCATGGTCACAGGCGGGACTCCCTTAAAACCAACCAATTTTGTTTATAAAATCTAAAGATAACAATATAAATTTATATTTCTAGTTTCATGCCAAATTAAAACCAAATTTAATTTAATTTTAGCCACAATTTTTTTTTTTAGATACGTACTTTAAATCTAAAACATTTGAGCTTAATTATGTTTTATTTTGGATACAATTAAAAATACGAAACGTTACTGTTTCGCAATATAAAATTTGCTGATTATTGATATGAAGGGTGAATTTAGAAAAAAAAAATATAAAAAAATAACTATTGAATTGAAAGCTGATTTTTTTTTTAATGTATTGTGATCGAGATTTCCGTTATTATTTTGAACTTATTACTACACTTATTTATTTTCTGACGAAGAGTTAAATGCAAGAATTGTTGAATTATTAAAGTTATCACATCAGAGCATTCTAAATAGATATTTTCAGAAAAAAATTTTGTTTTCATAAAATTATTCCCGAATTTTTGCAATTTTAAAAAGTTTAGAAATAAAAAAAGGATACAGAAACCTGAAAAGAACATTCAAAATTTAATGCGGGGTATGTTTTTGATGTATTTGGCCGTAAGAACATCTGTGCCAAAAATTAGTCCGGATACGTACAAATTTATTTTTTCCTGTAGAGAAAAATTGTCATATTTTGAATCTCATGTTTTGAATCTCATATTTTGAATCTCATTAAAAATCGAAGGGAAAAATTATCAAAATCACGTTTTTTTATCCGAATATTTTGCTAGCTCTACACTCTTCTGAATATAGGCGAATGACACGCAATTGCCATAGGTTATGCACTTTTTTGTAAAGATAATTTATTTGTCCGTCTTATAATTTCAGGTTACAAAATAAAATATACAAAATATGAAATATTTACCGGAAGTCGGACCCTCAAGAACGGAATTCTAAGCCGGATAAATGAAAAAAAAAACATGAAACGAGCCGTAACTGTGATTCGCCTGTATTCGATGAGAGTGTGGAGGTACATAGTTTACATTTATAGATATGTTTCCTCAAGGGATTGTTTTTTCGAGAAAAAATAGCTTTGATGACAAACTAAAAAACATAATTGTTCCTTGTAGGGTTAGGTTAGCTTAGAGTGGCGACCCTTCGACCCACTTAGACCAATGAGGTCCATTAAACTTGTTCCTTGTAGCTTTATCGAATATTTTTGTTTATGGAATTAAATCTGTGGCAACAAGTCATAAGGGCCTAAGTCGATTTTCAGATCAAGATAAAAAGATCTGTATTTACTTTAATAGACAGAGCAATTTGGCTTAGCCTAAAAACAGACTTAAGCCCTTATGACTTGTTGCCACAGATATATTGTAACACTTAAATTAACCAAATAATAGAAATTGAAAAAATATATAAAATTTAATCGATATTCTCAAGAAAGTGAAATATGCAGAGGAATATTATTAAACTTTGGAAATTGTAATTTAAATGTATGATGAAAAAAAAACAGAAAAATCCTTTTTCTAGGTCTTTGAACACAAACATTAACAAAATTAAGAGAAATTTTGGAAAATCGCGTTTTGGCTAAAAGGAATTACAGGAGGAAAAGCGTTGGTATTTTTATTTACTTATTCGGTAAAATGCACTCAAACGCAAATTTTTTTCTGTGATTTTTTTTGCAAAAGAAGTTTTTTTTTTAAATGAAACTGCTGTCAGAATCATACCGTAGAAATAAGGACGTATTTACGTAAAAAATACGTGTCAGGTGCCATTTAAAATACATGCTTTTAAAAATCATTTTCCTTGACATTTTTGTAATACATTTTTTCACCTGTGTTCGATTTTTGATCTGTCAGACTTTGTTATAAATATTCTCTAGACTTTCAAACGACATTATAAACAAAATTGATTATTTTGGCGACTGTGGCGTTGTACTCGTATGCAAATATAGAAAGAAATTATAAAAATAACCTTACAAGTGTTTCAATTCATGCCTGGTTCTTAATCCATGTAAAACTGAGAGTGCGAGTAGTAGGAAAGAAAATTTGCTGTGAAATTGAAGTTGAGGTAACCGAATCTTGCTTGGGAGTTATTTTTTTGAATTTTTCCAGAAAGAAAATGCTTTAAACTCTCATCAAAATTTTCTCACTTGTGTGAAAACAATGTTTACTTGCTTTTTATAGGCGAATGTCCAGATAAATATATTTATTAAAAGCATATTATTTAATCCCATTTTCTTATGTTCATTTTCCAACAAGCGTATAATAAAATATCCACAGCAGTTAATATAAATAAGATGTGTTTTTAAAAAAGAAAATTCTTTCTTTTGATATAAATATGTCAGAAAAAGATAAAAATTTCAAACGATAAAAAAAAACAAATAAAAATTGAATCTCTAAACAATAAAGGTTTTAACACAAAAAAAATATTATAATCACACCATATTGCACTTAAGCACAATTTAATATACGTATTTTATTATTATTATTATTATTATATGTACACACATTTATAAAAGTACTTAAATATACAAGAAAAAAAATTTTATTATAAACAAATTGCACAAAAGTTAACAAAAACAAAAATAATAAAAAAAAATGTCATTATTTTGATTTTATTCATATCAGATTTTAATTGGAAAAGCAATTTCATGTCAATTTATAGATTTTATTTTTATTTGTACCACAAATGTCAACATTTTTTATCCATTCTAACAATAAAATGTTTTGTAAGTACATATTTATATTTAAACAAATAACAAAATTATTAGAATTAATAATTCTTTTCTAAATTAATCTCCTGTTTAGCTAATTATTATCACTCATCTAGTAAAACTTTTGAGCCTTTTCTAAATTTTCCTTTCCTTTTCTTAAGCATTCTTAAGCATTAGAAATATTTTCTCTATAACACTATAATTTTAATGCACAATTATTATTATATAATGCACTGCACAGCAATATGTGATATATAAAATAATAACTAATATAAATTATATGTAAATTTAAAAGGAATTATAAAAAAATAATAATATATTTAAAAAGATAATAAAAGAAATTATTAAGCCTTTTCATCAGTTAAAATATTTTTGTTAAAGTAATTGAAACAAGAAACGATTAAGCAGGAATAAAAAAAAAATTGTTAACAAAAGTATTTTAATAATTGAATAAAAATGTAATGCATAATGGTTATTATATATACACGAAACAATTTATTTATATTTTAGATATAGTAGTCACATGTACCTTATGAGCATAAGGCTAGTGTTATATTGAAAAGGAATTTTTCAGAATTTTCCAATTTATTTTGTCTCACAATTGGTTATTAATATATCTTTTAATTCTCAGAAAATTTTTATTCAATATCAAGATAAAAGCTTTCCTTTTGAAACTAGAAACCTTGTATATGATTTTATAAAATTTCAGAAAACAAATTTAAAATTTTTAAATTTTCACTAGCTTATGCTCTTTTTGAATATCCTGCACATTAAGTGTTGTGATGCACCTAAGCACCAATTGCACGATTTATGAATGAAAGAAAAAGTAATAAATAATAATTAACAATTCTTACTAAAAACATTATTATATTAAAGAAAATACTAATCAACTTTGATTTCTCATTAAAAAAAAACACATTCAAATTTTAATAAAGTCCAACAATAAAATTAAAATTTTTAATGTGTGGCTAGTTTCAATAATGCAACAAAAAAAAAATCGGAAATTTGAATTTTCAATTTTTATTGAAGGTAAGGTTTTTAAACATAACTAATTGTTATTTAAATTTTTTTCGATTAATACAATTATGACAATTATTAAATGGAGATAAAGGGAGGACCCACATTGAACAAACACATTTCACGCATTTCCATTTTACTATAAGGGTATTCACAGTCCTCTTTTAAATTGCGAGTAATTTTACCGCTCGGTAATTCAGTCAAATTTAACAGATTTTTACCGAGACGGTAATTTGGTTCATGTAAAAATGAATTACCGGATTCGGTAATTGTAGACATGCCTTGAGTCGTGTTTTCCGGCCCGGTTATTCGGTATCAAGAATCAACCGCGGGTGGCGCTAGTAATGTTTTTAGTTGTCAAATTTTCTCGCTGGCTGTTTGCTAATCTCATCGGACTGATGCAATTTTGTTCAATCTTGATAGCCGTTGCCACAATAGAAATTCAAAAGAATACATCAAACATGGATTTAAAGGTATGTGACATATTTTACAATCAAATTCGCAGTTCATGGCTTGGTCACGTATCAAATAAAAGCGCTGTTCTCAAATCTGTGCTGTGGGATGTTCACAGCAGAATATTTTCAGTCTTTTAATATTACCGAAAATACCGAATACCCAAAATTAAAAGAGGACTGTGAATACCCTTTATCTTTCTTTTTACGAAAACCAAGTGATATATCCATCTTTTTCATATAAGTTAACAAATACACTTTTCGTTATCCACTCATGTTTATAGCTTGATTTATACATTGACGGATTATTGAATTTTGAAATGAATAGCAGAAAAACAAGTACCAGACAAAAATCTATCATTTTGCAACGATTTTTGTTGTCAATTTCGAATCATTTGTAATTTTATTGAACTTTTAGTATTTTAAATCATAGTTTATTTCGTATGCAAAGCAGCCAAAGAATTGTTTAAAAAAAAACATCTTTAAGAATTTTTAATACGCAGCAAATAATTTTAAAATAAAAATGCTTTTATTGCCAAAGCCCATTATTGTAATAATTTAACATTGAACAATATATTAACGTGCATTATAAATGCAATTAATAGCAATACTATTGCATATAATAAATATATCAATGCAAAAAGAGATTAAAAAGCCTATTAAAGTCGTGAACGAAAAAAGCGTTTTCACTACGCTTAATATTTGGAACGATTTTCAATGAAAACTAGTTTCCATCCACACCATCTGCTTTTCATATATTGTATAGAAAACCACATATACATACATGTGTGTATTTTTGAAAGAATATATCGAGTTTATTGCAAACCCATAAAATGTTTTTTTACTCAAAATGGACAAAAACATGAAACGTGTAAAAGTAATTTAAAAAAAAGTATCTGTATTTAAATAGCTAAATAATGCTGTAAATAATAGTCGTCCAATAAAAAAAAAACTCAATAATCAATACCAACACTTTGACATAGTTGTAAAAATTTTATGTTTACATGTTTTCATGATTGTAAATATTTCTTCGTGACAAATGTTTTTTGTGTCTCTTATCCAACTATTAAGCGTACTGAACTATACAATAAAAGTTTGAAGAAGAAAAAATATTCTTTTATTGCACAATAATAATTCCTTTTGACACCCAATGAAAATTCAAATTAAGACTTTTAAAACTGTATCAAAAAAAAAACCATCGAAGGGAAAACCAAATTGAAAATTTCTTTCGGTCAATTTTTTCAGAAAAAGGGGAGAGTGAAAAGCGCTAAACTGTAATGACCACAAAAATCAGATCTTTTAAAAAAATGTAGTTCAAAAGATGAAACTGACAACTATTCTTTTTTTCATACCCATTACATAAGGCGGAAACACTCATATAAAAAGAAATTCTATTAAAAAAAAGGTCTTTTCAAATTCTCACAATAATTCATAATTTCCCGACTTACTTTTTCTTCTCAAAGATTAATTCTATAGTTATCTTAAATTCCGTAAATCACACGTTATACTTGAAAACATGAAAATTACAAAAGATCTACACCTTTTTGAAGTTTTTTCTTATAAATGAAGAGATGAAAACCAACCAAAAAATATATATTATATACACAAATATATTTAAAATTATAAACTACTAATATACTAAAAAAAAAATACTTAACAAAAACTTATATATTAAAAAATTAGTATGAAAATGGGGAAATGAAAACCGTTATGAACAATGAGAAAATGAAAAGGAAAAACCAAACTCATTTGTGTGATTATTATAGAAAGATATTTAAAAAAAAAATGAAATAAAAAAATGAGTTCAAGAATGATATTATTATTATAATTATAATTATTAAAATTATTGAAAACAAAATGTACATGTGTTATATTATATATATGTATATTCAAAATGAAAAAGAGAATTATTAATAAAAAATAAATTAAAAAATCACAAAAAAAATGAAACAAAAAGCTATATTATTATATACATAAAAATTATTAAATATTATACATATATGTAAAATAAATGCCTCAGTCAGTATACAAATATTGTTTGATTTCAAATTGATTTTTATACTCTATATGAGAATCATACGAAATGTTTTAGAATATAATTTGCACACATCAAAATGCAATCGGACTACCTTTTTTTCTTCTTGGGGATTTTCTCGAAAACTGTGCATTGGAACAAAAATTTTTTTGAAGAGAAATGTGTTAAGAGTATGATTTTACATAACGTTCCATATACCAAAATGCAATCGGAACACTCCTTCTTCCTTCTCCCATACGAATGTTTTTTTAACCTTTAATTGATGAGGTGGGTCGAGTGGCTTTTCTCTCGTTGCTATCTCTCATGTTTTCAGCACAGTGACTCTGAAATCTTCAGTACCTTCATATAGTATGGTGTTGCATGCCGAGTTAAAAGCACGGATTTGGTATGTGATTAGAACGTAGTGCATTTGAATCATGTGGGTCCATTGAACCCCACCTCATCATTTACGCATATGATTTTCACCTCATAAATTAAGGGTTAAATAAAAATTTTGTCTGTCTTCATATACCCGTAGAGCAGTGTTTCCCAACATTTTTCGTTCGCGTACCTCCTAGCGGGTTAGTATTTTTTCGTGTACCCCTTAACAATGTTATAGGTTGAAGTCTTATGCTACATTTACACGAATGACAAATTTGTCATTTTTTTCTTGTCATTATGTTAATTCCCGTGTAAATGGCATAATTTTTGTAATTTTTTCTGTCAGAAAATGTCAATCTCTCATAAAAGAATGAACTTGTCCATTCTTTTATGCCAGATTGTCATTCGTGCAAACGCAATATTAGTTATGACAAAAGTTGAATACTAAAGTTGTCATAACTAATATTGCGTTTGCACGAATGACAATCTGGCATAAAAGAATGGACAAGTTCATTCTTTTATGAGAGATTGACATTTTCTGACAGAAAAAATTACAAAAATTATGCCATTTACACGGGAATTAACATAATGACAAGAAAAAAATGACAAATTTGTCATTCGTGTAAATGTAGCCATGGTTTTTACTTGACCAACTACCATTAAAATCTATTGAAATTTCTCGTGTTTCGTTTAAACCAGAAGTTAGGTAGCCAGTGTGCGTTTCAGAGGATACATACCGGACCTCTGAGCAGGAATTCCGGAATTTGAAAATCTACACAAAATGAATATAACATATTGTTATATTTATATGACCTGTGAGGTGAAAAATTTTAATAGAATTGTGAATTTTTTTCCCAAAATTAACAATATGATAGCTACAAGAAAGCAAAAATGAAAGAAATGCGCCGCAGTCGAAAATTTTTCTAATTCGAACCGTTAATACGCTGCCATTCTGTATTTTTAGCTCGCATTTAACTTCTCGTAAATTCATAACAAAAAAAAGTAAGATTTCCTTACATCTGTTATTTTACTACAGAATGGGAGCGAGTTGCGTAGTCGTCAGTCAAGGTTTACATTTTTATCATGGTGAAGTTCACGAACGAGCAATGCCACACAGCTGGTCAAACAATTGATGTATTCAAGGAGAAGTTCGGTAATCGTGTAATCTCGAGAAATGGTCCGGTCGAATGGCCACCTCGCTCATGCGATTTAACGCCGTTGGATTTCTTTTTATGGGGTTATGTTAAGTCGTTGGTTTATGCCAACAAGCCAACAACGTTAGAGGAGCTCAGGAACAATGTCGAACGCGAAATTGCCAACGTTCCGGACGATATGTGTGGAAGAGTGGTGGAAAATTGGCTCCAAAGAATCAATCAGCAAACGTGCTCGCGGTAGCCATATGAACGACATCGAATTTCATACTTAAATGTAGCATGTCCACTACACCTGGAATAAATTTCAGCCCGATATCTCAATTATTCTGTGTTTTATTTAAATACAAAATTGTTATGTCCTTATTGACAGACCCGATACATAGAATACGAACTTGATACGATCTATGGTAAGTACAGAACCAAATATTTTCAAAATTACATTACGGACAGATAAGTTAATTGATAAAAATTAAAGATATTGATTGTTTACCACCACCAGCAACTTTGTAAAAATTTGATTGCTGCCATTTTGTTTTTAAAGTCTCGTATACTCCCTGGATCAAGCTTGCGTACCCGTAGGGGTACATGTATCCTTGGTTGGGAAACACTGCCGTGGAGTATTCGGTTTTTATTATGTTTTCAATAAATTATGTTTAAATTATGATGAATGGAAAAAATATTCAGTCCATTTTCACCCCAAAATTTACAAAATAACTATAAATAAATCCCATAGAAATAATCAATTGGTCTTTGACAATGCGTTTGATAATTGTTTTCTTTATTTTAAAAACATGATAAACACTATATCCAATGTGCACTATATGGGATGCACATTGTGTTAATCTGTGATGCGTTTTTGAGGGACCAAAACAGGGTCCAACTTGCAGTAAATTAAATGAGCTTTCATGGAAGATTTTCGTGACCCTTTGTGCGTTTAAAACATAAAGGGTGATAACGTAAAATTTTGGTAAAAAAGTTGTATGAAACGACGAAAAAAGTAAGTCTTTTACGCCATCCATCACTCTTACGGCTATATAATTCCATTCTGTTGATTTCAATTCTTTGAAAACAGTTGCAGTGGGATTATTTATTTGTGAAAATTGCAGGTGAATATCTTTGAGTTAGAAAATTAAGAATTTGATAAAAAAAAGGTAAAAAAATTAGAGTTGGGAAATTAACAAAAAAAAAACTCAAACCGCTTAAAGATTTTTGGATTGCCGGCTAAGGGTGAGATAAGATAAAAAAATAATATCAAATTCGTGTTCTACGACCTAATTTACAGAATGATTTTCTGTGCACTACAGGATTAAAGAAATTTCTTAAGCACGCTTTTTTCAAGTTTTATTTACATCATTAAGCAAATGCAATCTGAATTGGAAGTAATACAGAACAAATTTTCGTAACCATATATTTACAATATTCGATTTTATAGACGAAAATTATATCACCAAAAAAAGCATAAAAATTACGTATAAAGAAGGGAGGAATTTTCGGAGCCAATAATTTTTTATAAGGCCATTCTCTAACGCCTATTGTTCGATATAGTATGCAAACGGCTTGCGACAACGTGCTGAGAATATGCTTTAAGAAAAGACGACATGCGAAATTCTATCTACTTACCAAGAATTTAAATGTTGTATTTCCGCTCCAATAATAACGATGATCAATTTTGTGAAAAGAATTTTGTTGTTAAAATATTTAGGTAGTCAATCGAAATTCTTACATAATATCTAAATTTAATAAAATCTAACGACAATTAAAGTACCCATACTACAGTATAGTGTAATTTAAATAAAAATATACAATTGCTTGATAAGAAATATTTTTGAGATATATTCATATTTCACAAATTAACACACATAGATCTAAGTTTTGTAAATCTATGTGAACGTGCAACAATTATGAGAATCCTAATATCAGAAGAATATCTTGTCAAAGAAGATTATCATTTCTCTAATATCAAGTGAACGTTGAATCTTTTATTTTTATGCTTTGCTCTTAATGAGCTTCCATCTATTTTCATTGTCTCAAGGTCTGAATATGGGACAAGGTCCACATAAAATTATACGTTATTTTCATCCTGATTCATCCCCATGCCTCGCAATATTGCCACTGTTGATGTCGTTTCTGTGCACAAGGATTCTCAAATAGGGATAAATGTACCTCTAAAATTCATCCGTATATCATGTCCCACGCATAGCCGTACATAGCGCTATAAACGTATTAATTTTATCTAAGTCAGTATTCGCATATACATATATATAAATATAAAATGCATGAAAGACAAATTTTCATTATTCTATGTATGTAACCTGGCGTACGAGTATAATATCACGACGGAAAAGTGGTCCAGACTGTGGTGGAAGTATCACCGATAAAGTACCAAAGTGCTAAAGGGCAATCCTAAATCTGTAGGGTAATGGAAGTGTACTTCCAAGAACGTGACCATATTTTAATCAAATGGAAATAGTATAATAACGGAGGTTTAATAAATTGGACGAATATTGGAGTATATTAATTGTTGAGCCATGAGAAAATGCATTATTTTAATTTTTTAGACATTGCTTCTTGAATAACTGCAAGAATCTTTTCCTCTGGATAAAAAAAATATATTTCAACAGTTTTTATTCCGTTGATTGGAATTGGAAAATCTGGTGGGTTTTGAAATTCTGAATTTTGTTTATGGGGGCTTTCCCTGAAATCGCACTCTTTTCAGTGACTAGTGTATGGCAAAAGTTTAGAATATTGAAATTTTTGTCACTTTTATTTTTTAACCGACTTCCAAAAAAGGAGGAGGTTATCAATTCGTTTTGGTCCAACTTTATTTATTTATTTATTTATTTTATATCTGTATGTTCACGCAGTACTTGGGTGCCGTTGCATGGATTTTGTTGAAACGTTGGTGGATGACAGAGTTCACTCCCTAGTTGGTCCCATTTTAATTTCCCCTCTCTCCGACGTTTCCCGGCCTTCCCCTCCCCTGTCAACTCCCAATCGGATGGTCCGATCGATCTGAAAATTTGTATGCGTACATTTTGGGGGACGGCTAGTGTTTTCCCCTTATCTATTTTCCCCTACCCCTTTCGCTTCTTAACCCCTCCCCTGTCAACTCCCAATCGGATGGTCCGATCGATCTGAAAATTTGTATGCGTACATTTTGGGGGACGGCTAGTATTTTCCCCTTATCTATTTTCCCCTACCCCTTTCGCTTCTTAACCCCTCCCCTGTCAACTCCCAATCGGATGGTCCGATCGGTCTGAAAATTTGTATGCGTACCTTTTTGGGGGACGGCTAGTGTTTTCCCCTTATCTATTTCCCCTACCCCTTTCGCTTCTTAACCCCTCCCCTGTCCCCTAATCGGATGGTCCGATCGGTCTGAAAATTTTTATGCGTATATTTTGGGGGGCAGCGAATCCTTCAACCCTCAAATTTTCCAGATAAAAAACAAACACATATGGGGGTTTTTCGGGTCGCCTAATCCAATTCTAATGTTTAGAAGTCTGTAAGGTTAACGAAAGGTTTCTGTCGATCTAAAAAATGTTGGTGACGACCCCCAAAATTTTTGCTGTCGACCTCTAAAATTTAGTTTACAACTTACTGTTGCCATCCCTAAAAATTCGCTGTTTGGAACGATCAAAGTTTTGCTCTACCCATTTCCTAACATTAAATAGGTATATCCTATAATATAATACGAGGACTGTCGTCCTTCTGTCTGTCAGTCTGTCTGTCTGCACAATGGATCTCGAAAACAGGCCTAACGATTTTCATGAAACTTGGGTGTTAGGGATTTTCGGGGACAAAAATACGATCTAGATAGGTATCCCCTCTGAGAAAATTCCCCTTCGACACCCCTCGCCTGGTATCTTCGAATTCGGTGGTCCGATCTTAATGAAGCTTTACAGTATTACTAAGAAGGCTAAGGGGTTTGATTTTCCACTACAAAACCTGACTTTTCCCTCCCCTCGATACCCCTCGCCTGGTTTCTTCGAATTGGCTAGTCCGATCTTAATGAAACTTTCCAGTGTCACTAAGGGGGTTGAAGGCTATCGATTCGTAACGCCGTTTTCGCACGCGGGCTGCGGCTTTACTTGCTCTACCCATTTCCTAACATTAAATATATCTATATAATGTATATACCAAAAATCACTAAAAATTATAAAATAAAAAACTTTTTAAAAAAAAGTAAAAAAAACCGACTTAAAAATGCACTAAAAAGGAAAAAATAATTTTTTTGGAAGTTGGTGCCAAAATAGAAACAAACAATTTGCTCTCTTTTATTGTACAATCTAAAAGTATTAAAATACATATTGAATGGGTTTTATATTCCCCAAATTTTGAATATCGATTCTTGTCACTATAAAAAAATTATTTTTATCACATCGATTGCAATGCATTAAACGAAACGCGGGATGTAAAAATTATAGTCATTGTGATATTTTAACCGCGAGTCTATTGTACATAAAAGTACTCGACAACTGTAAAAAGCTTTTGATTGTGTTAACAATTCTTGTTACAATAAAATTATTTGTAACACTCAAGAAATATGAATAGAAGTCCTCTTTAAGTTTCTATTTTGGCACCAACTTCCAAAAAAATTATTTTTTCCTTTTTAGTGCATTTTTAAGTCGGTTTTTTTTACTTTTTTTTATAACTAGAACTGTCGCCGCCGGCGTTGCTATGAATTTGTAGTCGATCCGATACGGCCCAAATACGCGATTTGATTTGATTTGGAAGCATGTGACTTTATTTTAAGTTGTTAACGCGGATTGAGAGGGAATACATTGGTAGCTTGAATTTATTTTGTGTATTCATTTTAAGATGTATTTTTTTTAGAAAAAATAAACAATACGAGTTCTATTTTGTTGTGTTTCGATCTGCCACTTGGATATCCGACAAGAGCTCCAAATCTAAAATCGTTTTCAAGTTATGACTTTTCTACAAAATTTCAATTTTTCTCAGAAACTATCGGTTTTTGGTAGTACTATTTCCATGAGATAAATCAATAGAAGTGGTATAGTTTCTTTAATAAATTTCCTTTTTCCCGTAAGTCTTGACATCCAGACATTATTATTATTAGTAAGCGAAAAATTGACTGGCTCACACGCAGAGAACAAATAGTAAATCTAACAATTTTATAATGGGGAAAATACAACTCAACGAGTTGATTTCAATTACAAAAATAGCCTATTTAAACACAAAATAGTAAAATTTACGACAGTCCTCTGAAGCGCCAGTAGTGGACAGTCAAAAAATTTTGGTTCTGAAGTAATTGACAGTCGGTGTACCAGTAATTGACGTAAATGGAAAAATAGTGTTACAAGAATATAATAATAGTTTTTCTAGAGTTTGAAGCTTTTATTATCCAAGTAGCATTTAAGTACCCGTGACTTCTTTTTTCACATATTTCGTCAACATTCAAATCGCTGATGAATGATGAATTTTTTGTCATAGATTCTAAGATCGCACTTCAAGGGTTCTAAATCACGCTTAAATTTTTGAGGAATTTATGAAATTTTCATAGATATTACGAAATTTTTTTCTGGGTGTGGCAACAGTGTCGACCCTTTTCCCATTAGACACTTCTTCGATTGACGCAACAATCGTCAAATGCCGCTTTATCGCTGCAGAATTTTCATGAAGCGAACATTGACCCAATGTCGACCTGTCGACCACCGATTTCCTCATTAAAGCTATTACAGTATCTTGAGGGAGATACAGATATCCCTCGAGATACGCGGTACTTGAGTTACGCGAAAAAAAATTGCGGCAGTGCTCGAGTTACGCAGTACGGTTTTGGATCAATTTTTATTTAAAAAGAAAATATTGTAATTATAGATGAATGTTTTTGTATATAAAAGATAATAGGTATGTATTGTTTTGCACTAATCCTGAGTCTCCACTTACACGGTTTCGAGTTACGCGGAACCAATTAACCGCGTAACTCGAGGGATACCTGTACATAATTATTTAGTATGTCGTTCTCTTTACCTTCTTACAATTCTTGTACACGGATATGAGCCATATGTCTATATTTCTAGGTCCAATTGCATAAATTGCGAAATTTTTAGGATTTTTAGACTTTTGGACTATTTAAGAAAGAAACATAACAAAAGTTATAATTGCCAATCTGGCAATCATTGGAGACCCGTATTGTGATATTCGTATCAAAATTCGAACAGTTGTACCAAAATTCCACTTTGAAGTCAAACTTTTCAATAAGATTTTTTAAAATTTTGATGTATGGTAGTTTTATATAGAATCATATTCTAAATAACTTTTGTTGTTGCACTTTTTTGATAAGATGTACCGTTTTTGAGATATTCGCAAAAATCGTTTTCGATCGTATGGGGGGTACCCCCCCTAATGGTCAATTTTTACCCATGAACAAACTTAGCCTCGCATTTTACGAAAAACGGATTTGCGCAAAATTTCAAGTCTGTACCTCAATCCGTGCGCTCGCGCCACAGAGAGACAGACAGACGGACAGACAGACGGACGGACGGACGGACATGCTAAATTCAACTTTTTTCATCATTCTAAACACACTGGTGTAATTCATTTTTGTGTGCGATAACGGGATCTTGGCGTTACAAACGGTAAGGCAAAGTTAGTATACCCTTTGGTTTCACCATACGGGTATAAAAACCGCAATTTTTATGGTGATTTTCACCAACGAAACTTAGCAGCTTAAGCCTATCTTAAAGCCTAAACCCCAATCACGCGTTCGTGCGTGCGGCACCCACGCGGTGAAGGTAAAAACTACGCATTTAAATGAGTAAATGTATAATTGCGCGTTGCTCAGACGCGTTGCCGCGTCCGTGCCGCGTAGAGTAGGCTCAGTTTCTACTTTTAGACGCGGTGACAACTACTAGATGCCAGAACAAAATCATGCCGCACGCACGAACGCGTAATTGGGGTTTAGGCTTAAATTATTTAAATCCCAAAACTTATTTGGTTTAAATAGGCTAAGCACAAATTATTTTTTTAAGAATAGTTGGTGCAAACAGCCCTTATTTAATTTGGTCTTACTTTGCTTTTCAATTCGAAAGTTTCTGGCACCTGTAATATGCCCTTGTGATATCACAGATAATTTAATTTCACCCTAAGACAAATTCAGGTTATTTTGTATATTTTTAAACGCATATTTTGCAAATTTTTCATTTTTTCATTTTTTCTTCAATAAATTTTGCGTTGTTTGTTTGCGGGGAGTTTGTTTGTTAAAATATCGTTATCAGTTGAAATGCCAAAGTGCACGCAAAAAAGCTTTTCCTTTAATAAGTCAGGGGGTTCATTGATTTTTTTTTCATCGTCTTTTACCCGTACTCTGAAACAAAGAAGAGTGGATAAAGAAAATAAAATTGTGTAAATAAATACAAATAAAAAAAAGTGTCTATGAGTAGATGTGGCGTTATTGCGTCAGGTCGTAAAGTGTTTTAGCATACAAGCAATTTTATCAACTACTTTTCAATATATGTATTTATATAAAAAAAAGTCCCCGCAATTTGTTGTATTTTGTGGAAGATGTAGATGGGATTTGTATTTTGTATTGTCACTTATTTTAGAAGCTTTAATTCAAAAATTGATTTATTTTTTATAAGCTTTTGTCTACCCTAATGCTTTTGGTAAGGGCGATGTACTTGTCAGTTGTGGGTGGGTGCAAGCATAAAAATAAGGTTTTTGAATAAATTTCTAAAGTTTCTATCCGAAGAAATTATTATGTGTTATATTTGTTTGGAGAAAAGGTCAGAAGATTCTGTGGGTCTACTTGAACGATTTATGAATGTACTCGCTTGTGAAAAGAACAATACTGTGTTTTGTAAGGAGCTTGTGATGCTTCAATAACCAATCCCCAGTCAGCCTTTAAAGCTGAATCCCACAACAAAAAAAAATCATGCGAAAAAAAATATATTTTCATCGGATTTTTCTTTTTTGCATTGGCTTACCTTTTTAGAAGGAAAATCAGGCACCGAAAAAAAGATTTCAGTCTTTGTAGGAAATATGTGGGGAAAGTTTTAGGATACTTTGGCTTTTAAGTGGGATTTAGGAGGTACATAGAGCACGTGTAGAACGTTATAAAATAATTTTGTTTATGGTTACTGGAAGTTTTGCTGTACAAAAACACAGAAAACCAACCATGGGGGTTTTCTAGTCAATTTTGGACGATAAATATTATACACACCTGGGGCTAAACATATCATGATATCATCTTAGCTTAACAATTTGGAACATTTCTGTTAAAGACATTTCAGTACCTATGCTGGAAACTTATCTATTCAATAAGAAATTTGATAAATCAATAAGCAGATATCAAAAAAACGCAAATTTTAAACTGAAGGCAGCTTATAATTGACTATTTTTTACATTATTTTAAAACATAACAACAGCTAGCACTGAAGATATATTTGCGTTATTCAGAAACATTTAGTTTATCTTCAATTCTAACTCAAAAATTCGCAAAAATCGAATAGTTTGGTTGGTTCACTCAGGAAAATGGAGGCTAACTCGACGACCTACATACGGCGTAATTGGCCTCGGGCAGGCGCGCGTTCGCCTGCATGTGGGCAAGTAAAACTGAGTTGACCTGTGGTCGGAGAAATTCTGAAATTAAGCCACCAGCAGGTGAAGTAGGGCATTGGGAGCTGCACGAGTTGACCTTAGATAGGTTAACTCTGACCGCTGGCTGGCTTACAGACACCTCTGTAAGGTCAGAGTTAACCTGACAAAAAGTTGACCTGGACATTTTTCTGAGTGTTGTCGAGTTGAATCGTAAACCATCAGATCCCAGATTTTAATCGAAACCTGTGTGCTTTTAGGAAAAAATAAGTAATATAACAAGATTTAAAGAACATAAAATTATCTACAATTTTTCCTATAACGGTTTTTACGTTATGTTATTTGAAAAAATGTTATTTTTTACATATTTTTTCCGAAAATTAAATATTGCAGAGGAAAGTTTTGTGCTCATCACAACAGACATTTTTTCCACCAATCAAGCATAAATTTCCTTAAACTCATCTAATTACACTCACTAATGAGCGTATATCTTAATATTGATGTAACAACTATTTGATAAATTTATTTATACACGATGTTAGCATATGTGCCCGCATATATGAAGATAATCCAATCATGAGTCTTATAAGACACGCTTTAACTAATCATTGGAGCTTAATTATGAGGAAAATGAAAAACAAATTCCCATAAATAGAAAGAAAAGTCTCATTTAGCAAACGGAGATCTGTGTGTGCGTTTAATTAAAAGTTTTATCCTTTGAGGACATTATTAATTTCATTGAACTCATAAATTCTGTCAGAATTTATTTCGTTGATAGTCTCAAAAGTTTTCATTCATGACTTTTAATCTTTTTTTTATTATTTTTTGTTTATGAAGACGACTAGTATAAATTTCTGTTTATTTCATGTTCTGATCGCAATCCCAATTCGATTCATTTATTTGTACTTTTGTTGCTTGGTTTGAATCTATTTCACTGAGTTTATCATTCCTCAGCCATACTTCTCGTAGTGTTTGATTTGTTCTTTTAAAATTAGCTTTTTGTGTATGTAAGAACATAAAAAGGAATTGCAAGTTCCTTGGACGATCAACATTGGAGGGCGATTCGAATGGATAACAGGGTATAGGATAGAAATGATGGGCACTGTCTGCAAGAAGGAAATTGAGACGGAAATTTTGCAGACAGAAAAGCTTCGAAATGAGCAAACACGGAAAGTTAAGAAATTGCCTGAGGTGAAGCGTGAACTTTAAATGGTATCCTTTGAACTGTCGAGACAGTTTGAATTGTTAATATAATGTATTTTTTTTTTTAGATTTGAGCTGATAGTATATAAACGAAAACAAGATTTGTATTTACTAGATATTATCCAATGTGAAACAAGTTTTATATTTATTTTATTTGTAGGATTTTTTTATTTTCATATATGTCTGAAACTTTATTTAATTTGATATTTTTCCATCATTTTATGTTTGATAAAGTATTTACTACTTTTCAATTTATCTTTTGATTCACAATTTATGTTTCCTAAGGAATATTTCCATTGCAATATAAGAAAGTTGATTTTTTACAATGAATAAAAAATATAGGAAAAAGTTTATGATCTTTCTTCGATCAAAACTGTACTGTTTTTCAAGCTATAAAAAAATCTTCAAACACGAAAAAAATTTCATAATTGTCAGCATTGCTCCAGTAATGCTTGGATCAGATATGGCTACTTTCGTTGCGGTGTACAAAGAAAAACTGTCAATTTTATTGCAGCCGCTGCAGTTTTTCTGGCAGTTTTTCTTCGTGCAGCGCGGCAAAAGTAGCCATGTCTGATCCAGGCATAAGATAAAGACCTGGTTATAAAATACGCCACGCTAGTTTATCGGATACCCCCCTCCTTCACTAAACTATTTCAAGATTTATTGTATGAAGCTGGGTACCATCGTTTCAACCGTGACGTTAACGGTTGGCATTGACTTAAGTCACCCGCTAATGTCACCGTTGACATACATGCTTTTTGGGCAATGTCCTTATTTTGACGTCTATTTCATACGCAGGACAGTAATAAATAAAGACGAAAACAATCTTAAGCGGACTTACCATGACGAGCTTCATTTTTGAAAAGGAAGGTCTCAGTAGAAAGATAACTAGCCGCTAGTATGTCAGTAGAGGCGCGTTATCTTTGTTAGTCATTAGTTTTTCAACTGGGATGTTTATTTTAAAAAATGAGGCTCGTTATAGTTTTACGATAATTCAAAAACTATTAATTTTAGAAATAGCAGGGCAACGGGTTTCTTATTTTCTTTTATCAAAACCTACATGCAAGCAGCATGGCAATACTTACCTGCGTTTGAAATAGCCTTGTTATGTCATTTAATTTTTTTTTTCCTTCATTCAATCGTTTTCGAAAAACATACGCAAATTAGTTTGATTTGTATGGAAGAGGGGAAAAAAGACTCAAAATTAGAGCCTGGCTATATTTTTCCTGCAATATTTAGACATTTTCACTTGATTTTTGAGACCTGCTACAAAACTCCTCTCTTGCTATTTTCTGAAACTCCGATAGAATTTTGAAAATTCATAAATTTATTCCTGAATTACACCCGAACCATATAAAACCGTTCGAATAAATTTCGCGAAATTTATTTATCTATCGCAGAATAAAATCACTAACACAGCCTTTACACGCGTCTGTAGAGCTGACACAGTCGCTGACACAGTCTCGTGTAAATGCTTACTGGCACTGACAAGTCTGTACTGACGGGACATTTTTGTAGTCAGTACAGACATGCCAGTAATTTGACATTTCAGACTTCTAAGATGGCGGAAAATGAAGAATTTGAGGTAAATCTATTAAATTATTATGAATTCACTGTTTTTAATTCTTTTTTTTTTTACTTTTAGAACTCTCAGCAGACTAACTAGGAACGATATAATTAAAATAATGAAGCATACGAGCAAAATTCATGCCTCTGAAATACGAGGGACTGTAGCTGTGTTACAAACGAAATCATTTTGAAAATGAACTGGCTGCCAGTTCGCTAAATCTCTTCTAATTCGTTGTCAGTAATTTGACATTTGGAGTCTGTGCTACTGACAGACTTTATAGTCGCGTGTAAAGGCCGGGTTAGCAAAAGTTGTCAAAATTTGAATTTATTCGGACGGTTTTATATGGTTCGGGTGTATTTCAGAAATAAATTTCTGGATTTTGTTTCGTAGCGTAAACGGTTGTGCAATATAAATTTAGTGTCGCAGAATAAAATTCGCGAAATAAAGTGTTAGGTGTAAACTGCACCTTATAGTTTTAAATTTAAACTGTGGCAACAATATTCTTTCTTTTTCTTTACAAGTGGTTGAAATTTCCATTCATGTAATATTTTTCAAGGCTAGCTGATTTTATATTTCTCAACAAATTTTCAATTCCATACCGGAAGGATTGAAACACCCGGTTCAAGCTGTTTGCAATTTTCAATTTGATCAAATTTTATATTCAATTTCTTCAATTGCAAATGTGAGTCATTTTCCATGTATAAAAATTGGATTTTCCAAGAATCAGATGGTTCTATGACAATTGATAACACTTTAGCTAAAGTAAACAAGTTGCAATTTGTCGAAAAAGGACAGTAAAATGACATGCTACCAATAGAAGAAACATCGGCTCATAGGGGGTTATGTCAGGTTATGACGGTTTCTTTCTTGTTTGACTTAATTCCATAAACATTGTATTTTCACGAGTAAACAGACTTTATACTAATGCTACATTTACACGAATGACAAATTTGTCATTTTTTTCTTGTCATTATGTTAATTCCCGTGTAAATGGCATAATTTTTGTAATTTTTTCTGTCAGAAAATGTCAATCTCTCATAAAAGAATGAACTTGTCCATTCTTTTATGCCAGATTGTCATTCATACAAAGGCAATATTAGTTATGACAAAAGTTGAATACTAAAGTTGTCATAACCAATATTGCGTTTGCACGAATGACAATCTGGCATAAAAGAATGGACAAGTTCATTCTTTTATGAGAGATTGACATTTTCTGACAGAAAAAATTACAAAAATTATGCCATTTACACGGGAATTAACATAATGACAAGAAAAAAATGACAAATTTGTCATTCGTGTAAATGTAGCATAACTTGTGTATCCGCTTCTTGACAACAAACCAGAGCTAAGCAAAGTTAAATAATAAGAAAAACCGTCTACCCTCGTAAGCTTCTTTGGAGTAACTTCTCCATCTTATGACGCATCTGAATTGAGAGCAAGCAAATATTTTCTTGACAATAACATAAAACCTACAGTAGCTTCTAAAGGAATGAGACTGACTCAGATTGTCTGATTGACTGCCGTTTTCGAAATGAAAGCATATACGAGTTAAATGTATCCGTGTATATCAATAGTGTTCTTTACAATAGATACAAGTAATTTAAACATTTCGTAAATACGTTTTTATAACCGTATGGTGAAACCAAAGGGTATATTAACTTTGCCTTACCGTTTGTAACGCCAAGATCCCGCTATCACACACAAAAATGAATTACACCAGTGAGTTTAGAATGAATAAAAAAATTGATTTTTGCATGTCCGTCCGTCTGTGGGGCGGATTGCGAGGGCACGGATTGAGCTAGAGACTTGAAAGTTTACACAGATCCGTTTTTCGTAAAATGCGAGGCTAAGTTCGTTCATGGGCAAAAATGGACCATTAAGGGAGGGGGGGGGGGGGGACCCCTCATAAGAACGAAAACGTTTTTTGTGAATATCCCAAAAACGGTGCATCTTATCAAAAAAGTGCAACAAAAGTTATTTAGGATATGATTCTACATAAAACTACCATACATCAAAATTTTAAAAAATCTTGTTGAAAAGTTTGACTTCAAAGTGGAATTTTGGTACAACTGTTCGAATTTTGATACGAATATCACCATACGGGTCTCCAATGATTGCCAGATTTATTTATTTATTTATTACATCAACAGGTAAAGCACCATCTGATATTAATATAAGTTAAGTTGATTCTTTATATATAAGATTTTTAAAACAACTTTTGCTTAGGTTAAAGTCAAAAATATTATAATGTTTATTAAAAATAATAGACATTGACGAAATCGGTTCAGAACGACCATAATTTGTTCTGTGAAAGTCGTTATAAATAAAATCATTTTTCGGTCTAGTACGTATATTTCCATGCAAATTTAGCTTATTAAGTAAAGTTGGTGAACCAATATTCCCCACAAGTAAGTCTGCAATAAAAGTTGCGGCATAGACTTCACGACGTTTACTAAGCTGCGGCAAGTTTAGAAGTTTCAATCTTTGCTCATAAGGAGGTAGAAGTAGATAATTGTCCCAAGGTAAAAGTCGAAGAGCAAAACGCATGAAACGTTTCTGAATAGCTTCCAATCTAGAAATATGAACTTCATAGCCAGGCGTCCAGACAACACAAGCATATTCTAAAATAGGACGAACAAACGCGCAATATAAAGCTTTCAACACAAAAGGATCCGTCAGTTCTTTAGACCAGCGCTTAACAAAGCCTAACATAGAATTAGCGCGACTAATTACATCATTTATATGTAAACTAAAATCTAATTTGGCATCCAGTAGTACACCAAGATCATTAACGACATGCGAATGACTTAGCGGGCAACCATTCAAAAAATAAATAAAATTATCAAAATTTCTTTTCCGGCTAAAGGACATAACAGTACATTTTGAAGTGTTGATGACCAGTCCATTCTTTATACACCACTCGTTAAATATATCAAGTTGATCTTGAAGTAAGAAAGAATCATGGATATTTTTAATAGTCAAGTAAAATTTTAAATCGTCAGCGAAACCCAGAACATTAACAAATTGTATAGTTGAAAACAAGTCATTTATAAATAAAATAAAAAGCAGGGGTCCCAAATGGCTTCCTTGCGGAACGCCCGACGATGCAATAGATATGCGTGAAAATGCATTAGAAAATAACACACTAAAAGACCGGTTATGCAAATATGAAGCTAACCACATACATAAGGCTTTGGAAAACCCTAACTTTTCTAATTTGAATATAAGCAGGTTGTGAGGAAGCGTGTCAAAGGCTTTACTGAAATCAGTATAAATGCAATCCACTTGACACCCCGATTCTATTGAATTCATGCAAAAATTGGTAAGTTCGACAAGATTAGTAGCAGTGGATCTTCCTTTTATAAAACCATGTTGTTTATCAGATAAAAGCGATTTGCATTGAAAAGATACGTATCTGCACACTATTGCTTCGAAGATCTTAGGTATGGGTGCAAGCTTCGCAATGGGTCTGTAATTTTCAACATCAGTTTTGCTACCCTTTTTGTGAATTGGAATAATAAAAAAGTATTTCCATTTTGATGGGAACACACTAGACGATAAAGACAAATTAAATAAATAAGTTAAAGGATCAGCAAGCGACGAGACACAATTGGCAAGGAAACCGGCAGGAATCCCATCCGGTGTAACAGAAAAGTCATCATCTAAGTTAGATAAAGCCACCAAGATATCACTTGAGTTAATTCTCAAGCTATCAATAGTCGTACACGTAGTATCCGTCAAATAATTAAAATAATTAAAATCTATATCACAGTTTGAATTGGTAAATGCTTTGCCAAAAAAATCATTAAACATATTCGATATTTCAATTGGGCTATCACTGGATGAATCGTTATAATTTAATACAGATACATTCTGATTCGACTTACGTTTACTGGATATGAAGTTCCAAAATTTACATGGATTGTTTTTAATTTCCTTTTTCATTTTATCAAGGTAACAACCGTATAAATATTTTGAGTAACTATAAAATAATTTGCGAAGATAAGAATATATTAAATAGTCACTATCCTGCTTAGTTAGATTGTATCTACGCCAAGCTGAATTGCGTTGATTACGTAACTCCCGAATTTTAGAATCATACCAACAAGGAGCAGAAAATACTCGTTTGCTCTTGACTTCTGGGACATGTTTTTTAATAGTTTCAAATAAAACTGTATAGAATTTATCAATTGCCGAATCAATGTTGGGGTCGTTATAAATCAATTTCGTCCAATCTATTTTTGAAAGGTGCTCATTTACTTTACAATAGTCAGTCATTTTGAAATTATACATATAAATAAGGAAAATTACAATAATTAGAACTAAAAGGTCCAAAAAACGTTGAAGTGCAGCTAATAACGAACGCAGGATGATCAGGCACCTCTTTCAGCAATATGTTGTCAGGTCTATTCACAGCAGCATCCAAAGGATCTGTGATGAAGGCAAGATCCAGGATTCGATTTCGGTGATTTACAATAGAGTTCATCTGCATTAATCCACCAGCCAGCATACTATCGATTGGCAATTATAGCTTTTGTTATGTTTATTATATTAAAATTATACATTTATAATTTCAAGTGAAACGGACTACAATTGCAAAAATTCATTGAAATTTAAAGTATGATAGTCAATTACGCGACCGTCACACAACGCATATTGCAAAATATACGTGGTTACAAATTAGTCACACTAACGTTTACATGACTGTTTTGGCCCAGTTATTTTGTGACTATCGTTACAAAGTAACGGTTGCGCAACGGCTTCTGCGAAACTCTTTTATGACTATCGTATACTATTGTATAATCGTTTTTGCAGAAACTATTTTCTAACCAAGTGTGGAAGGGTGAGGAGGAAAATCAAGTAAGACGTCACTGTAAACTTGCATCATAAGTGTACACCAGCAGATGCTGTAGAATGAATTCCTTGGTCCAAAATTTGATTATTTATGCCTCGATAGCACTATTTATTAGTGAATTATAAACGCCCACAATAGAAACAACGAAAAACAACAACAACTTTTCGATCACTCCCAAAGTGACTGATTTGCGATGGTTTTTTGGTGACCGGTCACAAAATAACTGATTTACAACGATTTTGTGGTAACCCGTGGCAAAATAACCAATTTATAACCGTTTTTTGCTACCGGTGACAAAGTAACCGATCGCAAACAGTTAGTTTTTGACCGGTCACAAAGTAACCGTCACATAAATGGATTTGCAACCGTCACTTTGCAAACCATGGCCACATTGAAATCGGAGTTGCAAATGATTGCTTGGGAATGTCAAAATTGCATTAAATTCTACACTCTTAAATGCATATTACGGATAAATGAAAGTAAATTACAACAAAAATCGTTGTGAATTTAAGCGTGTTCTACTGTAGCTGCAATGGATTTTTTCTGGTGGAATTCATTTCCCTGTCACAAATATTCAGTTTGTCTGGATTCCATTTGTGTGTAATCTTTATGCATCTAAATATTATGACAGACTGCTATGATGACAACATATTTTTTTCTCCAAAGTATTCGTATTTCTTGTGTTCAGGATATCCAACATCGCCACCTACTCACAATAGTATCAACTTAGAAAATCTTATCCAATTGCATACACATTTCGATTCCGACCAAATAAAACAATGTATATTCACAAACTTCATTTCCTCCAAATCATTGTTCTCTTATTGTGCATTTCTCAAATGTTAAACCAGCAAACAGGTGAAGCAAAACAGCAAAATTGTTTTAGTCAGGACCAATGAACCATTCCGTCCGCTGTGTCGCATAAAACTCAAATGAATTTCAATTATGTGGGAAAAAATCTGAAAGGAGGGATTCTAGTATGAAAAATGAACACAATTGGTTTTATAACATTTACGGGCACATTTCAATTTAGTATGCATGAAGGTGTTGAAATCCCTGACCGCATACCGTAATAATAAATAGAAGTATTGAAGCTTGCGGAAAGCTCCACAAACATTTTATATTATTTAGATAAGGCAAAAAATTATCCTGTTTTGATTGCTCCCTGGCAATAGTAGCTTTTCTTATGTTTCTTATTATGCATTTAAAACATGAGAAAAGTACACCAAATGACTAATGACATTTAAATGTAGGAATTTCTCTCATTTGTCGGCATGGCACTCTCACCGAACGCACGCAAATCATGGCGAACGCATGAGCGTATATGGTCCATTCGCCTAAATCTGCCTGATTCGCCTAAATCTGCTTGATTCGCCTAAGTTTAAGTGCATTCGACTTGAGTTAGACGAATGTGTGGATGGGGTTTGCAGACTTGCGCTCGCTTAAATCTATTAAACTGCTCGCCAGATTGAGTACGATTTGCCCGCATTTGGCAAGAGTGTAGTAGCAGTATTAGAACTCATTCTGCGCCACTTATTCATCTATCGCCGAATAACATCACTTAGCAAAGTTCTAAGATCTCAATTTTAATTTTATTTGAAAAAATTCAAGTTAAGACTTTTTCGGGAATAAATTTCTGGAATTTGGTGTTACAGAAATAAACTCCCTCAATAAAGTGTCAGATCTAAACGTCCCTCAGGAGTCACGTGTAACTTATTAGATATGTAATAAATAAACAAATAATTAAATGCAGGACAAACGGACGTACGCGGGATATCTCTTAAAATTAAATTTCTTCAATTATAAGGAAATGTTAAGAATCCCAGACATATCGAAACTTACTATTAAATCATTAAAGGAGCCCCCTATCAAGACGGTGAAATTTTGTCAATCAGGTGCAAAAAAAAGTTACGCGTTGCAGACTCCAGATCTGAAAATACTAAGAAATTCTTAAAATACTAAAAATAGAAGATGTTGTGTAACGTAGGAAAAACTATTGGCTTTTGGTTAAAAATAACTTTCTCTTACTTATCCGACATTGAATTATGATAAACAGCCTGAGATTGACATGTCGGGCACCTCCATTATACAACGTAAAGCTAGGAAATTCTGCAATAGTTGCAAAAAGTGTTATGGTATAGCCCTCTACTAGGCAGTGAAAGAGTTTTTCTCAATCCATCAAGAATTTCTCAATTTCACAGCATGAATGCAAATGTGAAATTGTTACGATAAGTGACGTGTTACCAAATCTATATAGACTTTTGTAGGTTTAATTATTTAATCGTTATTTCATTGGAGTTGTCAAACATTATTTTTAACTGGACGTTGATGTATGACCATGACAATAGTTCTCCACCATTTTGCGTAACTTTCGTACAAAATCAGAACATAACGTGCCTACCGTTAGCTGTGGACATGTAAAGTAAGAAATCTGAATTTTAATGATTTTTTAACAAAAGTACATAAAGCTACGTCCAGTTAAAAATAATGTTTGAGAACTCCAATGAAATACCGATTAAATAATTAAACCTACAAAAGTCTATATAGATTTGGTAACACATCATTTATCGTAACAATTTCACATTTGCATTCATGCTGTGAAATTGAGAAATTCTTGATAGATGGAGAAAAACTCTTTCACTGCCTATAAAACTTTTTGCAACTATTGCAGAATTTCCTAGCTTTACGTTGTATAATGGAGGTGCCCGACATGTCAATCTCAGGCTGTTTATCATAATTCAATGTCGGATAAGTAAGAGAAAGTTATTTTTAACCAAAAGCCAATAGTTTTTCCTACGTTACACAACATCTATTTTTAATATGTTAAGAATTTCTTAGTATTTTCAGATCTGGAGTCTGCAACGCGTAACTTTTTTTTGCACCTGATTGACAAAATTTCACCGTCTTGATAGGGGGCTCCTTTAATGATTTAATAGTAATTTTCGATATGTCTGGGATTCTTAACATTTCCTTAAAATTGAAGAAATTTAATTTTAAGAGATATCCCGCGTACGTCCGTTTTTCCTGCATTTAATTATTTATTTATTTATTACATATCTAAAAGATACACGTGACTCCTCAGGGACGTTTAGATCTGAAACTTTATTGAGGGAATTTATTTCTGTAACACCAAATTTCAGAAATTTATTCCCGAAAAAGTCTTAACTTGAATTTTTTCAAATAAAATAAATTTGAGTTCTTAGAACTTTGCTAAGTGATGTTATTCGGCGATAGATGAATAAGTGGCGCAGAATGAGTTCTAATACTGCTACTACACTCTTGCCAAATGCGGGCAAATCGTACTCAATCTGGCGAGCAGTTTAATAGATTTAAGCGAGCGCAAGTCTGCAAACCCCATCCACACATTCGTCTAACTCAAGTCGAATGCACTTAAACTTAGGCGAATCAAGCAGATTTAGGCGAATCAGGCAGATTTAGGCGAGTGGATCATATACGCTCATGCGTTCGCCATGATTTGCGTGCGTTCGGTGAGAGTGCCATGTCGACAAATGAGAGAAATTCATACATTTAAATGTCATTAGTCATTTGGTGTACTTTTCTCATGTTTTAAAGGCATAATAAGAAACATAAGAAAAGCTACTATTGCTAGGGAGCAATCAAAACAGGATGATTTTTTGCCTTATCTAAATAATATAAAATGTTTGTGGAGCTTTCCGCAAGCTTCAATAACACATGGATCAATAAGTCCCGAGACTAACCCAGAGATGACGCTCGTAGTAAACCAGTAACCACGTCTTTCTAGAGTACTAACCTTTGCTTGAAACGTGTCAAAATTTTAAGTCGATCGGACCAGAAACAGCTGAGTTATCGAGGTTGGAGTAAAGTTGTTTTGTAGTTTGTTTAAAAAATGGAAAAAACCGAGTTTCGTGTTCTGATAAAACATTGTTTTTTAATGGGTAAAAACACCGTGCAAGCGAAACAATGGATTGAAAAATGTTACCCGGACTCTTGTCCATCAAAAGCAACGATTTGTCGGTGGTTTGCCGAGTTTAAACGTGGTCGTACCGACACAAATGACGCGGAACGCTCGGGTAGACCTGTGGAAGCCGTTACACCGGAAAATGTGAGTGAAGTGACAAAAATTATAATGAAAGATCGTAAAGTGAAGCTCCGTGAGATTGCTGAGATAACACAGATATCATATGGAAGTGCATTTACTATCCTTCATGAAAAATTGAGCATGAAAAAGGTTTTTTCCAAGTGGGTGCCGCGATTGCTTTCGATGGAACAAAAACAGCAACGAGTCGATGATTCAGAAAGCTGTTTATCGCTATTTACTCGCAATAAAAAAGATTTCTTGCGTCGTTACGTGTCCATGGACGAAACATGGATACATCACTACACTCCAGAGTCGAAGCGGCAGTCATCTGAGTTGCGCACAGCTGGCGAAAGCCGTCCGAAGCGTCCGAAAACGCAGCAGTCAGCTGGCAAAGTCATAGCGTCAGTTTTTTGGGATACGCATGGCGTGATTTTCATTGACTACCTCGAAAAAGGTAAATCGATCAACAGTGATTATTATATTGACTTGCTGGTGCGTTTGAAGGAGGAAATCGCAAAAAAACGACCGCACATGCAGAGAAAAAAAATCCTTTTTCACCAAGACAATGCACCCTGCCACAAGTCGATGAAAACAATGGCAAAATTGAACGAATTGGGCTTTCATCTGCTTCCCCACCCCCCATACTCGCCAGATTTAGCCCCCAGTGACTACTGGCTCTTTGCTGATCTTAAAAAAATGCTCCAGGGAAAAAGATTTGGCTCAAATGAGGAGGTCATCGCTGAAACTGAAGCATATTTTGAAGCGAAAGATAATTTTTTTTATAAACATGGTATTGAAAAATTGGAAAAGCGTTGGAACGATTGTATCACCCTAAAAGGTGATTATATTGATGAATAAAAAAAAATTTGGCAAAAAAAATGTTGTTTTCATTGTTAGTCTCGGGACTTATTGATCCATGTGTTACTTCTATTTATTATTACGGTATGCGGTCAGGGATTTCAACACCTTCATGGATATTAAATTGAAATGTGCCCGTAAATGTTATAAAACCAATTGTGTTCATTTTTCATACTAGAATCCCTCCTTTCAGATTTTTTCCCACATAATTGAAATTCATTTGAGTTTTATGCGACACAGCGGACGGAATGGTTCATTGGTCCTGACTAAAACAATTTTGCTGTTTTGCTTCACCTGTTTGCTGGTTTAACATTTGAGAAATGCACAATAAGAAAACAACGCGTTGGAGGACACGCAAGGACACATTGTGCAAGGTGACTATTTTCCCCAGATTACATACACAAGCTCAGATATTTTAACAGGATAATAGTGAACGGGCTGTGAACTTGGAAAGTGGTCATATAGCTAGCAAATGCTCTTTCTTCTGTATAATAGAACCAGCAAAGAGAATGAAGAATATCATTTAATAAATAATATATATGTGTGAAAATATTTACCTCAAACAATCAGCTGCAGAAATAATTCTATGAAAACACAAGATTGAAATCTAATATGAGTATTATTGATAAGAAAATTCCTGATACATACGAGTGTAAGGTTAATATATTTCCGTAATATATATGCATACACTCTCTTTACAGGTGAATTTAAAAATTTGGGATTTATTGCAGGTTTGCTAAGCGCGGTATTACACACGGCAACTTTCGGGCTTACTTAAGCCGATTTTCGGGAGAAACGACTGCGGAGCGAAAAGTTGCCACTCGAAATCATGGCTTATCGACAATCTGCATACATGCAAAGCGTGTGAACCGGTTTGGGAAAAGTAGTAGGCAGAAATCATTTCCGTTCTGACCGTCAGCAGGTAAAGATCTTGGGAAGTATATGAGCAACAGGAATTTCAATGGTTTGAGTCCACACACACACATGTAAACTTGTGTAGCATATGGAAACAGGATTGGCTTATTTAAGCCACAAATGTAACCACATTGGTTTATTAAGCCCAAAAGTTGCCGGCTTACTTAAGCCAAGTGTAATACCGGACTAAGTCGACAAAAATTTTTGTTGTTGCGAGTTCATTGTAATTGCCACATCGGCTGTGTGCCAATTTGCGAAATTTTGACAGAATGAAAACGGTGTTGAATATCTATTTCTGAAAACCAATTTTTTACATAAATTGCTGTGCGGGTAACATTTATAAAACTCTTATTTAACGAATTCACTTCTTTTTTTTACCATGATCGTCTATCAAGTGTCAAAATATACGCAGACTTTCCCAGGATGAAGTTCTGACATTCGGTGTGGTGAGTATAATCGTCAAACTTTGATTGACCACCAAATTATGACATTTAATAATTCAGTTCTGTCAAAATTTGGGGGATTCGAAATTTTTCTAATGGCAACACTGCACCCTGCCAATGTTACACTGGGCCTTACCAATGAACATTTATAAAGTCTAGTTTACTTAGTCTTAAAACTAGTGAATTTTAGTACTAGACTTTAATGGCTCTTAACAACGAGTTGTCGCTAACTTATTAGTAACAACTTAATCATCGACTAAAATACTTTATTTTTTGTTAGAGTCGAAACTAAATTTGCCATTGGTAATAATATAAAAGTCAACTACTAAAAGTCGCTAGTTTCAAAACTAACTAAACTCGACTTTATAAATGTTCATTGGTAAGGCCCACCGAGTTTAGTTTTGTTATGTTTTATATAAACACAAAACAAGCATATGTTTGCGATACACGTACAAGGATATGAAGATACCGAAAGCTTACTTTATAACATTTATTTTTAAGGATCATGGTTTGGTTTTTTTTATGAGTTAAACATGTAATGGGTCATCTGGTAAATTGTGATAGCCTTGCGGAGGGAGTTTTTTTTTGTGAAAAAATGTGTATTCTATTTATTATGTACAATTTCCCGTATGTTATCACAGCATATAATCATACTTGTATTTCGATTCATTTAACGATCTCAATCATTTTCACATCCCATACAACCGAAATTTCTATCTTAGCGGCAGTAAATTATAATACAATTTTAATAACGGCAAATTCGACAAAATCCCTAACAAATGGCTTTTTATTAAACCATGTTAAGGGAAACCAAAAGCAAGCAAAAGTCTTTCAGAAATAAAACAAAATGAAAAATTTAATGGAAATAATAAATTTATGTAAATAAGCTCTACAGGTGCTATCATATGGGGATGTATCGCACATTGCCTTTATTTTAATCTGCTCAGTAATCCGTTAAGTTATAATAATACTCCTAAAAAGTTGATCCCCAATAAAAGATTTGCCATAAAGAGTGAAATCGTTAAAACGACTCCACCATAATATACTTACATTCCCGGGATTCCATATTCTTCCTTTTTATGTCAGACTCTTCATTTTTTTCGAAATCTCTTTTTTTCAAGCAATTTCCTCAAACCATTACCACCTGCCTATATAGTACCGTTTTCTCCCCTATTTTCTCTAACTGCCATTCCTTGATCTTATATGTTTTTTTGATTTCTGACGTAGGATGGGTGAATGATGAAAGTTGTCTAAAAATAAACTCTTCCCGACGTTTATTGCGAACATTTTCTTCTCACTTTTTCGTTTCCTTTTTTATGGTTCATTCTTTCATTTTCCTCAACATTTCCTATACAATTTTCCCTTTTCATGTTTTTCCTTGGGTTGCTTTATTTTGATCTTCTTTATAGCTACATATCAGTATAAGGCCAATTGGGATATATTTGATGGTGCTGTTTTTATAACAATTTATAACGATATCATATTGAAAAATTTCGTATGTATTTTTTTTTCCTAACATCGTTATTCGATATTAGGACATAAAAAATAATTAGAGAAGAAAATAAATTTCTATAAGTATTTTTGGCCGAAAAATTTATATATATGAGTTATTTTTTGCAAATTTTTCGTGACTGTTTTAATTACATATACACCAAAAGAAATGGAGTAAAGGTTTTAAGCCTGCTGCAGGACTGACTATTTTAGCTAGTATCGGCTAAGTTTCCTTATATTAGATTACATTGATTTACCTACAGATGTCGTCTGTAAAGTTACTGAACGTTAAGGTGGAAAAAATTTATTTGAAGCAAGTTAATTTAGCTTGCCATATTAGAACACGTTTGCCTGAGGCAAACATTGCGACGATGTAAGATATTGTAAATTATAACAACCCTAAAAGAGGTGTACAATTTGTTCAGGACAGGTAAAAATCACACTTGCAGAAGGCAAACTAGAAAAATTGGCGAAAAAACAACCTGCCAATATAAAAAAATTGTTAACTTGTAGCACACGTATGTAAAGTATTGTAGGTTGAACTGTATTCTTATATTTTTACTGTATACTTGGAGCAAATGTACAGTTAATTTGTGGGAGTGAAAATTTCAACGAAAGAAAAATTTCCAAATAAAAATTTTCTGTCAGTCATAATTGCACATAAAGGGTGTTTTTTTTAAGCCCGATAGAACTTCAAATTTTAAAAAGTAAAACAAAAAATTAAATTTTAATCAATTTTTTTTATTTATTCAAAAGATCAATACATGGCATTAACATTTGAAAATGATTTCGAGCATATGGCCACCGCGGCTGTTCTTGACGAAGCGCATTCTGGACGTCCAATTTTGGGTCACTTTTTCGAGGACTGCTGGCCGTATGTCACGAATAACATAACAAATGTTGGACTCCAAGGCGTCAATTGTTGCTGGTTTATCCGCATAAACCAGTGACTTCACATAGCCCCACAGGAAATAATTGGGAGGTGTCAAATCGCACGACAGGTCCATTTCTCGAAATCAAGTTATCGACAAATTTTGATTTCAATAAGTCGATGGTTGCGGTCGCCGTATGGCACTTAGCGCCATCCTGTAGAAGCCACATCTCGTCCGGATCAATGTCATCCATATTTTCAAACAAAAAATCATTGATCATGGTGCGGTAACGATTTCCATTGACCGTAACGCGAGCTCCGGCCTCATTTTTGAAGAAATAAGGTCTGATGATGCCACCAGCGTGTAAACCGCACTAAACGGTGCATTTTTCTGGATGTAATGGAGTCTGTAAGGTCTCTTGTGGTTTTGTCTTACTCCTTGTGCGGCAATTTTGCAAAAATTGAGCTTCATCGCTGAACAAAATTTTGCTAAAAAAAACGTCGCTTAAAAGTTGCGCGAATATACGACTAATTTTCAAAGTAAATCTGGATAATTTGGCAGAGTATACTGAACATAAATGTCAAAAATTGAGCGCAGTATAACAGCTCGTTTGACAGTTAACCCTTTCGTAAGTTCTATCTAAGCAAAAAAAAACACCCTTTATTTTGTGAACTCGGCAAGTTCAAGGTTAGCCAGAGTTCACCTTAAACTTCGGAACCGATTTGATCAGGAATCCATTCGTTTTGTTTCACAAAATATTAACAATTTTCTTATTATGTGTATAATATCTCGGATAAGAGCAAACATTTTATAACTCTGTCCATTGGAATTTTTTTTAATATATAACTTAAGAAAATCAAGATGCTGTAATTTTATCAGACTTCAGAATGTCTCGAAAAGACCACAGATAGACCCATTCAACCCTATATACCCACATAAAATTGTGTCTATGTGCGGGCTTCCCTTTTCTTTCCAAACTTATCAAATAATAAAATAAAATAACAAAAATTTTCTTCAGCTTGTTCTCCAAGATTCAGCTTATTGCTGGATATCAACCGCTGAGATCTCACACCCTCAAAACCTCAACGACTTGCTGTTTATGTTTTTCCCTTTTGTTAATAGGTTTTTATCTTATTTTTCCGCTGTTGTCTGGTTCCAAAGTCTTCGCGTTTTTTTTTATAAAAATCACAAAAACCAAAAATAAGAATAATATTTTCGTTTCCTCATAAAATATACAACTGTTTATATTTATATGTTAAGTATGATTGAAACAAAAAAAAATATCACAAAATCTAAAGTCTGGCGAAATTTAACGGCATGAATAGAGACTCACAAGTAAGTCTCAATTCACCATTTTGTCGCGAAAATTTTTTAACATTTCCCACTTTCTTGAATTTATTTTCGTCTTATTTGTTTTGCTACAGAAAGCAATCGTGTTGAGCAGATTAATGCTTTTTATATTTTATTGTTGTGGTATAAAAATGTACAACAGCTATATGTCTTTCTGTCTAAACAAAATTAAATTCGTGGTTATTCGCATTTTTACGCAATGAGCTTTATGTCCATAAACATTACAATACTGACGGAAACAACAAAAGGGGATTTGATTTGGAGTATTCAGGAAGAAACTCGAATTTATTTTTGATATTCCAGAGGATGAAGGGGAATAAGGAAATATTAAAATATTATTTGCGGAAATCCTAATAGCTTCAAATGTTGTGAAAAATGATTTAAAAAAAACGTTGCAGGCGAAAATTTTTGTTTGACTTAGTTTGTTTCAAAAATATACCGAAGAAACTATCGAGACTAAAAATCTTTTTTTTACTCTAAGTTTTTAGTAATCGAAAGCTCACAAGTCTGAGAAATGTCTAAGGACATACCACTAAAATAAAGGACAAAACGGCCATTTCAGAAAATCGATAAATCTCAACGGAAGGACTGTACTTTGAAATAAATTAAGTATGGTTACCGAACATACAATGAACGAAAAAAGTTCACAATAATTATGAATTTGTTCATAAATACCATAAAGAAGTTTAAAGTTTTCAACCAATGAATTTTATCATAGTATTTAATAAACAACCTTTCATAGAAAATAATGTCATCATTGCCAAATTTCTGTCTCGATGTATATTTCTCTCTGAAACACATGACATTTCATTTATTTTCTTTTCCACATAGAAACGATGAATGACAACAGTAATATGATCTACAAAGAAATAATTAATTTTCGATGACATTTTAGACCAAAAACTCGATGGAAGGGCGTGCTTTGCTTCGAAAAAATACAAAAAAAAGATATTTTGTGGTCTAAAATCTGAAAACATCGACCTGAACAGAAACAATTAAAACTAATTTCTAAATGAAGATGTGATCTCCAAAACAGATTTTTTAAAAATTCGTTTCCTGAAATAATAGTGCAATAGTTTTTAACAGAGTTTAACAGAATGATACTGGCATATTATTTTTTCGGCTCCTGCAGCGGGTAATTAGACCACTTGTTGGTAATGACGATACAAATTAATGGGGCGATATCTGAAGTGCATACTCACAGCATTTATGAACGGTTTCATAGAGAACTAAATCGGTTTATGAAATCTTTCATAATATTAACGAAATTTGTTATAAATACTATGGATTCACTTCTATGAACGCCGTTTTTAACTTTTATAAACAAAATTTCGTTCAGTTTATTGGTTAAATTTGTGCTTAAATGATTTTTTTTTTGTAAATTTTAGTACTCAAAAGTTCCAAGAAAACTCTAAATACATATTTCCATTAAACAAACTTTTTTTTTCAAAAGATTTAGAAAATTATTGTAGCCTTTCGAGAATTCAATTATCCAATTTTATTTTTGGAAGCGTTTTTCAACCCGGTATCGGTTCTAAAGATTTCTTTGAACAATTAGATTTGTCTTCTTTTATTGCATCATCTAAATGCCTTTAAATGCACCAATATGACATATTGTTATGCTAACAAATTTTATGTTGTGCAGTCATTGATTTTTTCAAACGATAAACACGAATTGTTCATTTGGTTTTCGTTTCGATATTTCAATAATGTTCTTGAAGTAATGGTCCGATAACGACCATCATAAATATGTTGACCGGCAACAAATCCGTATTTAGCGGGTGAGAGACAAACTCGCATGAATAGTAGAAATTCGATTTCCTTATATCGATAAACTACCCGATAGTTGTATAACCCATACTCGTAAAATCTACGTTGATGTCCAGCAAGAATAATATTTGTGTATTTGAGATAGTTTTATGTGGCTGCCTAGTAAATTGAATGACTCCTTATGCGGTGAACATAATTTTCATCAATAGCATAATATCGCCCGATAAAGGACCCTGACTGGGGTTGCAGTGCCGCTCCTGCAGAGGTTTTGCTGGTTAGGAAAATAAAGTTTTCATCTTCCCGTTGAGGATTTTTATCGCATTTGCATTCTTCGTTAGACGTTATATCCGTATCATAAAACAGGGGATGAATGTTTACGGCCAACCGTAAATACAATTTAAGGATTACTTTCTTCGGTGAGCTATGGTTTTTCCGTTGACAGGCAGCGATGTAGGTACATTTATTCATGTTTGGAGAGACTGAGTAAAATACATAAACGAGCAGACAATATTAAATCCATATACAAATGCGATACGTCTGCGTCCGGTACTATAGAAATATTACTTCTGCACAATAACGTAAGATTTATGTCCGGTTCATATTATTTTGTAGCTGTGATCTTATTACGGATCTCTTTTCCTGTCTTATGATGATCATTATGTAATACTTTAATTTGATTCACATCCCGTTAATCAAAAAGTGGGTCGATCGGTTGCATTAGAGTTAATGATTTTTCCTTGTTGCGACACTTTATGTTTCAGAATATTAGCGTTTGACGGAAAAAATATCCGAAGAGAACAGCATATGATTTTCTTATACAAAATATACGTTTCTCTACAATTTAAACTATAACCTGATGAATAAAATATTATTTTATAAAAACACATGAATTTTTATTTTACAAAATCTGAAATATCTCGATAATGATAAAAGCTATCGATTTACAGTAAAAGGCAAAAATTTAGAGAATTTTTGTATCTAATTATTTAAATATTTTTTTCCAAAAAGCGTTAAAAATCTAGTTTTTTCCGTTTTTAATGAAAATATCTCAATAACGGTAAAAGATAGTGGATAATTGTAAAATACAAAATTGTGGAAAATATTATTTTCTTCAATTTATCTCATACAGAGCTGGCAATACTTCAGTACATTTGATACTGCAGTACACGAGCACTACCAGTACATAGATACTTGTACTGGGCTTGCCACCAGTATCAATACCTTAAGTATTGGTACTGCACGATCAGTACCAGTACTTGAAGTACTTGTAATCGATGCACGGATCCAGCCCCAGTACAAAAAGTACTGGTACTGGTTTTTTACAATATTTGTATTTTTGTACTGGTTTTTTGCAATACCAGTACTTTTTGTACTGGCATTGGTTTTTGCAGTACCAGTACTTTTTATACTTTTTCAAGTATTTTTGCAAAAGTACTGGAATTTTTTCAAGTATTTTTGCAAAAGTACTGGAATTTTTTCAAGTACTTTTGCAAAAGTACTGGAATTTTTTCAAGTATTTTTCGCGAAAGTACTGATATTTTTCAAGTACATGGTACTGGTACTGGAGTTTTCAGTACCATTACCGATGTTGGTATTTTTGTACTGCTCAGTCAGAGCAATACCAGTACAAGATTTACTGGTACTGAAATCTCAGTATCAGTACTTTTTGTACTGATACTGAAATGCGGTTAAAAGTATCAATACCATATACTGGTACTGATAATTGAGTATTGAGTATTTTGCCCAGCTCTGATCTCATACAATGGAGCACCGAAAACCCGGTATTTTTTGAGAGAATCGAAAATACTGATTTTTTTAATATTGGTATATCTTGATTCCGGTTAGATATATTGAGTAAGTCCTAGTAAAAGACAAAAGTGTGGGAAATTTTACAGTCTTGCCCCATTACGACGCCTCATGTCTCTTTTGTAGCGACTTAATTAACTTTACCAAGGCTAGATTCGTGTAAAATATATTCTAGAGAAATTTCATGTCTCTAGCTCTATTAGTTTTTGAGAAATGTTGTACACAGACTAAAATACTAGCAGACTAACTGCTCCAATTGACTCAGAAAAACCCGGTAAACATTTTTAGTGATATAAGAAAGTAAATATATTTTGTTGTACATACTTACAAAATATAAATAAATTTGCCAGTAGTTGAAATTTAGCTTGATCGCTTTTTCGCTGATGAAAAATGTTTTAAGATCCCAAATTTAATCAAAATTCTTAACGCCGTTTCCCAGAGAGAAATTTTCTATTTGTCCTATTATAGATAATACCCACTAGATTACATTTGTTAGATAAGAAATTAATAAATATTTCAGTGTGGTATAAGCTTTTCAGTACTTCACACACGTCCATATTTTGTAAAACGTGAAAAACATCTTTGTACAACATCCAAGTGAATGATTTTTGACTGAATAACGGCGAATGAAATAAAATACAATATTAAACATAATATCACTAGCCTGGATCGTGTGCCTAAGGATGTGCAACTGGACGTTCACAGAATATTAAATTATTGGTTCACTTGAAACTGGAATCCTTTGCAGGACGCAATCAATGAAAATCATTAAATATGGCTGGTGCATGTCGCCCCTTTTCGATTTCCCAGAAAATTCCCAGAGGATTGTGTTTTACCAGTAAAACCACAGAATTTCCCATATTTGGCTTCGACGTGAATTTGTAAAATTAAAATTACATAATTATACTCAATCAGCAAAATTAGGTTTTGCTTTTTCGACAGCACTTTATTTAGTCATTTCAATTCAAGTTGGAGGTGTGTTTTATATTTTATTTTTTTTTTACATTATTTCGAAGGACTGATAGTTAACACAGAACTCATAAAAAGCGATTTTATGTTCGAAATTCTATAAAATATTTTGCCATCTAACATATTTGTTTGATATGGTCGAGGAGAAGTCTTGTCCTAGGTGGGCGTTGATATAGTCTAACAGTATTAATTTACAACGAAAAGGTACTCTTTCTGAATACAAAATCCTTTCTAAGAATTCATTCATGAACGGGATGATTTATATTTTGCTATAGAATAAATTTGTAGCGACTTAATTAACTTTACCAAGGCTAGATTCGTGCAAAATATATTCTCGCAATTTTCGTGGGAAACTACTTATGTTTAAAATACATTTAAAAGAAGAAGATGTCACGGTAGAAACGACATACAGTATCAAATTTTGTTCGCCGCGCATCTGTACTAATTAAAATTCTCAGGAGTTGCTTTAAAAATACTAAGTGTTATCTAAGACGTTTTCAAAATTTTTAACTGGAATACGAATTGCGTATAATATAATTCCATGAAAACTGAAGTAGAATATTGTGTATCTAAAAACTTCTTTAGAGTCATAAACCTTTTCTGCTACAACAATTCCAGTCGAAAGATTCACTAAAAATACATTTTAAGACGTGGGTACACAATCTTTTCAGAAAATATAAAAAATGGAATCTTCCATGAGTGAAAAATACTCGTTATCTACTATAACTAGGTATAGAAAATGGTGACCTCGAGGTTTTCCTAAGAGAAAAAGGTTTTTTTTTTAAGTTATTTGAAAATGTTGTGAGGAAAAATTCACTTGGAGTATTTTAAATTTACGCCTAATGGTTACAGTTTTTATGTTTAATTTCATGAAAAAAAATACAGTTTTCTTCGCTGCTGCGCGCCTACTTTCAAACCATGGATGAATTCGAACATTTGTAAGGTTTTTTACGTCACAACCCATCAACAGCAGAGGCCGTGATAGCAATCTAGACCGATGATGTCATTGACTGTGACTCTCGGGATATTTCGTATTGTCGGCAGAACATTCCGTAAAATGTTCCTTGCCAGGCATTTTTTCTGTTTAAGCAACGTAACAAGTGAAAAAAAAGTGTTTTTTTTTGTTAAAAAATCCTATCACCATTGACAGTTGAAGAAATTGTGAAAGGCCGCTGGCGGCCCTTGTGTATGTGTTGGTCCAATATTTTGGTTGGTCCAATATTTTGGCTGTGCGAGTATTACAAAATGATTTTTTCAACAAGTCCATTTGAGCTAAATGATAAAAAGAGAGAAATGATGCTGTCGACTACGGAATGATGCTGTCGACTACTTCTTTCTACAGGCGGCAAACGGAAAACCACGTTTGTGCTTTTCTATAGTAAGTCTTTACTCTATGGTATACGACAGTCGGAAATTGAACCAACGACTTCCGATTATAAACCGAATACTTTCCCATTTGGACAACGTTGCCACAATTTTAGGAGACCAAAAATTTGACAAAATTTTTTTTTAGAGCACCGATCTTCAGGGCCTCAAACTTCGAAATCCCGTAATCACAAATCATTCGCATAGAAATTATGCGAAGTATCTTATACGAGGTAAATAAAGTATTGTATTCATGAAAAATTTCTACCTCTTTATTTTCCCTCAAAAAAAATTCCCGAGCTCTCCTGAATCGATCGAAGCGCTATTATAAAAATGTCTTTCCGTCTGTTAGCCTGTGTACAAGATTTCTGAAACACTACTTCAGCCATGAGATTGTATAAGCGTATTTGATCTTGAAACGGGACGATCCTGTCAACTTTTAGTGGAAATCCGTTAATCGGAGGTACCCAAAATGGCGGCTTTTTATAAATCGCAATTTCGTTTTTTGTGATTTACTCCGAAACTATGCAACAAAAGTTGGGACAATAAATTTTCCTACATTTTGGCCTTTTAGTAGAACTGCGTATCACAAGCCGTTATCGAGATATACCGTTATTTAGAAAAAAATAATTTTTTGAGAATATCTCGAAAAAAAAACGGTTTTTGCTGGTTCTATGTCTGAGATGAATTAATAAGAATGAAATTCTTACATTTAAGTATGAAATTCGATGTCCTTCAAATGGCCACCGCGAGCACGTGTGATGATTGATTGTTTGGAGCCAATTTTCCACAGATATCGGCCGGAACGTTGGCCATTTCGCGTTCGATATTGTTCCTGAGCTCTTCTAACGTTGTTGGCTTGTTGGCATAAACCAACGACTTAACATAACCCCATAAAAAGAAATCCAACGACCGGACCATTTCTCGAGATTACACGATTACCGAACTTCTCCTTCAATAGATCAATTGTTTGATCAGGTGTGTGGCAACTTCACCATGATAAAAATGTAAACCTTGACTGACGTTTTAGCATTGCCAGATCATAAAAAAAGTTTTAGGGTGCGTTTTTATTAAAATACAAAATTGTTATGTCCTTGTTGAAAGACCCTTTATGTAGTTCTTTATATTTTTGCACTCTGCTGAAATTTCGTTTTCTTTTAGCAATAATTTATTATAAGAATATAACTTGCTGTTCACATTAAGTATTCTATTTAGAGCTATCAACCAATTACAAGTCTTTAAAAAATGATTTGCGGTTGAAAAAATGAATAAATGGCTGATCATTCGATGAATAATCTTTATTGGAAGTGTTTCAATTTCTTATAACGACGACGACGGTAAGAAAAAAAAAATGAACTGAAGCGAAAGAAAATTGCTGAATAATTTTATCTGGCTGAGGTTTTTTTCGGAAAAGTTTTGTAGAAAGTTCGCATAACTTCTCATCATCATAACGGCGAATATGTATACCCAAAATGTACAGTGTTAGAAAACCCATTTTCCAATTGTTAAACACAAAACAAAATTAAACATTAAGTGAATTGAGTTCCGGTTTTAAAGCCGCTGGTAGCTAGAAAGAACGATAAGCAAGGGATGCTAATTGAAATTTTAATTAAACTGTTGGTGGTACTAACACTGCTAAAAAGGATATTCAACCAGCCGTTTGGAGTCCTTTAATGAAGTTTAAAATTATACACTTGATTAACAAGAAATGGTAATGGACTGACAACGTTGGTAGACCGATATTGAGGTCGAACGGATTTTATAACCAAAAGGTTTCATAATTAAGGAACCAGATGTTGCTAAAAAGTTAAACATCTGCCTTAACTAACTTTTTCACACACTAACTTTTTGGTCAATCTATAATCATGGTTTTAATCTAAACAATTCTGGTAGGTTTTTTTTTTTGCGCGATTTTACTTATTTTAGATTAAAAAACAAATACAAATCCGATTATATTTAATGCTTATAATGAAAAGTGTTGCATATTTTATTAAATACAAACATTTAAAATCTATCTTGTCAATTCTAATTGATTTTAGTTATGTAGTAAATTCTAGGAAGGACTAAAGTGAGACAATGCCTGTCGCTAAAAAAACATTTAGTATTCCAAACATATCCGATGTTTATTTCTAAACACGATGCTTTTCTATAAATATACCCTTTTACTAATTAAGTGATGTAAATCAACAAATTCTATTATTAAGTATGGTAAGATTATTTTTAGCTGTAAAAGTATTTATGTATTTTGGTAGCTGATCGACGACTCAAAATTACTGCACGTATAGACAACACTGGAAATCACGTTCGACTTCAATTATTTGTGAGTTAAAATCTCAGCCAAAGTATACCATCGTAATTTACTTTGTGCAGATCTACGAGTATTTACGTCATATCACACGTAGTTCTCACTCATAATGTGTGAAAACTACGTGTGATATGACGTAAATTCTTGTAGATATACACAAAATAAAGAAGAGGGTCCTTAAGACAATTTCAAGGGTTAACCCCATATATATTATAATATAGATATATTCTAACTAAATATGCTATCGCTAGGGAATTTCAAGAAAACCCAATTCACCGATTTTTGAATTCCTTTCCCCCTAACATTAACTTTTCCATGCTAAACCTATCAAAAGTCTCAATATGTACATGTAGACTCCTTAGGTTTTATCCTTCTTACGATTCGACAAGTTGAATGAAAGATCTGAATGAAATTCCAAGTAGTACGTGATTTAAAATTCTGCCATCGTCTGTATCTTTACGCTATTTGCATTTATAAGACGTTCACCTTGAGCTAGCAAGTATTGGAAATATAAAAAAAAATCTAAGAGTTTGTCATTAGAAATATTTAAAAAAGAAAACAATTTTATTTCCGAATATCTAAAATGCTAAAACCGTTTCACCTTTCAGAGGAGGAAGTAAAATAAAAATGTGCGGTGTGAATATTTTTTTGAACTCACAACAATTTCTATTTATTTATTGTTATTTGATAAGAAACCGTAAAAAGTTTTTTATGTAAAATTCACAAAAAACCATTCTACAAATCCGGTACTTGCATATTCAGAAACAAATTGAATAATCATGAAAAAAATTCGCTTAGAAAATTTATTTAATGTTCCGTATAAAATTTTCCCATTTTTTTAAATATTGAAAAAGAGAGACAAACGCCAACTATTTTTAAAAGCTTTTATTCAACTCGCCTTCGTATCTGTGTGTCTGTCTGTTGGCCGGGGTCAAATTTTGCAATCCAATTTTGACCCACTTCCACTCATCCGATTGACTTGAAATTTTACAATATTTTCACTACTTCGTCCTTGTAAGGACAACGGAAGGTCCTGTGAGGATAATGCGATTATTCTTTTCCTCAAATTTCCCGAAAAAAATCTAAATTTGGTGTTTTTGGAGCCGCTGAATCCGATTCTAGCATTAATAAATCTATAAGGATAACGGAAAGCCCTGTAAGGATAACGTGAATATCCTTTTCCTTAAATTTTCCAGAAAAAAATTCATTTTGGGGTTTTTGGGATCGTTGAATCCGATTCTGGCATTAAAAAAATCTGTAAGGATCACGGAAAGTCCTGTAAGGATAACCTGATTATCATGTTCCTCTAATTTTCTTTTTAAAATATCCTTTTATATGTATAGTTGTGGTACGATTAATCCTGTAATAAAAGTAACTTTTGTTTTCATATCATACTTCATACTAATATATAAAAATGAGTTGGTGTCTGTCTGTCTGTCGTCTGTCTGTCTGCTCCTCGTCCACGCAAAAACGGCTCAACCGATTGACTTGAAATTTAGCATGAGTGTCTGTGGTAGTTCTGGTTCCAACATAGGCATACGGAAAAGTAGCGCGAGGGGTGGGAGAGTAAGGGGAGGGGGTGAAGTGATTTCGAAACTTAGTTTTTGCGCTATGTTACTCTTTCGCGGGGAAACTACTGAACCGATTGGCCTGAAATTTGGCATAGATGTTCATCGGAGGTCCAGCCCCAACATAGACCCATTCAAAAGTTTTTAAGTTCTTTCCGGTTTTCTTCGTATTCTAAAACTTAGACAAAAAACCTAACCCGGCAACGACGGATATGCAAGCTAGTACTTTATAAAATTTAAAATATCTAAATATTATAGGTACTATTCCGAATATTTCACAAAATAAGGATGAAAAATTAATATATTTTTGTAAGTTGACAAATATTTTAAACGAACTTGACTTTTAATTTTTTTATAATATAACATCGCTACTGCTTAGGCCGACTATATTACTTAGAACGACACTCATTTTAGTGCATACGAAATTAGAGTTACAGTACCTTATTCCCCGGATAAGTGCATATGGGAAAAGTCCTGGATTTTTTGTGCATTTATGAGGGGTTTGCGCTTATTCGATACTCCTTCAACAGCAAAAATTGGGCACTTTTTTACTGTACGAAATTGTGCACTTATCAGGGTTTCTAATTGCAAAAATTGTGCATTTACTTTCTAGGATTGTGAGATCTCAATATAATTGAACTGATTTCAGTGGTTTATAAAGATACATAAACATTATCAAGAAAATATGACAAAATGAAGCAGGGGTCATCAAAGTAACTGTCGCTCCCTTTACAATCAAAATTTATAACCACTACAAATTAAAATACAATTCAATGAAAAACAACCTTCCACGGCAATGGATTGACACGAACTGATTTAAAATGAAATGCGTCATGCTAATAATGCACCGATTCCAACTCAAAGCACGATTCGTTTTATTCCTGCAATCCTAAGCCGCAACACACAAGCATTACAGCACACAATAAAAGGTTGATTGTAGTGGCTACGCTGTTAAAGCCAATCTGTGTGATGAGCCAGCCGAGCCACTAGCTGATGATGCCTGAAATAAAGTATTAAAAATTAAAACGAAAAAAAAAAACACTTGTGCACTTAACCGAGGGAAAATCTATGACGAAGGAACTTAATTGAAAACTATTTTATGTGCAGTAATAGGAGTTTTGCTCTTAAGCGGTTTGCAGTTAAGCGATAACTATTGTATGGAATTTTTAAAAATGTGCACGGGGTTCGAATTACTGTTGTACATAAAAGGGTTGTGCAGTTATCCGAAAAGCAATTATCCGGGGATTACTGTATTCACTTATTCCAAATCGGCCAATAGTTTGTAATTTGTGAAATTTCCGGGTTATAAATCATAAGGTTTTTAAAATAAAATGAAAAAACAAGTCATGTCAGATGTCTTTTCATCCATAGTACGTTTTACTGGTTAATTTAAAGTTTGTTTTTCATATTATACAAACAATCATCAAATATTATATAAATAGAACTGCCTAAAGTTTGTTAAACTAAATAAATTCCAATTGATTTGAAAATGTCTTTTAAAACAAGAAAGTTTTTCATAAAGCAATGTCAAAGTTTTAAAGGTCAACCGTTTGTTATTTAAAATTTTCGCAAAATTGAATTGAATATAAGATTGTTGTTTTTACACAAAATTCGTAACCGATACCCGTTGGCAAACATTGGATGAAAACCGGACGAAGAAACATCAAAAATAAAATGTTACCTTTCAGTCTCTTTTCGATTATGTTGGGCAGAAGAAATTTAATAAGAACAACAAAAATAATATTAATAAAAAAAAAATTGATCCTTTTTGGAAAAGTTGCAAATGCCAAATGATATACCTTGCGAAGCATAACACTTGTTCAAATAGTTGATTAGGAGCGAACATGATGTTGATGCTGATGCGACCCTTTTTCCAGTCAAAATCGGTAGAAAAGGGCAAAAACTTCCTTGACGAGAAAACGAAAAAAAAGAAGAACGACGCAAGAAAAATTTATACTTTTGCACAATAACAAAACGTCGATGAAGAATTTGTTAGAATTTTTTTCTATCCCTATTGATGTAAAGGTGAACAACGACGTTGGTTAGTAAGCGCTAGAAAGTCTTCTTCTTCCTTGTTTTTTTTTTTTTTTTTTTGCCAGCCTATAAGAAAACGAACTGGAAGTTATTTGCATAACAAGTGGATACTGTCTGACCCTTGAGACGCTTTACAAGTGGAGCTTTAACAAAGTGATGAAACTGTGAACAGAAACTTCTTAAAACGATAGAGGCAAACACGAGTGTTAACATTTATGCTAAATATTACCACTGGACAAAAAAATTAGGTTGAAAGTTTATTGGGGGTTTTTTTTTTGGTTTTTCTGAATTTTTTTGATATTACATATATAATTTGATATTTTTGTAACTGTGCCAAAAATTTTCAGCTACAAAATCAACAATATGTTTGGAATATATTTAAAATTCCTGAATAAAGTTCTTTCCGATAAATCCAACTAAATTTCAAAATTTGTTTGCATTTATATTTAATCAAATTTAACCAGAGTCCTTTTTTTTCTTACAATTTGTGTGTGTATGTATGCGTGTTATTCGCTTATTCCCAATCCGGGTAGATTATGATGCTTTACAAATTTGAAAAATGTTACAACATTACTTCTCGTTTATGTTCTCAAAATGGTTAGCGAATTTTTGCTAATTGTGTTACAGTTATTAGTACAGGCTCTTTTTTGTGATTTTTAACATTATTGGCCATTGTATGAGCTTTACTAGAACCTTGCAAATATTTAATTTGTATGTTAACGTACAATTTCGTTTTACCCTCATTATTTTTTTATTTGGGGCATAAAAACATGACAACCTCGAAACAAGGATTTATTTTTAACATCGAATTTGCATAATGAACGTATTTGATTTCCTAAAAGCCCACAAAATACATTAATGCTTTGTTAGAGGTGGCATTGTAATAAAGATTTATCTTCTGTTAGTCTTACTTTGATAAAAAATAAAATTAACGTTCATGTGATCATATTAAAATTTCAAGGTTTTTTTTTTTAATATTTGCTGATTTTAAGATTGGTTTTGTATCACAAAAATCGTTAAGACTTACTATAATTAGAGTCACTCCTAAAAATTAATTTTTCGAAAAAGATGGGGGTGCAACCTTTTTTTCCTACTACAAAAATTTCAGGGCAGTTTTCCGGGACTTGGATCGAAAATCAATCAACCGATTTTGGTGCGAGTTTCTCCTTCATGTAGCTTCGGTTATAGGCTTTTTGTAATCCACTTTCCCTCACTCCCTTTTAACTCATTTTTTAACTACACTGAAAGTTCCCATAAGCGGATACTCACGGGACCAAGATTTTTGTCCGTTTATGACAGGTACCCGTTTTTCGGTACACTTTTTAATATTGGAATTACAGATTTGGTCATAGGAAATGTTTCCGTTTAATTGAATTGTCCACCTATGATAAATGTCTTTAAAAAAACGAAACAGTGGAAGTTCCCTTTGCTGGGGCGTCCTTATTTATAGAACATTTTACCAGGACTGTGAACTCGGAGTCGGACTCAGAGCCGGACAGAATTTATTGCTTTAGGAGTCAGAATCGGTCATATTTAGCAAGAGAGTCTAAAGGTGCCGCTCCACATGACAGTAAATGCCGGCGAGAACCTCTCGATAGCAGCTACTCGCAAATGGACACGTCTCTGAGAGTCGCTCGCAGAAACTCGCAAAAACTCGCGAGCTAGTTTCTGCGAGCTATCAAAAGTGATTCTATTCTCTAGTCGACACGCACCCAATGAACTCTCGGGGAGTTGCTTGCCAGATACGAACAGTGTTTGAATTTCGCTAGTAGCTCTCGAGAACTCGCATAAGCAAGATGTCAAAAAAAATCAAGATATTGGTCTTGAAAAGAGAAAAATCGCCGAAATTAACTGTCAAATGGACAACCTCCTGCGAGTAACTCTCGAGAGTTTTTGAGAGTTACTCGCGTATTTACTCTCATGTGGAGCGGCACCTTAAGAGTCGGGGTCAAAGAACATTTGTTGACTTGAACTCCGAACCGGTTATTTTACCTCCATTGGCTATTCTATAGTTTATTATCCCTCTAGGTTAGGTGAAATCTGAATATCTAACCTCAAAACCTCAAAAACAATGGGTGATGTGAATAAAAAACAAAGCTTTTGCTAAAACTGATGTTTTTTAACTAATGCAGTCTGTATGCAATCTGCATTAGCTAAAAAACATCAGTTTTAGCAAATACTATTTTTTTGAAATGAACATTTGTTTTGTTTTAGCTTTGCCTTTATCAGTCGTGAAAGTTTTTTCTGTTAAACCTGAATTAGGTCCAGTGCAACTGTGGCACTGTGTTATCACCGGGACTATTTTTTTATTCACATCACCTAATGTCTGATTTGGGGTTAGAGGTGATTTAATGATTTTTTTAGTCGAAGTTTGAGTTAGACCTCCTAGACTTTCAAGAGTCGGGATCGGATATTCTAAAATTAAAGGAGTTGGAATGGTGATTTGAGCTACCGACTCCACATCCCAACATGACGACCTTACAATCAAACGGATCACCCGATACGCAGAAATTTTTTGAAATATGTTAAATTTATGTAAAAAAAAGTCTCTTTTGTCCCACCGGAGACGCCGAAGGGATTTTGTTCAAGTTTTCACCTTATCAAGAAAATTTTTCGTCCACTAAAATCTACAAGCAGAGAAAAAATAGTAAATCTAACTATTCTATAATGGGGAATCGGGAATATAATTAAAATACATTGAAACCTCGATACCGTATACCCTCAGTACTGTATACCCCTCAATAGTGTATACCCCACAGAGAAAGTGTCAGGAGAAGGCAATGGGGGCGAAACAGCAGAAACTTCTTAAGCAACAAACAATTACTTCTTACTTTGCTAAATAACTTTGTAAATTAAATGTATAAATGAGTAAAACATTAAAAAATGTATTCTCTGTTATTTATAATTAAAACCATGACAATATTTTCTTCTCTTATAATACCCCTCGATATTGTAAACCCCTCGATACTGTATACTACCCCGGTTTGATATCGGTATACAGTATCAAGGTTTCAATGTGGTACATTTCAATTACAAAAATAGTCAAAAATCTATTTTTATAATCAATTTAACCACTTAGTAGTAAGATTTACTATTTTGTGGTTAAATTGACTATTTTTGTAATTGAAAAATTACATTGAGACTATTTTAGTTATATTTTCGATTTCTTACTATAAAATAGTTAGATTTACTTTTTTTCTGCATGTACCTCAATTCTTTCCTGAAATTTTGATAGAATTTTCACTGTTAAATAGTTTATGCATTGTTCATGGATATTTTTTTTCCATAAAATCGACATCTCTTATTTATATAACCCACTTTCTCGGTTATATCCTGAACATTTAGAGAAATTTTGTAAGGGTTTTCTTCCTCTACCCGGCGGTGGCTCCGCCTTTGCTATCACTTAGGCCCTGATTATTGCAGGAGCAATGCCGGGTTCAATTTGCGCACACTATATTGAATGCATTAAATCGGGTGTCCACTTATTTCATGTAAGTTTATTTATCCAAATGATAAATCACAATTCCGATTAAATATCCTTTTCGGGTCAAGGACGATTTTATTAATTATATCGCTTGATATTTTCTAAAATATCTGACCTTGCATTTATGGAATAAAAGTATTTGTTTCAATTCAAGTGCATAAGTAACATTCTCCTACACGAAAATCAATGATCCTGAGGAGCAGACAATTCAATTGCATTTTAAAATTTTATTTCATTTAATACGATCTGACATGAACAGCTCTTGGTTAGCGAATGAACAGAGATAAAGGTGTTTTAATCAATTTATGTGCAGTTTCAATAAATCTATAAGGTCAATTTCATTTCCAGATAACAATTTGCACTCATTATAGGAAAAGTTTTTCAATGCGGTACGCCTAAGCAGAATATTGACAAATGTTTTAATCTATAGAGGTGTAATAAAAAAAACCATAATGACCTTTCTAATTAATGGTATCGAACTCATATGTATTTGTATTGTAATTTCCAGTATTTGATCACTTAATTCAGTTAGATAAGAATTTTCAATTCCAATCGACATAAACTCGAATTGCCTGATAGTTGAAGTAGGGCGACAGACACAGAATGTTTGCGTGTTTTGAGATTGAATAGACTTAAGAAAATGCTGCTAATTTATTGCTATTTATTTAATTTCGATGTAAATTAATGATTAATACTCGATATAATTAATGTGGCAGGTGTCCCTATAGTAACTTAATTAAGTGGTCAGAGGTTAATCGAATATACGAGAAAGTACAGCCAAATAAATGAATAAAACAACACAGTCAGACATATTGATTCTTATAATATTGTGCGAGTGAAAATGTATATATTTATAATAACTACTAGAGAAAATATATTCAATACAGAAACATGACATTTCGGGTCATACAAAATTTAAATACATTTTTAGCGTCATCAAATTTAACCCACATTTCTGGTCCAAAGTTTGTTGTGAGATTTTTTGCGAATGTCGATGTAAAAAAAGCAGATTTTTTGTACATCTCAGGTAGCCATTTGTCATTAAAAATAAAAGCAAAATTAAAGCGTTGAGAGCTTTTGCGTAATTAACTTTTATTTAGTACACGCTTTTAATGTTTTTTATTTTTTTGTTCTTTTGTTTTTATATTTGTATGTTATTATTTTTAGTCGACCTTTTTATTTTTTCCTGAGTTATTTTTCAACGCTCATTAATGATTTCAAAGAAAAAAAACTGATGTGAACAGCACATGATTTTCTTATATAAAATCCACAGAGCTTCTATAGAACAGAGGTTAAAATCACACTGAGCGACAAAAATATAACCTCTGTTCTATAGAAGCTCTGTGTAAAATCTACGTTTTTGCGCAATTTACGAGTACCAGACAAATAAAATTTTAATTTATGTAAAAAAGTGATTTTCTTTACAAAATCTAAAATATCTCGTTAACAGTAGGGTAGACCGGAACTAGTAGACCCACTTTTTATAATCTACTTTATAAAAGTTTTCCTGTAATTATTTCAGGTGCAGTAAAGACGTTTTTGGTTGGTTTATTCAATTGTGTTTCTTAGTCAATCTTTTATTTTGACTAATTATAAGTGTTTCAAATATTTTTTTTCATTTTAAAAAAAGTTGTTCGATGAGTCGATTAACCCCGTGTCTGGGGCTTGTTGACTCTGTGAACGGGGTTATTTGACTCTATACTTCTTATGGGGAAAATGTGTTGGAACATATTAAAAAATTATAATAATTCTGAAAAAATATATTCTTTAAAAAATTAATAACATTTTAGATTAACATAAATAAAATTGCATCTAATTTAAAAAAATAAAATTAATTAACAAAAAAATATAGGTAATTCATATCAAGTCATTTAACCCCAGTATACTGTGAGTCAACTAGCCCCAAGCCGCCATTTTTTTTTAACACACTCGTGAAAAAAAATGAAAAAGTATGGATCAGAAAATGCTTCACTAACTTGTTAACTCATACATAAATTTTCACTTGAAATCACTGACGAGTTCAATACAATGAAAGTGTAAGCTACAAAACAATTTAATTAACAAGAAAAAAGATTACTCACACGCTTAAAATTTCGTTTTTTCCCCTCACAGTTCGTTCCAAGAGCACTGTGGTCTAACGACGTTGGTTCACTGATAGCTGTCAGTCGACTGAATAAACAGTCCAATTCACGCAGGTTTGTTCTCAACCGTGGTTGACTTAACTGCAATGAGTCTACTTACCCCTATAGCCAACTAGCCCCGGTCAGCCCTACAAGATATCAATTTTCGCTAAAAAGCAAAAAATGTAAAGAATTTTATTACCTTTAATTCTGTCTTTAACAGTTTTTTTTTCGAAAAGCTGTTAGTTTTCAAAGAATTGACATTCTTCTAAAAAAATCCACACAAAATTTGATTGTAATCGGATGATTCGTTTGGAAGATACAGTGATTTAAAATGTGTGATTTTCCCAACATCAAGTGGTTATCATTTTATAACGGTACATTTCCGACACCCACGTCTTCAATCTCGACGCAGGCTATCCAAAAAAAAAATTTACTTGTAATTCGGCTTCCGCCAAGGCAAAGTCTTACCACGACGTTTTAACTATTGTTTTATTTTCCCCCTAAAATTTCGCTCAGCTCAATTCGCAGGCTCCCTTGATGTATGTACCCTAGCTTATTATTAAATAACGAAAGCAAATTCACATTTTTATACGTACAATATGAATAATTGTCTAATAAATTGATTTTGTTGGATTTTCGACTGAAATTTACATCACAATGTTTATAAAAATTCTTTAAAAAAATCAGCAACGCAAAATTAAATTTTAAATCATAATTTATTCACTCCGTTTTTGGGGGTTATAGAAAATCGATTTTTTTTGCTCTCATGATCTGCTAATCCTAATTTCATAATTCTCCTCTCTGGTGATAGAACTTACACTTGTTGGTACATATACTGCCAAGCAGAAATGGGATCGCAACATTTCCATGATTTTCATATAAGGCCCTATCACAGAATCCGATACGAATGGTTCGGATCGTAAACTCAATGTTGTTGTTAGTGTTTTATAGCAACAACATTGAGTTTACGATCCGAACCATTCATATCGGATTCTGTGATAGGGCCTATAGAGTATAAATACCCAGTGGATCCTTGTAAACGGGACGTAATTTACAAGTAACTGCCGCTAAAGTTCATTCTTCACTGCAGCATGTAAATCTTGTAACAGGATTTTGCTTTCGAGGGCGAAACGGAAAATGCGATGAAAATAAATTAAAAATTTGAAATTTTTTCCAAGAAAGGGAAGTACGAAAAAAAAAATTGAATAAAATTGAAATTGATTGATGGTGAATCAATTGATAGCAAAAGGTGGTCGGGCGAATAAAGATGTGGCGCATATGACATATTTTGGTATTGAGTCCTAGTTCTTGTGGCGGCTGGAATGTCAGAAACGAGTGAAAGGAGTGATAGAAACGAAACACACGTGCGTAAAAATTGTAAATGCGTCTTCAATATAAGTGAAATTGCCTCCTATTAGGCATCCTGTACAACAACAAAAAAAAAACTCCTAAAATGAAAACGGAAGAAGCTCCATGGTTTTTTACACGCACTTTCCTCTACTCTCCCAATATATTTCTAGGCTATAAATATTCGCGATGGATATCAAGAAGAGTACATATTTTCTACAAAATGATTCTGCCATCGTTAGATATCCTGTCATATCTTTATGTTTGCCGCACGTCTTTTACGTTTAGCCAAGTAACAAGGCTACCAGCCAACGCAATAAAAAAATAAAAGGACAGAAACGAAAGAAGCCTGAAGCCAATAAAAGTCTTTGGTGGATTTATGATGGTGATAAGCCCCCACAGGGACAGATTTTCATTTAAATACGCACATCGTGGAAGAATGAAAGCTTAAATGGATTACATAATCTGATAATCGCATACAATGTTTTGTTTGCATTAAAGAAAATGGATCTGGACGACGCAAATATCACATGTGTCACAACTCGTTTTCAATAAAGACAACATCCGGGAAATGTGATCAAGCCGAAAATACTGTTTAATAAAATGCTAATTCATTGACGTTAATCATGTAAGGAAAATGTTAACAATATTACCTGAATCGCAGGTTTAATACATAATTAAAATGGCTTTATTATTAGCTTCCGTGGAAAGGTAAATTCATATTTTAAATCATAAATAATTAAGTATTATTATACAAATTAGCATACCCTATGTTCAAACAGGAAATCATAGTTTGTTTTGACAAAAAATAACATTTTATCTATTTTTTTGTGATTCAGTATTCTCAAACACGATCGCATTTTTAAATATTTATTCCAATTGAACAAAATCGGCCATAAAATGTACCACAATCTGCAAACTCACTTCAATATTAGCAGCGCTATTGTGGTTTCAGTCTGAAACGAGGTGGAAAAACTCATGCGTGAGATTTCTCGCCTATTCATTTCCACTTCACCTTTGAACAATTCGGTAATGTGATTTACCAAGTGAAATTTATTGCATAGTTAATTCAAATCTATTACTGAATATCAGAAATTTAAATCTCAAACTTGTTATACCCGTATGGTGAAACCAAAGGGTATATTAACTTTGCCTTACCGTTTGTAACGCCAAGATCCCGTCATCACACATAAAAATGAATTACACCAGTGTGTTTAGAATGATAAAAATAATTAATTTCTGCATGTCCGTCCGTCTGTCCGTCTGTCTGTCCGTCTGTCTGTCCGTCTGTCCGTCTGTCCGTCTGTCTGTCCGTCTGTCTGTCTGTGGCGCGGATTTCGGGCGCAAGGATTGAGCTAGAGACTTGAAATTTTGCGCAGATCCGTTTTTCGTAAAATGCGAGGCTAAGTTCGTTAATGGGCAAAAATGGACCATTAGGGGGGGTACCCCCCATACGAACTAAAACGGTTTTTGTGAATATCTCGAAAACGGTGCATCTTATCAAAAAAGTCTAAGAACAAAAGTTATTTAGGATATGATTCTACATAAAACTTCCATACATCAAAATCCGATTGGAATAAATTTTAAAAAATCTTATTGGAAAGTTTGACTTCAAATTGGAATTTCGGTATAACTGTTCGAATTTTGATACGAATATCACCATACGGGTCTCCAATGATTGCCAGATTGGCAATTATAGCTTTTGTTATGTTTTTTACTTGCTGTTTTGCAAATTTTAACTGAATTCAAGCAAGACAGTTACATTTTTTTTGTATTATAACCAATATAAAGGATTCCTTAGATCTAAGTGTGGTGTTTTAGCATTTTCTTGCACTTTTGATTACATATAAAATTCCACATATAAAATTTAGTACCAGGAAGACCGAGCCATGCTCGGCGACCTCAAAATCCTACTTTTGCTGATTTTTGGGGAAAAACTAAATTCACATTATCTTTACAGAGCTTTTCCAAAGTTTTTAAATTCCCGACTTAGAAAGCTAGAACTAAAACTAACGCGTCATAACAAAATTTCATAGAAATCGGTTGAGTGTTTATTGAGTAATCGCTGTCACCGATTTTTGAAACGTTGTTTTGAGACACCAGGTGAGGGTTATCGAGGGGAGGCAAAAGTCAGGTTTGTAGTGGAAAAAACGAAAGCCCTTAGCCCCCTTAGTCATACTGTAAAGTTTCATTAAGATCGGACCACCCAATTCGAAGACACCAGGCGAGGGGTATCGAGGGGAGGCAAAAGTCAGGTCTGTAGTGGTAAAAACGGAATCCCTTAGCCCCCTTAGTAATACTGTAAAGTTTCATTCAGATCGGACCATCCAATTCGAAGATACCAGGCGAGGGGTATCGGGAGGAGGGAAAATTCAAGTTTGTAGTGATAAAATCGAAAGCCCTTAGCCCCCTTAGTAATACTGTAAAGTTTCATTAAGATCGGACCACCCAATTCGAAGACACCAGCCGAGGGGTATTCAGGGGGAGGCAAAAGTCAGGTTTGTGGTGAAAAAATCGAAAGCCCTTAGCCCCCTTAGTAATACTGTAAAGTTTCATTAAAATCGGACCACCCAATTCGAAGATAACAGGCGAGGGGTAACGAGGGGAATTTTTTCAGAGGTGAGACCTATCTAGATCGATTCCTTGTCCCCGAAAATCCCTAACCTACAAGTTTCGGGAAAATCGTCAGGCGGGTTTTCGAGATCGTTTGTGCAGACAGGCAGACAGACATTCCTCGTATTATATTATAGGATAACAGCTTCTCTCTGGCTGGCAGTTACTTTCTTCTAGCCAAATATTTGCAGAATTTAATTTCAATTAGACTCGAATAAAACCAATAGCATTAAAACTAACTGTTTTTGCATTCATTTATTTTGCTCAAATAAACTCACTTTTCGTTTCCACGCCCAAAATAGTTGGCGGATTATTTGGCATTTTGAGGTGAGATATTTCACGGTGTAACATAAGTCTCACGTATTTGCGATCACACTATAAAATAATGAAAAAACTCACTTATTCGGTTTTCTCACACAAAAATGTTTCTCACTTGGCAATCACAATACCGCTGCAGCTGTGATCAACACATAACTTCCTCACTAATATTTAGTTTCGAAAAAAATGTTATTGTAAAAAATTTTTTTTTTTTCAAATATCTCGAGAACAGTTAAAGATAGGTAAAAAACGTTCAAGGGAAAAATTGCAGGAAATTTTATTTCTTTCGAATTTGGTTATATGAATTTTTTCATAATAGCGCATAGTTTCCGAGAAATTTTCAAAAAACCAACTTTTTGAACAAAAAAAAAATTGTATGCGAGGTACCCGTACGATTTTTGTAAAACTTATTTATAGAAAATTTCATGACGGTAGCTCAACGCGTTCTCGAGTTATTCAATATTGATAGACACATAGATAGACACATAGACATCCTCATAATTTTGCCTGAAACGAACTTCGTACTCATCACAAATTTATACCCGTATGGTGAAACCAAAGGGTATATTAACTTTGCCTTACCGTTTGTAACGCCAAGATCCCGTCATCACACACAAAAATGAATTACACCAGTGTGCTTAGAATGATAAAAATAATTAATTACTGCATGTCCGTCCGTCTGTCTGTCTGTCCGTCCGTCTGTGGCGCGGATTGCGGGCGCACGGATTGAGCTACAGACTTGAAATTTTGCGCAGATCCGTTTTTCGTAAAATGCGAGGCTAGGTTCGTTCATGGGCAAAAATGGACCATACGAACGAAAACGTTTTTTGCGAATATCTCGAAAACGGTGCATCTTATCAAAAAAGTGCAAGAACAAAAGTTATTTAGGATACTATTTTCGTAAGAGTTTTTTCTTCTTTAACACTTTGACTGCCATGGCTATCATTTTTAATAGCCAGTTATGCTTCCTTGGATCCATGTCTATCGTATTTGATAGTCAGTGATGTGTCCCTGGGGACTATGACTTGCAAAAACTTTATAGCTATATGTTAAGAACAGCACAAATCACAAAGAAAATGTATTGGCATTTTTTAAACATTTGCAAAATTGTTTGGGCCTCAACGTATTAAATAAAAATTCTGCGTGACGAATTTTAGGTGTTTTTATTCGCAAAAAAATTTGCCAATATCAAAACTTCAGCGAGTGTCATTTTTCTTGTGGAAATGAGGCATAAGAAAAAAATACAGTAGAACCTAGCGGGTTCACAAACCGAAGCGTTCACATATCGACAGTTCCACTGTGAAAGATTTCTTTTGATATTGTATTTTATTGTAGTAACTTTATTGCAATAACTTTCCTTTCTTTCAAAAAAAAACTTTTTTAGTTTTGTTCAATTGCAATTTTTAGTCACATTTCAAGAATATTTTATTTTTAAACTGCCATAGAAAGTAACAAAAATAAAATTCTTACTAGATATCTTAAGTACTGTCATAAATTAAGAGTAAACAACAACCAAAAAAAATTCTAAGTGCTTAAACTCATTTAAAATGGACAAAATCTATTAAGTTGAGTTTCTTGTTTTCACAATTTTAATAAGTAATGACTATACACTTTACGAAGTCCATTAAAATCTCACCTAGTTGCGAATATTGGCCGTTTTCTGTAGACACTTCAAAGTCATTTAGACACCATTAAAAACTCACTAGAGCGTCATTAGATTCGCAATTGCTCAAGAAGTCAACAGGAAGTAAATAGAAATACAAGCAAAAGGAAGTTTTTGGTACTATGCCTTTTTTAATCTTATAAAACCCTTAAATTGCGTACATTTTTGTCCTTTTGTTTGCATTTGAATCAATTTTTTGTTGTTGTTAAATTTGATAACAAAAGGTGGTGCAATTTGAGGGTTTTTTTACCATATAAAAAAATACTTGCAGAATTTGAAAAATGGAAAACAAGAATATTTTATTAGGTAAAATTAAGTACTCAAGAAATAATTCAAATTAGTATAAACAAGAGACTGTATCTACGACAGACTGAGGGTCACTTTTCTCCCCCGAAAAGCCGCTAAAGAAAACACAGGTTTTTTATATCCGTATGGTGAAACCAAAGGGTATATTAGATTTGCCTTACCGTTTGTAACGCCAAGATCCCGTCATCACACAAAAAAATGAATTACACCAGTGTGTTTAGAATGATAAAAAAAATTGAATTTAGCATGTCCGTCCGTCTGTCCGTCCGTCCGTCTGTCCGTCCGTCTGTCCGTCTGTCTGTCTGTGGCGCGGATTGCGGGCGCACGGATTGAGCTAGAGACTTGAAATTTTATGCAAATCCATTTTTCGTAAAATGCGAGGCTAAGTTCGTTCATGGGCAAAAATGGACCATTAGGGGGGGTACCCCCCATACGAACGAAAACGTTTTTTGTGAATATCTAAAAAACGGTATATTCTATTAAAAAAGTGCAAGAATAAAAGTTATTTAGGATATGATTCTACATAAAATTCCCATACATCAAAATCCGATTGGAATAAATTTTAAAAAATCCCATTGAAAAGTTTGACTTCATAGTGGAATTTTGGTACAACTGTTCGCCGTTCTCTTAAATCACCATACGGGTTTTCAATAATTGCCAGATTGTCAATTATAGCTTTTGTTATGTTTTTGAAGAGGTGTCACTGGAAATCGTCACATGCACAAAGTAATACCATAAAGAACTCATTTGTCCCATTTCTTTAGGTTAAGTATTTTAAAAGTCAGATTTGTTTAAACATATAACAGCACATATACCTCCTGTTCCGGGTCGAAAATGTTAAATTATATTAATTATATTGAAATATGATGGAATTATATTTATACAATTTATTATTCAAAACGAGTTAAATTATTCAAAATAATTTAATTCAGAATAAAATTTAAATTCCAAATGTGGACGATATGTGTAGACAAAATAATAGTAAATCAATAGGACGATTAGGAATAAATTCAACTGAATTGGCATTTGGAGATTAGAAAGCCGGATAATTCGGCCAATATACGAGAATTCATTTGACCAATTCATCACTACGCGCCAATGATTTTGCAGCAAATTGCAAATGTCATCATGTGAAAAGTTGCTCGGTTCCCATCGTTTAACAGAAGTGTGATATCCAGTATTAAAACGAAAAGTTCCCAAGGAGATTCCATGAAATTCGATGCCGTTGATTATACACACGAAGCTTCATAAATGCGAAGCACAAATGTTGAGCCTATATCCATGGAATGGTATTGAGAATATAATTGCACACAATTGACTAAATTGGAGTATATTGCTGGGTACATGAAAACCCCATATTTAACGTATAAAGCGGCCGTATTTCCATGTACCATTATTAATCTGGTCAGTTTTCACTATCCCTTAAAAATAGTTCAGTGGTTAACAGGCAAAGTCTATAAATATTTATTGCTCTACTATGGAACATCATAAAATTTCGGGGTTGAGATTGGGTAGTTTTTCCATTGCTAAAGGACCAAAATTTAAAAGAAAAACGAAATTTTGAATGTTTAATTAACAGTAAAAGATAACTATTGTATTTTTACAAGACAAAAATGTCGGCAATTTTATTATGTTTAATTCTTATTTGAACATGCAGTCAAAGTCTTCTAATTCGAATTGTCTGCTGCCATCAAAATCGTTTCGAGTTAGAGGAATTTCGAGTTAGAGAAATTGAAACAATTTTTTTTTTAAATACATGTATATTTATTCGTTTTTAGAAGTTTGTAAAACAAACTGTGGAGAGCGCAAAAAAATTGAAGGGAGCGCAAAAAGAGGTTAAAAAATTCGTGTTAGAGGAAAATTCGAATTACAGGGATTTAGAGTTAGAAGACTTTGACTGTATTTTCAGAAAAATCACTATTTTAGAAGAAAGTCAAATTTGCTCCACCCGAAAACCGCAAGTTTTCGAGATAAATGCGGAAAACTAAAATTTAAGAAACGTGGGAAAATCTTTAGAACACTTGGCACTATCAAATTCTAGTATGAGACAAAGTTTCGGAAAAAAAAATTATTATCTCCCCAACATTATACAGTGAGTTTTAAAATTTGAAATTGAAATTATACGCAGCAACATAATTTTTAATTGAAAATGACAAAAAAAAATGGAGAAATTGTTAGAAATAATACAGAAAAGTCACACAAAATGTGTAAAATTATTTAAATACAGGAGGATCTTCATAAGTCGAACATTCCAAAAGTCGAATTATTTACTAATTGGAACTGCCCTTTTTATACCCGTATGGTGAAACCAAAGGGTATATTAAACTTGCCTTACCGTTTGTAACGCCAAGATCGTGTCATCACACACAAAAATGAATTACACCAGTGTGTTTAGAATGATAAAAAAAAATTGAATTTTGCATGTCCGCCCGTCCGTCCGTCCGTCTGTGGCGCGGATTACGGGCGCACGGATTGAGCTAGAGACTTGAAATTTTGCGCAGATTCGTTTTTCGTAAAATGGAAGGCTAAGCTCGTTAATGGGCAAAAATGGACCATTAGGGGAGGTACCCCCTAATACACGGAATTTGTATTATTTTAAATTAATAATAAATATGGAATAAACGACGTATGTACTTAAGCGTCATCGTGCGCTTCCAATGAAGTCGTCTACACATTGATCGAATCATTAGCTCAAGTAAACACAGTCGCATCGTTTGTGAAAACCCGATTCACCAGTCTAGCTGGTGTTTCATAAATATGTTTCTTCTAGTATGCGCGTCTTAAGTCTTAGTAAAGGCAATCACCCCAAAATGTCTTGGCGATCCACCGGTCGATCGCGATCGACTTAATGCCCATTCCTGCTCTATATGATATATCATATAGGAGTATATTAGATTTAATATACCTTTTGTAACGCATCGAACCAATCATCGGACATAAAAAATAAACTAAGATTTTGGATTTCCGCATGTATTTCCGTCTGTCTGTCTAAGTATTTATGTTATTTTTTATGCTTTTATTTCGCTTTAGTTTCTCATACATCGTGCCCAAAAATTGATTTTTTTCCTTTTTAGTAAATGTACCAAGAAACTTGTTTTATTCTCACATTTTTTTTTTACGTTTTTAGACATTTTGTATTTCATTAGTACAGGGTGGGCCAGAATAGACGCAGGGGTTTGAAGTCTTTATAACTTTTTTTTTATTTTTATTTTTTTAATTTTGTTTCAGCATTTTGTTAAGAAGACTTGGGCAGTTTAAAATGGACCTGTACACAATAGAACAACGAACCGGTGGGCGGTGGGCTCAATGGCTCTTTTACGGGACATGTTTGGCGGACGCATTATTTCGAAAAGAAGCGATTTCAATTGGCCTCCGCGTTCACCTGATCTAACGACTCCAGATTGTTTCCTTTGGGGATATTTGAAAGAAAAGGTGTACGTCAACAAGCCAACAACCATCAGCCAATTGAAAACCAACATTCGCAGTGAAATCGAGGCCATAACACGAAAAATTATGGAAAATGTCTTGGAAAGAGCACGGAAAAAGGCCACCACTTGCGGGATATAATTTTCCATGTTTAGACCAAAAATATTCCCCATCAATCAACTACATGTATTTGAAAAAAAAATTATAGGTTTCGCTAAAATAAAAAATTTATAAAGAATTCAAACCCCCGCGTCTATTCTGGCCCACCCTGTATAACTAAAAATCCAAAATGACTTGGATTTTTTTTCGCCACGCTAATACATTATATACTTTTTGTTCTTCGAATATATTCTTGCGTTTAAGATATGTTTGCAGACTTCTTAACGTCCGAATCGAATCAATCGGGCTCAAAAACCCCCAAATGAAATGTTATCCGGAAAATTTGAGGAAAAGGATAATCACGTTATCCTAGCAGGACCTTCCAATATCCTTACAGGCTTCTTAATGTCAGAATTGGATTCACAGACCCCAAAAACCCCCAGATGAGATTTTTTCCCGGAAAATTTGAGGAAAATGAATATCACATTATCCTTACCTTTTCTTTACAAAACAAAAGGACCTTTCCATATCTTTACAATGATGAAGTAGTGAAAATATTTCACCTTATCTTTACGACCTTCCCTTATCTTTACGACCTCCCCTTATCTTTAGGAAGTAGTGAAAAAGGACGAAGTAGTGAAAAAATTGTCATTAGAGTATGTGTGCAAAAATTTCAATTCAATCGGGTGAGTGGAAATGGGTCAAAATTAGATTGCAAGATTTGACCCTGACCGACAGACAGACAGATACGAAAGCAAGTTAAATAAAAGAAGGAAGTAAAAAGGCTCGAATCAAACTATTTTACGACAATGCAATTAAATATCCATTGTGACAATATGTGGGTCGTATTTACCAGGGCACCAATCATGTATTCCGACGCGTCTCTGTCTTTCGACTTCGACGCAGCTTTTAATTCTTGACTTCACCATGGGTGCGTTCCTTTATTCCCGAGTAAAGTAAAGGTTGGGTTTGTCAAAGTTCGAACAGCTGATTGCCAAAGTTGAAATTTTACTGACGTTAACTCTGATTAAAAGAACGCGATTTGGTTAACTTTGACAGCAGTGATGTGCACAACAATACATTAAAAAAAATAGAATTCTCCTTGATGTCGTATTTCTCATTTACAAGGACCACAATAAAATCCTCCATTATTCTGCACAAAACTCATTCGAAACTACGAGACGAATTGACAGTTGATTGACAGTTGTAACCGTCTCGGTTAACTTTATCGCGTTCTTTAATTACAATTAAAGTTAACTTTCTCCAACTCAGCTCTCGAGCAGAGTTGAGAAAAGTAACTTTGACAGCTTAACTTTGGCATTTAGGAACGGCAGTAAAGTTTACTTAGCGTTAACCGTAGGCATTTAAGAACGCATTTCTGTTTACCGCGGTTAACCACGGTTAACCACGGTTAATAAAAGAACGCACCCCATATCAGCATCTTCAAATTTCCTGGAGTGACAGTCAGAATCACGTTTCGATTCATAGTGACGATTCCGCGAAATTTCAAGCTGCAGATATGGCGAAGTCAAGAGTTAAAAGCTCCGTCGAAGTCGAAAGTCAGAGACGCGTCGGAAAACATGATTGGTGCCCTGGAATTGATCATGTTTTGAAGGAAAATCTAAAATCAAAATTTTTAATAAATGCAATACCTACTATACTGCCTTCTTAATTTAATAAATTTAAAAAATTTAAGACCAGATAATTTAAAATCACGGATTGTAAATTGGACACTTAATAAATTGATTAAATGTGAAGTTCCGATATTGGAATGTTATCATCAAATATACAAGCAGATATTTAATTGTGTTGCTTTCTAATAAATCATACGAAACTAAATATAAATAGAACATAACCACAAAAAGCATTTGAAATCCATTTGAAATCTAATTAAAATTTGAATTTCATCACAATTCATTTTTATGTGAAAATTTCATGAACTGACATAATAATACAATATTTAAATGCCAAAATATCAATTTTGCCATAAAAACTATATCTTATTACGAAGCTATTTCAAATCGCGCATTCATGCAATTCTATTTTAATTTAACTACGTCGTCGGTCGAAGTAATAAATATTTATTATAATCGAAAAATTGCCATTATTCGAAAGTGTCAATTTTTTTAATCAAATTCAAATTTCCGAAGTGAAAATACGGTTTGAATGCGTTTTTTGCATGATTCGAAGAAAAGTAAATTTTTAATATGAATGTAAATTTATTAACATTTTTTAAATGTGGTTCATGGTCCACAAAAAATTATTGGCAATAACATTGTGTCAAATGAAATTTTAAACACAAATGATGCCATTTTTATATTCCAAAGATTATGCTATTTATTTTCTAAAGAGATCCACGACAATTTCTATTCACTTGACCTATTTACAAAAATTATTGCGCTTTGAAGAATTTTTTAATAAGAGTTTGGCTTTGTTCAAAAACATTTCACCCAAATTACTGTTGCAATAAAAACCATCTGAATTTTTTGACCTCTTATATGTACGCCAATGTGTACGAATATCTATTTATATGTTTTTCTGTTGATTCATGTTATGCGTTGTTGCTCACATTATCCTTGTTTTTGACATTTCAAAGAAATTTTTCTGTCCTGTTTTTATTTCATGTCCAGCAAAAGTACGAAAACTCGACGGAAAAGAAAACGCCACCAAAAAAAAAAAATCCTGTAAAAACCATTTACCTCAAATAATTTTATGGCCCATAAGTTCATTACTTGTTATTCTTCCTTATTTAGGTTTCTTTTTCTTTTACTTATTTTTATGTTTTTGCCTGTTCTTGTAATTTTATCCACTGAATGAATTTTTAGTAACGGCCAGAAGATTAATAAAATTGCGGTTATTACGTCAATCTGCTTGGGGAATATTAGAAGCTAACATCTCTGAAATAAAAAAAAACATAAAATTTCTTGCACATGAAAAACGTGAAATTGAAATGAAAACCATAAAACGTTAGATCCAAAATTCGCATCCCCCTTACCCAAAGGTGAAAAGTGGATTTGTTTGTCTTGTTATTGTAAATATAGCTTTAGGTGAAAAAAAGTTGTTTAATTTTGAGCAAAAGATTCCTTGAAAAAGTTATTTTCGTTGGTCAAAGAGATAAAAAAAAATATCTCGTGCCTAATTTTTAATGTGAATTATTTAAACGCGTAATTCATTCTTGCGATACCTGAAAGATTTTAAATCATTGATGCTTTTCACAATTTTTTTCATTTAATTAAAACCAAAATGTTTTGTAAACTGTCAAAAATCTTAACTTTCTTCAAAGGTCAATCATTTAGAATAATATAAGGTGACCATATTTTTGGTGTCAAGATGAGCGAGATGGTGGAGATAAGATTTACGCACGCAAAAATTTCACAAAACTTTCAAAACTTTACTTATCGAGCAAGCAAATTACTAAATATACGTCGAAGGCGATTTTTTAAAACAAAATCTGGTGCAAAATTTAATTTGCTCAATTTCAAGTGAAAAAACAACTTTTTTTTCGGGATTTTGTGGATTCTATAAAAAACGCAAAAGGTTGTGTAAAATTATATTCTAAACACATTTTGTCACACAAAAATATTTCATTTGTATGGGGCAGGGGAGAAGAAGCGGTCCAATTCAATTTTGATATAAGGAAGAGATATGTAAAATCTTATTGTAAAGCAAATGTACAATTTTTTTTCTTCATATTTTTTCGATAAATTACCCGTTTCTATTCCAAAAATCTAAAATTTAAAAATAACATCAGATGAATCCTTCGTCCGATGAATCCTTCGAACCCTGCGTACTGGCAAAATACAAATAGAAACCATTCGCGCCAGTTTAACATTTCAAAGAGGGTGCGTGCGACATCTATCAGGAAATAGATTGTAAAGAAATTAACTTATCCAAGAAATGCACCATACTGCACCATTTTTTCCGTCAACAAAGACCGTGGCGCCACCGCGCGGCCAAAAAGGGAAATTTTCCGTAGACGCAAGGACTCAAACCTAAGGCAAGGACTCAAACCTAAAATCTACTTTGTTTTTATGGCCGAATATACTTCCCTCGGTCCATTGAAAAGTCAACCCTGTTTGACAACTCTGTTTTCGTTGAGCAGGAAATGAATTAAAGTGATTTTCTTATAAATTTTCAAGCAAATTCAAGTCTGAGTAGTTAAAAAACACTGTGTTTTATTGTGATAAATGCTTTAGTTGGTACCAGAAAGGATTTTTACGGTAACGATGGCTGTGCTTCCCCCTGATCCTGTTTTTAATTTACGCACCCAAGAAATGGGCGCTGTGTTTTCAATCTGCTTCCACCAAAATGAACGACTTTTAGCTGGCACTGAAAAAGGGTCTGTCTTCCTGTGGGATCTGCAGGTAAGAACAACTGAAATGCTTGCGGATTTTATTCCTTCATCAAACTTGGTTGCAGACAAACCGCTCACCCCTAAATTTCGTGGCCAGCACGGAACCCATTATGTCGCTCCATCATGCTGAAGACCACTTGATTACTCAGGAAAAATATGGAATGGTCAAGCGTTGGCTCCTCCACAACACTGGGTACACACAAGATTTGTGTTACGAGGCCAAACACACGGCATTCTGCAGATCAAATTTTGTCACTGACGATGGGTTTCTGGTCACTCCGCATGGTGATAATGCAATCTGCCTGCTGTCCTTTGATGACTTCAAGACGCAACACATCCTCGATGCCCCCACGAATTCGCCTCAGCCCCTTGGCAGCATTTCGTGCCTGAAGGTAGTCTCAATTTCTGGCAACTACTACGTCATTGCTGGGTATGATTCGGGAAAAGTGATTACCTGGGATCTACGCACTTACGGGATCCTGAATCAGGAACAGTTCAATGAGTCACCAGCATCGATTGATTTCGAACCACAGACGAATCGTGGTCTGTGCGGAGGCTCAACCGATCAGATTTCCGTTTTCTCGTACCAATGGAGTACGATGGAAATTGTTAAGAAACCGGATATAGGCATAAAGAACGCCGGCATCAACTGCATCCGTATTCGGCCTGATCACAAGGTTTTTGTTTCTGGCGGTTGGGATGGTCGTATCAGGATATTCTCCTGGAAAAGCTTACGGCCACTAGCCGTTCTTACAGAGCACAAAAACACTGCCCAGGGCGGAATCATGGATATTGCTTTTTCCAGTGGAAAGGTTTCAATGTGGAACGCCCCGATTATGGCGGCAGCTGGAGCGGATGGACAAATTACACTTTGGGATTTGTATAACTAAAAGGTTGGATATCCATCTACTTATGATGCTCGAACAGTTCTTGCATTTATCTAACAATTTCTACTAAATATTCACTTATAGTTAATAGCTATATGAAATGAATTCTTGAAAGCTTTAAAGTACTAGAAATTTACGTAACGTAAACAGGCTTTTATAATTTATTTTTATTATAAATGAAATATATATATTTTTTAATCCTTAGATGTTATATTTGTAATAAAATAACGTTATCCAAATTTTAACTTTTGATACAAATAATTGAAAACCGGGAATAATTGGCAACTGATGGTCTTCGGATTTAAAAACCCGCATTCAAGATTGACAGAACTTCGAAGCTATTATTGGGCACCTGAGATTATTCTAGTGATTTTAGTATCTTTTCAGTAGGCAAGTGTCTTATATGCATCCGCACAGAACCCAGAAGTGGCTCACAGTTTGAGTTATTCACTGTAGAGGAGAGGTTTGTATAATTTTGCATCGTTGAAGGAAGAGTCATGTAGCTTTTAATCTTATGGTACACCTTATAAACATTTTCGATTATGGCGTATTTTTTTAAACGGCTGAAAAATATTTTTCATACTTTCCCCACAAAGCAATTTTTGAGTTTTCGCTTCGAGCTTGTGCCTTTTTTTCATGCACAAATATGCCTCTTTCAATCACGAAAGTTTTTTTCTCTGAAAGTTCATGTTTTTACCTGAATTTTGGCCACCTATTTTATCTTTCTTCAAATCATAAAACCATACCAACCAAGAAAATATTCTAGAAAGTCATTCCATTGAAAACAATGTTGTATGTATTTATTATAAAAAGTAAGGAAATATCTAAACATAGTTAATAAATTACATAAGCAAGTAATAAATCCTAACTAAATAAAAGCAGATAGTCCAAAGGATCTGATAATAAAATATAATACCTAATAGCACACTTATTATTTCTTATTGTTAGGTCGACAGCTGTCGTCATCATCCTTCGGTATCCTCAAATAGTCGCAATCAATGACGCGCTTTCGCTTCCTTAACGGTCGGCTATTCTCGGACTCTTTGGTTATCGATCGTTTCGAGTGCAATCTTGTGATTTTTAGCTTCAGCAGCTTCTGTTCTGGCTCAGGATCATTGCCTTCTTCCTCGTGGCGTGGCGATGTGGCGTTATTTGTTGGCGTGGACTCTGAATCCCGCAGCAATTGAATCGGATCGCTCGTATTCTTTGGGGGTGGATCGGTTTCAGTCAGCGTTTTCGACTTGGTAAAGTCTAGGGGCTCATTAGACGGTTCTTGCGCATTTGTGGAACGCTCTGCAAATATCGATTCAGATCTGGGCGTCGTCCGTTCTGGGTTAGCTAGATTTGCTGCCTTGAGGAAATCTATAATTGGAAGCGGAATTGGGATTGGGATCGGCAGCGGAACTATTATGGGGTAGGGAACAAGAGTTACAGGAGCCAGTGGCGCCGAAAAAGTATCAATTGGTGGGATCGGCGGCAACTGATGGTGGGGGATGTTGAATAATCGCGGATGCGCAGGCATGAATCCAGGAGGTCTGTGGATTCCGGGGAAGGGACTCTGTGATGGAGCGAAAAAGCTCGGTGGCCGCGTTCTTTGTGTCGTTGCTGGACTTTCCACAGGGGAAATCGGTGGGACATTCAGCCGTAAGTCCTGTACATTAGGAAAATTGCACGATTTCGGTAAATTTGAACTACTAGTTAGACAGTTGGCCAAAATTTTGGAGCTGCTTGTGTTGCTATTGTGAGAATTTGTTGCATTGCTCATACTACTGTTGCTGGCACTTTGTGCTGTTGTGTTTATCTTTGAGGTTCTTCTTTTCCGTGCATGTTTCAGCGACTGTCGCGATTGCGTGAGTGTTGGTGGTCTTGACATTAACTTGGACGCTGGTGTGACGGAGATTATTGGCTTGTGAACAATGGTCTGACTTGTGACTGATAGCTGAATGGGTGTAGGAGATCGCGATAATTCAGAAACTGGTGACGCTGATCGACTCCTGCAGTTCTTCAGCCAAAGATCGGGGGTGATTAGTCCGCCGCTGCTTGCCGTTGCGCTCTTCTCCTTCAAATGCGGATTCATGTCCAGATGGGCTTGCGTTTCCTTGCAAAAGATTTGCATTTTGTACTGATTTAAGCATTTATCCGAGCAGAATTGCAATTGTGATGCTCCGTCCTGGAAATCCACATAGCTGACCGCATGTCGAATGTGACGGCACCAATCGCAGGTTTTAGCACGCTTGAAGGAGGCTCTTCGACTCTGCGAGAAGCAGGACTCTGAGCAATATCGAGGACCATCGGGCGATGCAAGAAACTCTGGAGTGTTCTGAAGAACTTGTCGCCGACACCAACCGCAGAAGATTTCTGAAATGAAAAAAAAAATCAGTTGAAAAAATGCAAATAAAACGGAGTTTTCGAGTGGTAAAAAATTGGAAAATATAATAAATAACCTTGTATGTCTGTCTGTCTTAAAACTCCTGAACCACGCTTAAAACTCCAGAACCACGCTTAAAACTCCAGAACCACGCTTAAAACTCGAGAACAACACAACCGATTTGGATGAAACTTTCAGGTAAGCTTATTGGTATCAAGGAGAGCGTTTTAGTCTACGGATTAACTGCTCTAAGAGAGAACTCTCCAATTTTTTGTTTCCTTTTGCAAGGATTGTCAAAAATGACAAATTTGGTCCTTTTAATAGATACCAAATTTAGATTGAATGGCTTTTTGATTTTTATCGATTGATTTTTTAGCTTTATTCTCTTCATAATTTTACTGATCGCTTAATTTTTAACAGAATATTAGTTACGTTTTGAAACTTTGAAGGGATTTTGACTTAGTACAGAGCGAGGACGCAGGCCGAGTAGCATTTTCCCAATTTTGAGTGTTTTTTAAAGTCGATATTTTACCTTTTTTTTTGTATAAAGCACATAAAATGCCTTTTTAATGCGTAGTTTTGGCAGCCCTAATAATCAGAAACGTACGCAATAATCAGAAACAATCTGAAATGATATTTGATCCTTACATCAAATTTTTAAAATCTGCTTGAATGCCAGAAGAAGCGTTTAAAGTGCTTTTCCGAAAGTTTGGTCATCAATTCTACATCAATATTAGTCTTGCAGTTTGACCACTACACAAGCTCCCATTTGCCGTAATCGAAGCCATTTATTTTCAAAAAAGTTTTGAAGTAATATCCTTGAGTTTCAATCAAATTCAACGGAAAATGACCATTCACCTGAATTATATAGAAAGCTGAAACCTCTTTAAAGTTTTCTGGGAACATGAAATTTCACTTCAAATATGAGATAAGAAAAGTAAACTCCTACTTTCCAAAATTTTCCATTTTACAACCAATCCTGGCGAAAATCTGAAATTTTGTAGTACTGAAACGTATTATGATTCTTGGCCGACAAGATAAAAAAAATAATTCCCAGCTACAAAATGCTTTAAAGCCGAATTTTTCCTTTTTTTTTAATTCTGCTCGTTGAAATTAATAAAATAGTAATTTTCGAATATATTTATAACAGAAGTAAACGTAAAAATATTGATTTTGACTTTTATTCAAAAAAATTAAATAAAAAATCAATTTAATAAAATTAATACGAAGTTTTAATAAAAATAAGCGATATGTGTTAAGGATTTATATTACAAGCATCACAATAAATTCCATTCATTCAATTTGATAGCCTCATACTAATTTGAGAATAATAAACTCGTAATAAAATGAAAAACGATTAAGAGAAAAAAATTGAAATTTAATTCAGGGACTCGATATCAGGCATCGAATCTCAATTTGTATTCAACATAACTTGAACAATTATCCCAATAAGATCCGATTTCTAATTGAAAATTCGAAGCCTCTCGATGCTAAGTCTACGTTTATTTATTATTTAATATTAAACTGATGGAATCAAGTAACCAGAGGTACATGATTAAGATCATGATGCTCAGAATATTCCGAGAAGCATCCTTACAAATGTAATAGAAGCATAAATTACAACGGATTTTCCACTTAAAGAATTTATTTATATTTTCGTAGTTTTGAAATTTATACTGTATTTGATATTCTCATCTCAATTGCATAAAATTTATCCGCGAATGTCATTTTTTTTGTACTAATTTGGTTTCACATAGATACTCCTTCATCGTTAACCACCCAGCAATTTCTATAAAAGACACAAAACCAAATGGCATATCATCTCATTAAATTGAAAACCAGTGCCTTAATTATGCTATGCACAAAACCGATATGGATATTGAATTCTCTAGCATATTTTCTGGTATTTTAGCATTGTTTGGCTTGGACATTTCAATAATTGTAATTATGATGGTATAGTTAGGCTAGGTAGCCTCCGATATGTCCTTTGAATAAATGTAATAATTATCCTTTACCAATGATCCAATAGTATTTGTTAGTATTTGTTACGCTAAAAATAAGTGAATCTACATTGCGGAGTTATTTTCATTTGGACAACATTTCACATTATCAGAATGTTAAACAATACATAGTTGGTAATTTGGTAATTTAATGGTAACATAATATATTTGATTTTAAACTGAATTCGAGTTTCAATATAATTACAGTTATATATTAGGGAGTCGCAAAATTTTATATGAAATTAAAACGTGATATTTTAACAAATAAATAGTTTATTTACAATTGAAATTGTACCCTAAAGGCGCATGAAACTTTTATCAAAAATTTTGGAAAAAAAACTAAACAGAAAATTTTGTGAAAACTATCACGGAAAAAAATTCTAGACCTAAAAGATGGGACTTAAACAAAGGCACCGAAAGAAGAAAGTTGTACTTAAAACTGTAAAATATCCTCTGGCAATCATAAAATATGACCATATCAATAATGAGTTAAGTTACATAGTATAGTGACAATGACAGCAATTGTAAACTATGAAACATCCCAAGGATTCTCTCAGAAGCTATAATTCGATTCTAGCGACTACATCGCAGATTTTTTTTTAAACATGACGAAGTTGCATGTCATACGGTCAAACAAAACCGCAGCAGAGCCCGCGGAAAGAGGAAGCAGCGCCCGCGGAAAAACTTGTATTTGGCGACCCTTTCCTTTCTAAAAAGAAAAACTTGAAAAAACCGCATTTTTATGTACTTGGAAATTTCGTAAAATCAATCAGAAAAAAGAAGATTTTTTTCAATTTTTGTATGTGATTTTCTAGAGGTATCTCTGTTGTTCAGTATGTAAAAAAAATTATACCGCAGACAAATTTTTATACCCGTATGGTGAAACTTAAATCACCATACGGGTTTTCAATAATTGCCAGATTGGCAATTATAGCTTTTGTTATGTCTTATTTAATAAATGCAAATATATACAGTGATGGTTAAAGGAAGTTGCGCCGCAGGCGAAAGTTTTCGAATGTCAAGGTCAAATACAACATTAAGTATACTTACTACCTATTAGTGTGAGAACATTTTCATGAAATATTTTTTATTTAATAAATGCAAATATATACAGTGATTCTTATTGAGTTTTTTTTTGCGTTTTTTAGCTTCTTATATGATACTAGGGGCTGCGCCCCGAACCGCTTCGCGGTTCATCCCCCTTCCGCAGGTCGGCCTTCGGCCTCCCTGCCCCCGTCGGCCTACGACCTCCACAACTACTCGGCCTTCGGCCTCGCCCCTCGCGCTTGAATTGTTGGAATTTGATGTATGGAGAGGTTACGTAAAATTATTTAAATATATTTCAGCTCTCGCCTTCCTCTTTACTCGGCCTTCGGCCTCGACTCAAATGCAGATAATTAACCCAAAAAAGGGAAATTTTTTTAGAGACATTTTTCTTTGTGACCCAACAAACAATTTTTGGTATCTTTGCATTCCTTTTTTTAATGAGTTTTTGGAGTAGCAGGTTACCCAATATAATAACGTTGTAGGAGGTAAAGTCATAAAGAAACAAACATACAACATTTTTTATTAGAGTGAAATTTTGCAATAAGAATTTCAAAAGGTGTTCCAATTGAATTTTCATGTATTGAGTATTTATGTAGAATTGGATTCTAAACACTGTTTGTTCTTGGAGTTTTGCAATAAAGTGAACCGTTTTCGAGAAATTTGCAAATAACTTTTTGGATTGTATGGGAGAGGGGGGAAGCTTAAGGGGTAGGTGCACCAAACTTCACAGAAACACCCTCTGTGCTAATCTAAAGTTTTCCTGAAAATTTGGTCAAAATCGGTTCAGCGGCTTAGAAGTCTATAAGCCACATACATACATACATCCATTTTTATATATATAGATTGGAACATAAATGAACACTTGAAAAGGGTTTTGCATACGTTTTTATTATACCCGTATGGTGAAACCAAAGGGTATATTAACTTTGCCTTACCGTTTGTAACGCCAAGTTCCCGTCATCGCACAAAAAAATGAATTACACCAGTGTGTTTAGAATGATAAAAATAATTAATTTCTGCATGTCCGTCCGTCTGTCTGTCTGTCTGTCTGCCTGTCCGTCCATCCGTCTGTCTGTCTGTGGCGCGGATTGCGGGCGCACGGATTGAGCTAGAGACTTGAAAGTTTGCACAGATCCGTTTTTCGTAAAATGCGAGGCTAAGTTCGTTAATGGGCAAAAATGGACCATTAGGGGGGTACCCCCCATACGAACGAAATCGTTTTTTGTGAATATCTCAAAAACGGTGCATCTTATCAAAAAAAAGTCCAAGAACAAAAGCTATTTAGGATATGATTCTACATAAAACTCCCATACATCAAAATCCGATTGGAAAAAATTTTAAAAAATCTTTTTGGAAAGGTTGACTTCAAAGTGGAATTTGGGTATAACTGTTCGAATTTTGATACGAATATCACCATACGGGTCTCCAATGATTGCCAGATTGGCAATTATAGCTTTTGTTATGTTTATAAATAAACCAGATGTGAAAAACACACATTTTTACAAAAACAAAATCATTTTCCATGAACTAAGAGTAAAACTATAAGTGAAAACGAGGTTTTCGCCCAACCTCGTTGTCTAGTTGATTAGCTTGATAAAGCAAATTTACTAAATCATGGAAGAAAATTTTGATCCTGTTGCGAAGTTACTAGTTTGAATCTAAAATTTACATCCGTGTAGTGGTGTTTTTGGCACCCTTCCTTCGCCCCTCGGCACGGCGCTGCGACCAAATCGACCCGAAAACATTTGTACTTGTATAATTTAATTAGAGTTGTTTTCGAATTAATATAGGGTGATAATTCGAAAACAACTCAAAAGATTTAAAAAATGCAAAAATTTCAAGAAACTCGAAAAAATTTGAAAAAAATGCAGTCTTAAGGATTTTGCAAGCCAAGGCGTATAAAAGATGCATTGCTTTCGGGGGAGATTTAAAGAAATGACAATTTTAATTATGCCTACGAAAAACTCAATTGAAAATTTTATAATAAATCATTGGGTTTTTATTTCCAAAATGTTTTAAAAATCGGGGTTTTTAATGCCTAATGATGAAAATAGATGAATATGATCAAGAACAGTTTTCTGTATATTCCTTTAATACCTGGTCCAAAAAAATCTAACAGAAAATAAAAATGAAAAGAAAACAATAAAGTTTTTTAAATGGTAGTTTTTCTTTTAAATCTCAAGACAATAGATATCAAGAATGTTTCTTTTTATTACATTTTAAATGAATTTGTTTTTTTTTTGTCAAGAAGACGGTATAATATAAAAAACAAAATTGGAAAGTAGTAATGACATGTTCTGGTTTTTGTGATCAGCAATCTTTGACCAATTCTTACCTTGCTTTCCGCTGTTTTTAATTGAACCAGGACTCTTTGAATCTTCCCTGGAGCTATCATGGTCTGATGTTGTACTGTCCTCTCGATGACTGCTCCTATTTCCATTGATTTCAATACGCAAGTTATGATTCTCTGAAGCATTCAATGACGGTGTTGATATTATTTGGGATGATTTTGAGGACAAATCGATCCGATCGACGCTATCGTATCCATACCAGCCCAAAAGTTCGTTCATAGCTGTTTCAGCAAAATCCTACAAAAAAAATTAAAATGGAAAAAACGCCATACATTAATTATACGAATTTTCAAAGATTTCACCGTGATTTAAGTGAAAATCGAAACTACTTAACATAAAATGCAGCGCCTATAATTTTCACACCATACAAAATAAGATTTATTGAATAAAATGTTGTTTGTCCATTTCAATTCAAGTTATTATAATCAAAGTGAATGGAATGAGTTTAGAGAGGTTAAGGTTTTCAATTACAAAACTAGTATCAGCTTCCATTTTCAATTTAAATTGCCATTTCATTAAAAAAAAATTTTTGTCGAATATCTCAATAAATTAAGTTCATAAAATGTGAAAAACCGGAAAATGCATTCAAATATCAAAGACGGATAATAAAAAAAAAGGTAATAATAACGCAATGCACATATGCTCACGAGGTAGTATCTGCATGATGTTGGCTCGTGAATATCGAATTGAGAAAATGGTATCGATTACATGTAAATTGGCAATGGCCTTAATGAAAATAACAAAAAATAAAAAAAAAATAAACCATATTTATGTTCATAACACTGAAATATATTCACACCGAGGCATTTAACGTTAAATACGAGTCTAGATTCGGCCGAATACGCCATGATCATGTGATTTTTTCTTCTATTTTTAAAATGCCAGTGTGATTTAGTGAAAATGTGGAAAATTGCCTCAGATTTTGAAATATTAGTCAATGTTTCCCAATAATTCATAGAAGAACTTCTCAATCAAACGCAGATGGTTTTGTTTGTCGAAATTTTATACTTGATCTGCGCATGAAGATTTTTTTCTTTGACTTAACTTTATACTTTAGCTTCAAAGGGATTTTAAAGGGATTTATATATAATTTCAGAGCTTCACTATATAATAATTTTTTTTATATAATGAAGTTCTGATAACTTGTGTATAAAAATATCAGTTGTGGTCGACACAAAACTTTCCTCTGCAATATTTAGTCTCGGAACAAATATGCGAAAGATGTTTTTTATCAAATAAACATAACAAAAGCTATAATTGCCAATCTGGCAATCATTGGAGACCCGTATGGTGATATTCGTATCAAAATTCGAACAGTTGTACCAAAATTCCACTTGAAGTCAAACTTTCCAATAAGATTTTTTAAAATTTATTCCAATCGGATTTTGATGTATGGGAGTTTTATGTAGAATCATATCCTAAATAACTTTTGTTCTTGGACTTTTTTGATAAGATGCTCCGTTTTTGAGATATTCGCAAAAAACGTTTTCGTTCGTATGGGGGGTACCCCCCCTAATGGTCCATTTTTGCCCATTAACGAACTTAGCCTCGCATTTTACGAAAAACGGATCTGTGCAAAATTTCAAGTCTCTAGCTCAATCCGTGCGCCCGCAATCCGCGCCACAGACAGACAGACAGACGGACAGACGGACAGACGGACAGACGGACAGACAGACAGACAGACAGACGGACAGACAGACGGACAGACAGACGGACGGACATGCAGAAATTAATTATTTTTATCATTCTAAACACACTGGTGTAATTCATTTTTATGTGTGATGACGGGATCTTGGCGTTACAAACGGTAAGGCAAAGTTAATATACCCTTTGGTTTCACCATACGGGTATAAAAATTACCGTTAAAGATACGTAAAACCCGTTATAAGAAAAAATGCCAGGGATATGGTGTTAAATGTTTTCTCTGCTAAAATAGAATTAATCCACCAGGGATATGTAATGTTATCGTAACGTTATCCAAACTATTTTCTGGCTTTTTCTTCAAAATTACGTTATAACGTTAAATAAATTTAATTCCATTACAATAACGAAAAACGTAACGAAAATTGAAAAAAAATATTTCGTTTTTTCGTTGTTATACGTTGTTATTAAATTGCTAGAAATTTTCATTATGCAAAATTGTTGGATTAGTTCTATTTTAGCAGATAAACATATGTAACACTAATTCTAAGTCTATCATGGCGCGAAAGGAGAAAAAGACTTGTCCTCTGTATAGTTGTGAAAAAGTACAGTGAGCAACAAAAAAGCCGCCCTTGAAATTTTTATCTAAAATGTAAAAAAACTAGAAACATTGAGAACTCCCAAATATTATTCTCTAATCTCTAATGTAAAAGGCCATCGATGAAACGGAATCAGAAAAAAAATTTAAAAAAAAAATGAAAAATGTAAACTACGGTTTTCGAGAAACTGATTTACAAAAAAATTTCAAGTCGATAGCTCAACGTGTTCTCGAGTTATTAAGATACGTAATACGGACAGACCGACAGACAGATGCTCGGACATCCTCATAATTTTGCCTGAAACGGATTTCGTACCGTCATGAATACAATACTTTCCCTCGATGGAAGAGGAAAGTAAAAAACATAACAAAAGCTATAATTGCCAATCTGGCAATCATTGGAGACCCGTATGGTGATATTCGTATCAAAATTCGAACAGTTATACCAAAATTCCACTTTGAGTCAAACTTTCCAAAAAGATTTTTTAAAATTTATTCCAATCGGATTTTGATGTATGGGAGTTTTATTTAGAATCATATCCTAAATAACTTTTGTTCTTGGAATTTTTTGATAAGATGCACCGTTTTTGAGATATTCACAAAAAACGATTTCGTTCGTATGGGGGGTACCCCATTTTTGCCCATTAACGAACTTAGCCTCGCATTTTACGAAAAACGGATCTGTGCAAACTTTCAAGTCTCTAGCTCAATCCGTGCGCCCGCAATCCGCGCCACAGACGGACAGACAGACAGACGGACAGACAGACAGACGGACAGACGGACGGACAGACGGACGGACATGCAAAAATTAAATATTTTTATCATTCTAAACACACTGGTGTAATTCATTTTTTTGTGCGATGACGGGATCTTAGCGTTACAAACGGTAAGGCAAAGTTAATATACCCTTTGGTTTCACCATACGGGTATAACAAACGTTTATGCTGATAGTCCTTACGGTTATTTAGGGAAATCAAGTTTTTTTACTCTCCAGTTAAATATTCCTCTGAGTTACTGACTTTGAAAAGGGCGAGTTTTTTTTCTGGAGAAAGAATTACAGTGAAACCTCGATTTACGGGCAAGGTAAAATTTAAGCGTCAATCGAATGTTCCACAAAAGATGCTGGGAAATCATGTTTATGCATTTAATGGGAGTTAAAGATATTTTATTTTGTACAACTTTTATTTATAAGGAAGAACAAATATAATTTCTTGTGCGTATTTTGAGCATTTGCATAAATTGAGCAGTGCGTAAATCAAGCTATACAGGTATATTTACATCACCCAAATTTGAAAATTCTAAATTTGATTTAAATGTCACTGTAAATTTGCTCCGCTAGTATTGTAATAAGGCTTGCGCAGAGACATACCTATATATACATATGACTACAAGAATATTTCATGTTCGAAAAAAACATTTTTTTTGCCTAATGTGGCCCGTAGACGTACAATATTATTGTGCAATATATTGAACGTCTAGGGGTAATATTGAACGGTTATGCAATATATTGAAGGAATCAAAATCGGTTTGATTTGTATTGCACAATAAGGTTTTATTGTATAGTCTGAGGGCGATATTGCACAATATTGGCTCAGTATCGTATGAAATATCGCTGAGAGTACACCAAACCATGGCTTATTTTTAAGTCATTCAACAAATGTTCATGGATGTACTTTTTTTAACCAGTCCTTCATCCATCTCCGCTTTTTTTCAAACTCTTCTTTTTGAAGTACAAGGGCTACTAGCTTCAATGTCATTTAGAGACATGTTGACTGCTCACGAATCAAACGTAAAATGATTTATTGTGCAATAACATTGCATCGTCTAGGGGCATGTCAATAATATTGTACAATATATTGCACAATAATATTGTACGTCTAGGGGTCGCATAACTGTCACCAAAACCATATAATTTAAAAACTTATCCGATGCAAAAATGAATCAAAGCCGATAAAGCTGAAGGATCTTCTTACCCTCTGGGAGACTATCTCAACCAAATTTGCAGTTACTATTCAAATCACGCTCTTTTGACTGGATCAAAAAAATTTTTTTTGTATTTACAACTTTTATTTATAAAAAAAAATTTTTTTGATACGGAAAACGGTAGGGACACAAATACACTTGCCAAAGATTAAAACCAGGATGAGTAATTCTCATAGAAATACTCTAATATTTTCATAGAAGGATGTTTTTCTGTAAGGTATGAGTCTTTTCCCTACTTTTCTTTTTTTTTTCATTTGGAGAAATGTTGTCTGCATCTCCAAAATTTCATAAAAAATTCACCCAAATATCAATAACAAAAACAAAAATTAAAAATATTGTTATTTTGAAATAAGAATCCTTTCTTCCGGATATCTAAAAAATAGAGCCAATGAAACCAATATCAGATTCGGAATCAGCGATGTTAAATCCAAAAATGATTCTAATCTCTGTGGTAAGAAAATGGCTGTTGGACAGTGTAATATTTGTAGTTTCTAAAAATATCAGCTTTTATTATTACTAATATTTTGAATTAAATTTTTTCTTTAAAAACTTCTTCTTTATATATTTTTTTTCAATAATTTCAAAATCATTTCATACGAAATTTTAAACCGGTTTGACATGTTCATCAAAAAAATATGATATTTCATGTTATTTGAGAACATCAAATGAAATCAATTAATTTTGAACTTTTTCCATGTCAGATGTTGAAAGTAATTCCAGAATATTTCCGTAGAATATTGAATGTATGTATGGATATTTTGAGTGTGTTGCATTTTAGTTTGGTGTTCTCTTCAATCAAAATCTTTCCACTCGTGCAGAATACACCGTCGACTTCCACAAATGTAACCTTATCTGGGTGATAGCTGCCGCCATATCCGATCTTCACCGCCGCAAAATGTAATAAGTTGCAAAACCTTCTCGAATGCACATCGCCATGAAAATTTAAATAGCGGATTTACCTTCCCTTTTCTGATAACAGTTTCTGATAATATATCAGATATTTATTATTATTTTTATTGGTTGAAACTGTGCATTGTTCCTGCTATACTTGTTAAATATAGATGAAATGAATCTCCTGTACCCGTTACTCATCCTACAGGGTTTTTCTTTTAAAGTTAGGTGTGCTTTCCATGGCGAATGAGTACTCATATATCGTTTGTGAAAAACATGCAGTTTTCTTTGAGGTGTAATGTTCTAAGAAGGAAACAGGAATATTATCCTTGGACTATTGTAAAATGTGTATGGCGCACCGCTCCAAAAAGGAAATAAGAGTCAGAGGTGTGCGCTAAGGGATAGGGATACAAAATAGAACCTGATCGTAGACATTTTCGCATGGAGAAGGTGAGGAACGAGGTACCGACCTCTGATAAAAGAGCATCAGATGTTGATGCTTTTACTCAAATGATAGAGGTTAAATTTCTGTCGAAGAATAATGCTACGGGTTTCAAACGAAAAGTTTTCAGTTACTTTAGAGATATAATAAAGCATCATATATAGAACAGCAAAGAGTGTAATATGATAATATATGGGATGTCATTCCAGGGCCCATTATTTGAAATTTAATTAATTTTAGACGCTGATACAAATACTAAAACTTAAAACGTAATTTTTTGATGTAATTTTCTTATACACACATATTAATTACGTAGGTACTGACTACGATCCTTTCAAGGAAGTGTTTGAAAACAAAAATTTTGTAAATATAACAATTTTTTTGTGATTTGGACAAATTAGATTTCACAATTGTTTTATTGATTTAATAAAACATCATTTGTAAGTTTATTTTTGTTAAAATAACAAATTTTTTGCTAAACAAAGATTTTCCTCCAAAAATATTTGTCCCAATTGACAATTTTTTTGTGATTTTAACAAAAATTTTAGTTCGAATCGTAATTTAAAAATTGGTTCGCATCGTAAATTCTATGTAGTTGTTGGGGTTTTATACCAACAACAATATTGAATTTACTGCTATCGGGTCTTTCAATAAGGACATAACAATTTTGTATTTAAATAAAACACATAATAATTGAGATATCGAGCTGAAATTTATTCCAGGTGGTAGTGGACGGACATGTTATATTTAAGTATGAAATTCGATGTCGTTCATATGGCCACCGCGAGCACGTTTGCTGATTGATTCTTTGGAGCAAATTTTCCACCACTCTTCCACACATATCGGCCGGAACGTTGGCAATTTCGCGTTCGATATTGTTCCTCAGCTCCTCTAACGTTGTTGGCTTGTTGGCATAAACCAACGACTTAACATAACCCCATAAAAAGAAATCCAACGGCGTTAAATCGCATGAGCGAAGTGGCCATTCGACCGCACCATTTCTCGAGATTACATGATTGCGACCACCGACTCAGAATTTCGGTAGTAAGTTTTAATAATTTCCAAACGTTGCTCGTTTGTGAACTTCACCATGATAAAAATGTAAACCTTGATTGACGTTTTAGCATTGCCAGATCATAAAAAAGTTTTAGGGTCCGTTTTTATAAAAATACAAAATTGTTATGTCTTTGTTGAAAGACCCTTTAGAACCAATCATATCAAACCTCTGATTTTTTTGAAAAAAATAGAAAAAAAAATCACGAAAAAGGAAAATTCTACGAGAACCCCATGTTTTACCCACTGATTTTTATAAGTTTTTACTTTCTTCTACGGAGTATAATAAAGTATTGTATTCATGAAAAATTTCGACCTCTTAATTTTGCCTAAAAAACATTTCCCGCTCACTCCTGAGTCGATTGGAGTCATATTTAAAAAATGTCTTTCTGTCTGTCAGTCTGTCTGCCAGTCTGTCTGCCAGTCTGTCAGTCTGTCTGTCAGTCTGTGTACAAGATTTCTCAAAAACTAATAGAGCTAGCGCCATGAAATTTTATAGGCATGTTGGGTCCTGAAATGGGACGATCCTATCAACTTTTGGTGGAAATCCGTTAACCGGAAGTATCCAAAATGGCGGTTTTTCAAAAATCGCAATTTCGTTTTTCTCGATTTACTCCCAAACTACGCGTTTTTTAGTGGCCTTAAGTATGACAAAACTTGGAGAAAATAAAATTTCCCACACTTTTGTCTTTAACTGTAACTCGATATCTCAACCGGTTATCGAGATAAACCGTTATTTCCAAAAAAACAGTTTTTTGCGATTATCTCGAAAACTAACGGGTTTTTGCTGACTGAACGTATGAAGTGAATTAATGAGAATGGCTTTCTGCACAATTTTGTTTCTTACCGTTATCCGTTATCTTTTACCGTTATTGAGATATTTTCATTAATATGTAAAAAATCATATTTTTGCGAATAATTTGCAAACTAACGGTTTTTCGACAAATCAGTTAAAAGAATAATTAAAGATGTTAACATTTTCTACATTTTTGCCATTTACCGTAAATTGATATCTTTTACAGTTCTCAAGTTATCTCAAATTTTGTACGTTTTTGATATTTTTGAATAGACCAAGAATTTATTGGGAGTTCGTCTTAGGTTGACAACGCGACAGGGCTCTAGCGTAAATTGCGCAGGGTCGTAGATTTTGTAGAAGAAAGTTTTGTGTTGACCACAACTGATATTTTTTGTTAGATGTTATATTTAATTACCAATATCTTATTTGAAGATGCAGAAGTGACAAAACCACCGTTTTTTTAAAAGAAATTCAAAGCTTTTAAAAATTTGTAGATATATGATAGGATGTACCAGTGAAGAACCTATATTTTGAAACTGATTCAGAGCTATATTTCTTCCGTTTTCGTTTCTTCAAATATTTTTTTGATATACATATGTTAATAGTGCAGAAATTACAATAATTGTAAAATGGTCACTAATAGCATAAATGCGTGCCTTGAGGCTGTGGCGTCAATCACCTTCATTCCCCTACTTTTCGAAGAAAATGTCGTAATCCAGAACCAATTTTCAATTTTTGCAATTTAAGGATATATCAAATTTGGTTGAAAGAAAGTTTTTTTTTAAATGTTATTTGCATTGCATTATTAAAAAAAAATTATAAACAAAATTAAAACAAAAAAATTCTAAGCGTATTTCGGAGTTCTGCTATACCTCACTGAATACCTCACTGCCATATCAAAATTCAATAAAATTTCCTCAGCAACGTGAAAAAATATGTTGGAAGAAAATTTTCCTGGAAAATTTACCACGGTTAAGGAAAATTCCAGAAAATTAAAATAAAAACGGTTTTCTGAATTATTTTCCTGCAGTTTTTGTTCCCTAGATCATATTACTCATCCAAAGACACAACATTGATATTTCTAACGAGGGGGGCGCAACCTAATAAATTATTACACATAATAGAAGTTTATAGTTTTTCAGTCGTTTATCTCGCAATGGCAACAGTCCCGCAGTTTGCAGCATTTATTTTTAAAAACAATTTGCCTGCGGCGCATTTTTCCATATTGTTATTGCTTTAGAGGCATTCACTTCCTTATTCTACTCCTTTTGCAACAAAAAGAATTTCATAAATTTTTGAGATAATCGGTGCTGAAAGAAAATTTAGCTCTGGAATAGATCAAAACGATCAATTCTTGAATAGATGAATCAAACCAAAAATATTACTTGCGTCTCGCATTCTGACTTCAAAAATCTGGTCACATTAAGTTTATATTATTAATTGCAACTGATTATTTGGCCAGGGAAATGAAATTACTCTGAATCCGTGAATAACTCAACCATCAAGAGTTTGAATTTACAACATTAGCATTATGAAGCATTCGGCAAGTACGCCAGATTATTCTTAGAGCTAACAAAAAAAAAATAAGCTTGTTAAGTCTGATATACAAAAACAACAAGCGACGTCACAGATTCTATTTCAGTACATAAACTCAGCAACGGATTGGATTTCGTTTCACGTTAAATTAATGGAAAATTAAATGAGATTTTCAGTTTTATTTTAGTTGATCTGAATATATCCACTATAACGGTGCATGGCAAAAACAAACTCAAAATCCATTGATGAAATTCAATAAATTTATTAATTGAGAAAAAAAAATCTCAAGGAAAACAAATAAATAAATGAAAAGCTGACCGAAAATTTAATTAATGCGAAATGAAGACGTTCCGTTCCCTGCGTGTATTTTTTGTGTCATCAAAGTCTTGTGAAATAATACCATTCAAATTTTGTAACCCAAGAGTTTCCTCCTATCAATATAGCACTAATGAATGCAAAAGCGTAACCGGATACTTTTCGGTATAAGATTTCACGATGCTACAAGCGAAAAGAGAGAATTTATATGTATGTATTGAAAATGATGGTGATATAATAAAAGTGGGCGAAACTTCAATGCCAAAAATGAAAAAAAAATACTTCAAATTCAAGCTTTTTTCGTATTAAAAATTTTGATTAAAAAATAATTTGAAAAAGTCGTTAATGGTTGACAATATGGTGATCATCAGAGGATTTTATTATTCTAAGATTTTTGAGCTATTTTAAATGTAATTTACTTTTGCACCACCTAATTGTTTTTAAAACGACAAGGTAATTTACGACTCAGATTTTCATTTCAGGGTTTTCAAAACACTTCGGACAAAAACTTAAATTCTGTTGTTCTAGAACAGGCTTGTCCAACCGGCGGGCCGCATGCGGCCCAGGACGTGTTTGAATGTGGCCCAAGAAAAACTGATATAATATTTACAAACCTTACAGAATTAATGAAGTTTAAATTACTTAAAATTGTTAAATAACTATGTATGTAGTCTACGTTTTTCACTAATCAGCTATCTTTAGGGTTAGTATATTTTTTTTGTGGCCTAATATAACTCGTCTTCTCCCAATGTGGCCTAAGAAAGCTAAAAGGTTGGACACCCCTGTTCTAGAATTTCAATCACACAAAAATAAACGACATTTACTGGGGTGGTTTCATGTAACTTATTTTCGATCAACTGACTAGTAGAAATCTTCACTCGACCAAAAATTATTACACAGGCCGACATTCATCCGCGTGCACTCGAAGTAAGAGTCTTTTCTGGGTAATTGGTATCGTTGAACCCGAATCTGGTAGTAGTTTGGGTCTACCAGCTCTACTTTTTCAGGTATAAAGGGTAACTCATAAACTTGTTTTAATATTTATAATTTGGAAATCAACAATTATTTTTTGTTAGGCAACGGAGGCATTGCCTCCTCATAACATTTTATAAAAATGTTTTTCTAACGTATGCCTTTAATTTTTTATACCATAATGGACTGTATAAAAATCTGTATGTTCAGAAAATAATAATTTAAAAGAAAATCCTATTCTCTAATGTCGAATTCTCTAAAACATAAACTACAAATTCTCTTCATAGAGGCTAGCCTCCGATTCGTTGCCTCCTCATTTCAAATATACACGAGCCGCCACTGGAGCTGACCCAGTCAAACCACGGCCAGATTCGGATTCAGCTACCCCAAATTATCCAGGAAAGATTCTTATATCGTGTGCTTGTATAATAATTTTTGGTTGACTAACGATTTCGTTCGGCTGGTCAGTCAATCGAAAAAAAGTTACATGAAGTTACCCCTGGTATTATCTCTCTATTAACGTTTATTTTTGTTGCGTAATTTGATGTTGGTATAGTTTCAAATTTGACAGTAGTTTATCTGGATAAGCTTTATATTTATGTGGATGCCCGGGCAGCCCCTCGGAAAATGTTGGTATGTTAGAAAAAATAAAGAAATAAAAATTTAGACTTTACTCAGAAGAACGCTAATTAAAAATATATACGAGACAGAAACCTCAAATGATTTTCACTTCATTATGACTGTTTTCATTTTTTCGTTTGATAATATATACTACACAAAAAATTTATTCAAAAAAAAAAGAAAAACTCTTTTTTACAAATTTAATTATGCATTCAAATAAACCAAGCCAGATATTTCTGCTCTACTGTTGAAAGTCGCCGGAGACTCTCACAGAATTTGCACATGATGGCAGTTTGGATTCCATCTAAATCCGAAATATTGCCGGTTTCTCGTATTTCCTTAACCGTAATTGAGCCACGAGAATGAATAAGTTTTAAATTTATCCGCATTATTAATCAGTTGATATTTTTTGTAATTGAATACAGTTGAATAGTCCTAGTAGAGAAGCAAGGGGCTGTGAGATAGAAGGCCATTCTATGTACTTTCATATGCTCGCACATATTTATGTTTTATTTTTATATAATATGTATTACTTATGTTTTGTTATGGGTGCGACTTACTTATTTACATTAACGTTTGCCATTTGATTTTCTTGTGGCGTATTTAAAAAGTTTCTGGAATTCTTGAACTTAATTGTAAAACTCATATTTTTTTTTTAAATTTCTAATAGAGTTCAACCAAGTTGAAATAAAGAGTTAGGGTACACAGATTGGTGGATGGAAACGTATGCGTTACAATTTAAAAAAAAATATGCCGAAAATCAAATCCAGGTACTCAGAGGCGAAGACCAAAAGTCGTACTATGAAAATTCTTAGGGCTTATCGGTCATCAGGAATATTTGTTTCTTTCAAAATCATTTCAATTCAAGTACCGAATTGCTTGAATTGAAATGGTTTTGAAAGAAACAAATATTCCTGATGACCGATAAGCCTTAAGAATTTTCATAGTACGACTTTTGGTCTCTATTCAAAGCAAATAAAATTAAGTTTTATTGGAATTTCTCGGCTCATAGGTCATAAGCGTAGTCCAAGCGGTAAAGCACTTGGCTCGTATTTCAGAGATCGGTGGTTCAATTTCTGACTGTGGCACGCTGTGATTTCAAGTCCACTGAACTTGCTTTACGAAATGAGTAGTGATAACACATGGATCAATAAGTCCCGAGACTAACAATGAAAACAACATTTTTTTTGCCAATTTTTTTTTTATTCATCAATATAATCACCTTTTAGGGTGATACAATCGTTCCAACGCTTTTCCAATTTTTCAATACCATGTTTATAAAAAAAATTATCTTTCGCTTCAAAATAAGCTTCAGTTTCAGCGATGACCTCCTCATTTGAGCCAAATCTTTTTCCCTGGAGCATTTTTTTAAGATCAGCAAAGAGCCAGTAGTCACTGGGGGCTAAATCTGGCGAGTATGGGGGGTGGGGAAGCAGATGAAAGCCCAATTCGTTCAATTTTGCCATTGTTTTCATCGACTTGTGGCAGGGTGCATTGTCTTGGTGAAAAAGGATTTTTTTTCTCTGCATGTGCGGTCGTTTTTTTGCGATTTCCTCCTTCAAACGCACCAGCAAGTCAATATAATAATCACTGTTGATCGATTTACCTTTTTCGAGGTAGTCAATGAAAATCACGCCATGCGTATCCCAAAAAACTGACGCCATGACTTTGCCAGCTGACTGCTGCGTTTTCGGACGCTTCGGACGGCTTTCGCCAGCTGTGCGCCACTCAGATGACTGCCGCTTCGACTCTGGAGTGTAGTGATGTATCCATGTTTCGTCCATGGACACGTAACGACGCAAGAAATCTTTTTTATTGCGAGTAAATAGCGATAAACAGCTTTCTGAATCATCGACTCGTTGCTGTTTTTGTTCCATCGAAAGCAATCGCGGCACCCACTTGGAAAAAACCTTTTTCATGCTCAATTTTTCATGAAGGATAGTAAATGCACTTCCATATGATATCTGTGTTATCTCAGCAATCTCACGGAGCTTCACTTTACGATCTTTCATTATAATTTTTGTCACTTCACTCACATTTTCCGGTGTAACGGCTTCCACAGGTCTACCCGAGCGTTCCGCGTCATTTGTGTCGGTACGACCACGTTTAAACTCGGCAAACCACCGACAAATCGTTGCTTTTGATGGACAAGAGTCCGGGTAACATTTTTCAATCCATTGTTTCGCTTGCACGGTGTTTTTACCCATTAAAAAACAATGTTTTATCAGAACACGAAACTCGGTTTTTTCCATTTTTTAAACAAACTACAAAACGACTTTACTCCAACCTCGATAACTCAGCTGTTTCTGGTCCGATCGACTTAAAATTTTGACACGTTTCAAGCAAAGGTTAGTACTCTAGAAAGACGTGGTTACTGGTTTACTACGAGCGTCATCTCTGGGTTAGTCTCGGGACTTATTGATCCATGTGTTAGTTGTCTCTTGGTGCTAACGGCATCATCGGTCAAGATTGCTATCACGGCCTCTGCTGTTGATGAGTTGCAAACCTTACAAATGTTGTAATTCGTTCATCTTTGGTTCGCAATCCATGTAAAACTGTAGGTGCGAAGCAGGGAAGAAATCGTTATGAAACCTCCATTGAGGAGGCCCAGGCTCTTCGAGAGATGTAGCGCCGATGATGATGAGTGAATAAATCATAAAAAATATAACAAAATGTTATATTATTTTTGTGGATGTTTTCACATCCAAAATTCCCCCTAACAGGTCAGGCACGTTTGATCTGAAATCCTGTTTCTGGGACGGAAGCTGGGTCACCGTCATCAGAGCCTGCTTTACCAGCTTTCACGCAGGCTTACAGGATTTTATTTTTATTTGAAGCAATAGGGATTTGGAAAAATTGTTGATAGGAAGCAACAAGTTTTGGTTCCGAGAATTCAATGTGGAACCATCATGAGACCAACAAATTGAATCTATGGTGGTGACTTGATCTCAAAGGATGCGGGCAGGAAGAAGAGTTCAAATTTATCTACATAAGTCAACTACTAATTAACTTTTCTATTCGTGAACTATAGAGTAAACATATTTTTTAATCGAATTTATAAATCATACTATAGAGTAAAAATGTTTATACCCGTATGGTGAAACCAAAGGGTATATTAGATTTGCCTTATCGTTTGTAACGCCAAGATCCCGTCATCACACAAAAAAATGAATTACACCAGTGTGTTTAGAATGATAAAAAAAGTTGAATTTAGCATGTCCGTCCGTCCGTCTGTGGCGCGGATTGCGGGCGCACGGATTGAGCTAGAGACTTGAAATTTTGAGCAGATCCGTTTTTCGTAAAATGCGAGGCCAAGTTCGTTCATGAGCAAAAATGGACCATTAGGGGGGGGTGCCCCCCATACGAACGAAAACGATTCATCTTATTGGAAAGTTAGACTTCAAAGTGGAATTTTGATACAACTGTTCGAATTTTGATACGAATATCACCATACGGGTTTTCAATAATTGCCAGATTGGCAATTATAGCTTTTGTTATGTTTTTTTGTCGAATTTAGAAACTTTTCCGAGGAACTAGTTTGGTTTTAGAACCAATTCTAAGTTTCAATTCTTTACTAACAGACTAGCGGCTAGATTTCTTTCAAGTGAGACTTTCCTTTTAAAAAATGAAGCTCGTCATGGTAAGTCCTCCTCATATTTTGTAAAATCTATCATGTGCCTGCCCTGCAAAACTGCACTCCGTATGAAATAGACGTGCATTTTTTGGGGTCAAATATAGTTCATGAACCGAAACATTCACAAACCGAATCGTTCACGAACTGAGGTTCCACTGTAATTTATTTGAAGGACAAAAAGCAATTCAAATTTTCAGAGAGGATATTTGAGGCAGTTGTAGCTTTTCTTACATTAAAATTTATCTTATTTAAGACTAATCCTCTACGATTATCTTCTCCACATCCTTGGTGAAAATAATTCAAAAAATATCTTTTGACATTCAACATGTATCTTTTAGAGAAGAGTGTAAAATCATTCTGCACAATACATTCAGCAAACAGACTTTTTTAACACACCTCACATTCGACATGTATACAATTCACAAAATGTATATAATTGAACACTTTTTTCGTAATACGATCGCCAACATTTCGTATGTGCAATCTGATATCGCGTAGATGTTTGCTATACCCTTCTCAGGCTGTTTGTAATTGAAGAAATTTGTTCTTGGCTGACTACATTGCCATTCCCTTTTCCCCACTTATTCCTTTCCGTTTTCCGTTCTAACACCCGATTTGACTCCAACTCAGGCTCGAAGAAACAATTCCTTGAGCTCTAAATAAATGCTATTGAGTGTCCAATTCCAGACGACGAATATGAAAACACGAGTACTTATCCACGTCTTTCGATAGGGCCGTATTAAATGCATTTTTATCTATGTATATGAATATTCGTATCAATTATATTTAAACGCTATAATTAAATATAGTGAGTATAGTAATTAAGTGACGTGTGTTCTTATCTCAACGAAAAAATTCCAATAGAAAGGCAATAATTAAATACAAGGTCCCGAAACTGAAACCGATCCCGAATGATAACATAAAAGAAAAACAGGATACCATTCGTATTTTTATTTTATTGCCCGTTTATTTGATATTTGCATTAAAATGTTTATTATTCCAAGATGGATGTATAATGGAACGTAGGTAAAACGCAACTGGATCTGAATTTATGAATACATACGTTCATTGGTATAATTATACTTTGGGCTGATATGGCCCCTTTCTTCTTGTACTTCTTATCCGTATAATGTCACAAGGGTATCAAGTTCTGAATGATGAGATCTTATCATTCGATATGAGCTAAGTTGGAAATTTCACACTAGCGCACACTTAAAATATTAATTTAACCAAAATGCGGTAAGGAATGTAACATGATTGCTTGGGTATTATTCAAAAGGTTTAACGAAATTCAATATTACATTTTTAGTACAACCCTTCACTGTTGTTTTACAGATAAATTTATAAGTGAATTCAACTAAATTAAATTAAATATTTTTATCATGATTAAAAATATAAAAGAACATTTGCCACACCAATACTGAGTATTTTATATTTTTCAATTTTGCATTATTTCAATAAGAATATTCGTTTGAGGTTTCAATCTGGCTTATGGTATATAATTAACTTGCTTGCATACACTTCGTTGCCGCGTTAAAGTTTTTTTTTCTTAAGTTTTTTTCTTAAGTTTTTTTGCACAAAAAAACTTAAAAACTTCAGGAATAGCTTAAAAATTTCAGGAAATTTTTTTTTCTTCAGGACACCCATGCCGGAGAAAATAGGGAAAAAGGATATTTTCGTTATCTTTAAAGGACCTCACGTTGTGATTCCGAAAACCCCACAATACTAGTTTTTCCGTGGAAAAATGGGAAAAACAATATTTGCGTTATCCTTTCAAGACCTTCACACATTGACTGCCATGGCTATCATTTTTGATGAAAATTGGCACCAATTCATGAGCGGCCAAGGCTATCAATTTCGATAGCTGGGTCTACAATCTACATGCATACATACATACATTCAGACATACGTACATTCTACATACGCCTACATGTATTGGCATCTCCCTTACATTTTTGCAAAATTGGTCTGGCAGTCAACGTGTTAAAAAAAACGTTTCGAATTTAAAGGCTTGTGTGTCCGTCTGTATCTGTCCATTTGTTTATTATAGAACATTCTGTACAAAAATGTCACGGTGTAAACGTACTCAATGTGTACGGAAAATATTTCACACGGTGCCTAAATAATGTTAACATAAGAAAAGGCTACTTTTGTTGCGCAGCATGAAGAAAAACTGCACAGCGGCTACTTTTTCAAATTTATTATTCATACGAAGCTGCTTTTCAGGTTGCGCAGTATTTGCAAATACTGCGGCTTATTCAAAAACTGATCCATTTTCTGGGTTGCAGAGGCCTTCAAGCATTGCATATAGCATGCTGGTCGTGCAATATTTCATCATTTAGCGCAGTAAAAGTAGCCATGTCTGTTCCCAACATAAGTAGTGTCGACACTCTTTTTGTGTTGATGAACAAAAAGCAATTACTTAAAAACACATCGAAAACTCTTTAATTTATGAACAAAAATATATATGTGTAAAATTGTTCTCTTACCAGTAAATTAAACAAACTTTTTGTAATTTTGGATAAACCAAGTTTGAAAGAAACACACCAGACTGTTGATATTGATACGATGGGTGCCTAAAGATTATCATATGCACCGTGTAAATCCTTGCTGTGGTACGCAACACTATTCCAAAACTGATCAGGAACCAAAACAAGAGTCTCAATTTACAAGAAGATTAAATTCGCTCATGCAAGTGCATCTGTTGAGAAAAAGATACTTTAACACTGATGCTTGGATGCTGATTTACTGGATGCTAAATGAATAAAAGCATATCATGATGATACATTTTTGTGAACTTTATCTTCACATGAATAAATCATCTTGCGCATAAACATTATGTTGGATATGTTTAATGATTTGTGAGGGTATGATATTATACTGATGAGATATAGTGAAAAAAATTGATATAATGTTGCAGTTGCTGTGGTAGAGTTATGTTCCCTTATTTTATCGCAGCATATGTATCAAAAAGTCACAGGATTTCATTATGTTTCTTCTACTTTTGTATTATCTTCTGAGTTTTTATGTTGGTTTTATAGCTTATTTTTTGTTTGGGATTGGAAGCACCTACAATTGAAGCAAGTGGTTTTAATGTTATGTGAGTGTCACAAAAATTTTAGTTCTTTTTTTACAGTAAAACGACTTTTGTAACTCTAAACAAATGAATATTGACTATATGACAACATAGTATACATATTTTTCTTTTTATTGTACTATTGTTTGTTAAAATTGCACAGAAATTCTTAAATCAACACTAATTAAAGAGTATCAATTAACCAAGAAAGATATTTAGGAAATGGATGGGATAGATGGATATCCAATACTATACTCCTAATATTTGGTTACAGAGAAAAGAGGAGAATTGATGGTGGAAATTTAAGACCTAGTCATATTTTACGAGGAAAATACAAGTAGAAAAGTTATAAAACGAACCATCCTGCATATCGTTCTTATCGTCAGTATGAAAGTATGAATTTTCTATCTACCTAGTACAAACCGAATATATACTATCATCTCTCACATTAATTTACGCGTATATTTTTATGTGTAAGTATATGTGAGTAATGTATTAATATTTGTTGAAATAATGAGCTGCTGAAATATGAAACTTGAAATCGAAGAATTTGTTATATGAAACCTTTACAGTATAGCAAGGCATAACAGCCAGCGATATTGCCATCAGCATCAACATAAGCGCACCATAGAACCAACACATCCTTTTCTGATATCCTGTTTTAAACCGATGTCGGGTAGCAGGCAATAACCCGGTCGGTAAAAAAGCAATAACCTTCGCTGAAAGCCTGTCGTGCCACACTTCAAAGAAAAATGGACAATACCCAGAATGAAATTGGTATCTATAACGAAATATCAGCGATAAACAAAATTTGACTAAATGTTGATAGCAGCAAATGCTAGTATGACATGAAAATCAAACAATGTTAAACGCAACTGGATGTCGATACAATTTAATATTTTCAATAAACTTTTTTCACTGATGTAGAATAAACCAAGGACGTATTTTTTTAAATATTGTGACGAAATTTTTTGAATCACATTAAATGTTTTTAGAATTAGTCTGAATATTTCGTGAAAAGTAATTATAAAAATTACAAAGAAGAAAACAAAAGAACATATAGCTTTATCCACTTAACCACACAGAGAAAAAAAAATAGTTAATTTAACTATTTTTGGTACTTGATGTTGATAATCCTACGAATGCCGTCTAACATCCAAAACTAGTTAAATTTGCTAAAGAATTATTAAGAAATAGTTACCTGGTCAAAAATGCTATTGATGCGATGTTCGCAACAAAATAATCAATTTTAATTATAAGGCCCTATCACAGAATCCGATACGAATGGTTCGGATCGTAAACTCAATGTTGTTGTTGGTATAAAACACAACATTGAGTTTACGATCCGAATCATTCGTATCGGATTCTGTGATAGGGCCTATAATCTTAATATATAAAAAAAATGGAAGTTTGTTGGTTGGTCTGTTGGTTTGAGATTACAAAACTCAAAAACGACTGGACCGATTTTTACGCGGTTCTTTGCAAAATGATCGGCGTTACCAGGAGCAGGTTTTTAGCTATGTTAGATTTTCAAAATTCGAAACTGAAGGTCCTGTCAGGATAACGCAAATATCCTTTTTCCCGGGAAAAATCGTCATAAGAGGTTTTCGGGGTCGCTGATCGCGAATCCGGTGTTGGAATTTCAAAATTCGAAACGGAAGGTCCTGTAAGGATAACTTTTTTCCCAGAACTTTTTAAATTATTTATGGTTTTTTGGCATTCTAAAATTTATACAAAATACTTTAAGCTGGGAACGAAGGGTCTACTAGTAAATACATAAAAAATGTCAAATAGCTTTTTGGTGGTATTCATTTATCATTACGTAGTTAATTTCTGTGAATCCAACTACATAATGATAAGTTTCAAATGTGAAATAATTAAAAGAAAAATCTGTTGTGATCAACACAAAACTTTCCTCTGCAATATTTAGTTCCAGAAAAAAATGTCAAAAATAAAATTTATTCAAATATCTCGAGAACCGTGAAAAATGCAGGAAATTTTATTTTCTTTAAATTTGGTCATATATATCTCTCAAAAGCGCATAGTTTCCGATTTTTTTTTCAAAAAACCTTTTTTTTACATTAAAAATTGTATGAGAGGTTCCCATTATCGAATGGCCTGCCCTTTTTGCTCGAAAATTGCGCAATCTAGATTTTGAACCGAATAGAAAATTTTGACAAATTTCTTCAATCAATGAGATCAAAGCTTTCGTGTCCCTATCTTTGAAGGCTTTGATCTTATTGGTCGAGAAGCTTCAATTGTCATCGCAATCGTCAGTATGATTGGCTATTAGAGAAGCTGAGTGGTTGGGCCGCAAACTAGTGAGGGATGGTGCTCAAGTAAGATTTTTTTTATCATTTTTGAATGGACTACAATGTAGAGAAAATTTAAAAAATTACAATAGAATTTAGTAAAAAAAGCTTTTGCATAAAATGTGGTGAAAGTATAAAAAAAAATTTAAAAAAAAACGTTTAAACCTTAATTTTTTTTTCTGAAATATCGAAAATACTAAAAAGGTTTTAAAAAATGAACGACAAAAATATTTTTCCTACGAAAAATATTTTAAAAGCGTCCCTATTAAAATACTGTTTAAAATATTTTAATTTTAATTTTGTGAAAAATTTTACTAAATTTCATATAAATCAAAATTCAATTGGAACGATTTTTTTGGTTGTGTGAGATTTCGTCCTTCGCAATTATGGCTTTTGTCGAGTTTAACCAACATTGCTTACAGATTTTACTATATACTAGTGTTAAAGTAAAATTTTCGAACAGGAGTTCTTTAAACCCAGTGCAACAAATTTAAAGTAAAAACAATTAAAAGTAGTAGCACACAATCTTTATATGACATACTATAAAATATAATACGTCTGGCTTCATTAGATATTTAAATGCATTAAAAAGTCTCCATTAGTCAGATGGCAATGTCTGCTCCAACAAAGTATTCTGTTTGCTTATTCACCGGGCAAATAACGATATTCAGACATAATATAGACAACCCATTAAGGTTACCCTGCTCGCGTTGTTGTTGAAACGAGGAGAGGTTATTAAAGAAACTCACTACCATGCCGACTTTGGATATGAACATACATACGACACGTTTTTCGAAGTAAAAATAGATAAGAATGTTTTCGGTTTGATATGCGATTACCCTACATTAATGAACTTAAGTAGGCCCCCTTCTGCCCGTCCATAACAATTCGAGTTTTAAGACTGCTTCTGAAGCAGCGCGAAGTGAAAGAGGTGTACATCATATTGGAATACGATACCGCCAGAAGACGTCGAAGAAGGCCAGAAAAGCTACAATTCATAGTAATCGGATACCCCAGTTACATATGTCTGTTTCGCGCATAACATCGGATACCCTGGATTAGACACTTTACTCCATCTGCGAGTACGTGGAAGAGTTAGCGATAAAAGATAGGGCGATCAGCTATATATCAGTCGAGTCGACCAGCCGCGACATATCCGATTACTTTATCCAGCTATTCAGTTACGGATGAATATATTCATTTAACGAGCAAACAAATATTCATATATATACGGCACTGCCTTAAATTCACTATACTAGAATACGATATATTTGTGGAAGTTTATACCCGGATGATGATGACGATGATGTGCAAATTTATGGTCATTGATGGGCATTTGCCTATACCTGAAAGGATGATGATATTCATACCCGTTTCGATTGGATACATTATCCGGCAGTCAGGGACACATTATTATCTATTACTTGAAAGATATACGCAATTCGTTTCTTACAGTTACAGATAGACCCCAAATATCTTTGGCAAACTGTTATGACAATCATTTTTCAGTTCGATTCGGCGGGAAGATAAGAATAATATAAATTGGCCACCTGGGATTCCGGGGAATTTGAAAAATTTACTGGAAACATTGAATTTTAGTCAACAAAAAAAAAACTTTTACATGTAATTTCAATTTCAGTTATGTGTTTGAGGGAAAATCAAGAAGTTTGTATAAAATGAAAGCATTGAAACATTATTTAACATTATATAAGAGTTAATTAGATTTAACATACGCGCTAAAGGCGAACCCAAACATCACTTTCTCTGTAAAAGCCAGTAATTCAATCAGATTTTTCATAGTCTATATGAAAATCATATTATCCTTTGTATATCGTTTTTTTTTTTTTGAAGTTTAGGTTAGGTTGGCCTAGTTATACTATATGGCCATGTCTGGAATTAGTCTTCTCATACTGCACATAAATGGTGCAGCGAGTAGGTTTTATGAAATAATATTTTTACACGTGCGCCATGAAAATAACGACACGTATAATCTGGCGTGTACAGTCGGGATCACGACCGACACCCGAGCCCCCCTGGAACACACACACGTCTGCACTCTAAAGACACTCAAAATGCCGATTCCTCCGACCGGAACCAATCTCGACCACTCCAATCAGCAACTCGAGAAAGACTGTATATCGTTTTTAATGCATAGAATTAATCGCCCAATCAAAATATCAATTACAGTGTGTTTACACACGGTGATCCGTCCGTCCGAACATACGATAACTTTCGAAAAGATTGAGCTGGAGACCTGAAATTTTGAACATATGCGTTTTTTTTTTGTAAAAAGCAATGCTAAGTACTTGAACGGGTTTACTTGGACTACATTTGCAAATAGAAAGGTTCTTGGGATTTTCTGAGAAACACTGCTTCATATCACAAAGGTTCTAAATACCAAAGAGACTTTGTTTTTCAATTAGAAATCCAAATAATAATTTGGCTCGGAAGAATGGTCATTCAAAACATTATGGAAAAATCCATCATTTCAGGAAAATGCAAAAAATCATACATAAAATGGTGGGAAATGCAAAAAAAAAAGAGAAAAAACTCAACACATACGCAAAATATAGGCGAAAAATATAAACAGAAAAAAAAATTTCCAGTAGACATAATTTCGAAGAGAAGCCCCCTTTCACAAAAACACTAATTTTATTGGGGAATTTTTTCTATCGCCCACATCTCTTTTAAGCCGGCCATACATTATGAGAGACTTGTTGTACAACTTGGTTCGGTTGTAGGCAATGTTGGATCGTGTATGGGCCGATTGTAGTACCAAATTTTAGGTTCGGCAAAAATCAAAACCCTGTTGATTTTGCCTCCACCACATAAAGTTGTACAACATGGTTTTAGAACAAGTCTCATAATGTATGGCCGGCTTTAACCACACTCGACTCCAATCGAAATCCATTCGAGATCTCTCCTATATTTTTCTAATTTCAGCATTTGTTTTTTGGCTCAAACGTAGTTTTCTAATTGAAACATTTACAAGCAAAGGTTCACTGTACATTTTTGTATATATCCACACTATTAATTATTTGATAATGTCGACATGTTTGATTTTAAATATTTCTATTTTGAATAATTTTCGGATATTTCAGTAATATCGTAAAACAATTTAGAATATAAGTGCTTTTTAGTTTAACTGCACTCAGAAAAATGGAGGCTAACTCAACGACCTACATACGGCGTAATTGGCGTCGGGCAGGCGCGCGTTCGCCTGCATGAGGGAAAGTAAAACTGTGTTGACCTGTGGTCGGAGAAATTCTGAAATTAAGCCACCAGCAGGTGAAGTAGGGCATTGGGAGCTGTACGAGTTGACCTTAGATAGGCATTTTACGGATGTAATGTCATGTAATGGAAACCTCTGTAAGCCAGCTAGCGGTCAGAGTTAACCTGACAAAAAGTTGACCTGGATATTTTTCTGAGTGTGGTGCAAACAGGAAATCTGAATACAGATTTCACTGTAATAAGATTTTATGAAAATTAAATAATGACTTATGGTGGCCCACACGATGGATACCGCGTTTGCCTGATTTCGCCGAATTGGCTCCGTTTTGTTTTTCTTCATTTTACCATACGCTCTTGTAATGCATTTTCCAACATGGAAATGTTTGTAACAGAACGGAGTCATGTGAAAGCAAATAAAAACTTGTAAAAATGCTTATCAATGGAAACTTATATAAATCTGTACCCCAGAGGTAAACTGTCGTAACTGCCAAAACCGCGATTTTGGGGTTATTGTTGTAACTACATTGTGGGGACGTATATATTATATCAACTAATATTTTGTTTAAACAATGTCCTAAAATAAAATAAACTACAAAAGTTTCAAATAATTACCGAAAATCATACACAATAAAAAGTTTGCAATTCCGAACTAAAAATGGCTCTCCTGTAAAATTTTCAAAATGTCAGTTACGACAGTTTACCTCTGGGGTAGAGAAATTAAGGTTGTAATTTTCTCTACAATAGATTTAGGTATTCAGAAAAAAAATTGAACAAAACTCGATCCTTTTGCGTTCATTAAAATTACAATCCAGATAAATATTTTACTAAATATTACTAAACGAACACCCGTGGGATTGATATATGTATTTGAAACAAAATACCAATAAAACGGGAATAATACGATTGGTTGTGGAATTTCGAGTACGACTAAAATGTTTCTTTTAATAAATTTGCGTCGCAATAACGAACATTAAAATATCAAAAAAAAAAACATTGAATATCTGGTTCTTTGTTATTTTTGCTATCGAGTTGGAAAACTGAAATCTGATCCAGTTGAAATTTAATATGACTTTTCGTAATCGTAACAAAACTATTTTGACAAAATACAGTAAAACTAGAAATTGATAGACCAGCATCGACTCTGTCAGTGAAAATTCGGTGATTATGTTTCGAAAAAATCTAAGCATTTCAGCATTTAAGCACATGAAACGATGTTGTATAAAATTCCTTAATGAAAACTTTAATTTTGACTTTGTACAGCAGCCATAAAACTAATAATGATTTCACATCTTTCTTCTATTTATATCGAATGATTCAAAATACAAATGATAAGACAAAATCCAAAAATATTTTTGTTTACCCATTGCTCAACAGGTCGATAGCCGTCCTTCTAAGTTGCTTAGCTTTCTTTCCCGATGTATGTAAATCACGTGTCATTGGAATTATTATTTTAGGAATACTTTTATAAATTATTTATATAAAATTATCCCGAACTATAAAATAATGTTAGTTTGGGACAGTATAGATGACTCAACGTAAAAATTACAAAGTAATCCAATTGAATTCTGTAATTTCTTTGTTCAAAAATTAAGCACTAAAAGCAAAATATAATGAGAAAAATTTGAAATTTTTCCAACTAAATAAGAGGCAATAAAGTTGCCATTGAGATTTAATAAAGATAAATTTTGCTCGATGTTATTTATGAAGTATTTAGATAGATCCAATATTTCTTTGAGAAATTGAGAATTTTAAGTCATTTATGAGATTAAACAGTCATATTTTCTATTCCTAAACCGTTTGTAGATATTACTTCAAATTTTACAATAAAAGTTATACAAAACTCGAGGAACTTAAAGTTTTCCAAGCTATTTTGTTTCAAAATTACAGTTCTGTCAAATAATTCAAAATATATTCGTATCGTCGGAATATGGGGTTGCTTTAGATATGTGGAAATTTCTATATTTATACGATAAACCAATATTCAGGGGACGACATGAAAATTCTTCTCGAAAAATGAATGTTAATTGGTTGTGTAAAAAATTGTTTGTATTATTGGATGTACCACATATTTTTAAACCAAATTTTACACCCAATATTAATAAAGATCGTTTGTAACCCAGAGAATTAATCGTCGGACAATTAAAAAATTACATAAAAGACCTTAAAAAATCCCCGCCGAAAAATTTTATGGGTTAAAATTTTTTATTGTTAACTCACTTTTCAAGGACCGTTTTTAACATACAGAAAATTTGATAATCTTTTAAGGAGACCGATCTAATTAAGTAACAACTATACAAAATTGTACTTCAAGAGCTCGCAATTATTTTGAATGATTTATTTAAACGTGTAACTGAGGGTTACATGCTGAAATGCTAATCCACAACTGGGATTTTTCTATTGGCAGATATTACAACTTCTATTGGCAGATATTAGAAATGCAAGTAGCAAAAAGTAGCCAAACATTTTGTTTATACCCGTATGGTGAAACCAAAGGGTATACTAACTTTGCCTTACCGTTTGTAACGCCAAGATCCCGTCATCGCACAAAAAAATGAATTACACCAGTGTGTTTAGAATGAGAAAAATAATTAATTTTTACATGTCCGTCCGCCCGTCCGTCTGTCTGTCCGTCTGTCTGTGGCGCGGATTGCTAGAGACTTCACCCAGAGAAAAATCTCATTCAATCTGACGAAAATGCTACGTATAATTAACAAATATAGCGTCAATATACGTCCAACACAACTTTGTGTTTTCCTAACAAAATTGAGTTTGTTAATTTTACGTTGTCACGTTTTTCAGATGGTTACTGAAAAATCTATGTTATCTTAACAAAAACAATACGTAAACTCAACACAACTTCTGTTATATTGCTCTTAACAAAATTTTGTGTTGTCTTAACAAAAATTCTTACGTCAATTTTACCTTGCAACTTTTCTGTAATGTTTGTTGTTTCAACACAAAAGTAGGTTTGTTGTACAGAATTTTGTGTTATGTGAACAAGATTTTCAGTAACATTGAAGAAAACACTGTGTTCAACGTACACAACCCAGACGTGTAATGAACAAATTTTTGGTTCACATTACATATAATCACTACGTTAATACTACGTCAAATTTTGTTGCTTTTACATTTATACCGTGTGGAAACTAGCATAAAATCTGTGTTAGTTTTACACATAAAATATGTCTTTCATACACGGAAAAAACATATAGGAACCGTTCCACCAAAATCGCATGCTCCAGTGGGAAAAAAGGGAAAAAAAGGCATAAAAGGGCATATGGGAAAAAAGGGCATAAAAGGGCATATGGGAAAAAAGGGCATAGTGGCCAAATATAGCAGTCATTCATATAAAAAAGTTGTAACGGCTCCCAAATTTTAGGCAGGTTCAAGCTATATAAACTCCGAGTTTGCAAACCACGTGTGAATTATAATAGAAGAAAAAAAATCGACTTGAATTATTACGTGAAGTTTTGTTAGCTTTACTCGGAATTGTGTTATAGATACATAGATAATATGTAACAGAGAGCTTCTTCATGTTTTTGATTATTTGTATCAACAACAAACGATATTTGTAATTTTCACAACCTTATGTGTTGTTACTACACAACTTATTTTCGATATACGATTTCTTTGGGTAAAAATTTAACACAAGCACTTTTGTTGGCTGCACATGTATGTACGTAAATCCTACATATTCTATGTTATTAGAATAACACAATTTTTCGTTCGGAGAACAGAACTTCTGTTATCTATACATTTTTTCTTGTGTTAAAGTTCAACACAAAGTCTTTTGTTAATTTTACTAAGATTTTACTAAGATTTTTCTCTGGGTGTTCAAATTTTACGCAGATTCTTCTTTCGTAAAAGGCTAAGTTCGTTAATGGGCAAAAATGGACCATTACCGGGGGTACCACGAGTATGCCTAATTCTTGCAGAAATATAGACAATGGGGTACACGTGACTTTACTTGGCACCCCTTCTCATTTTTTTTAACCCTTAATTTATGAGGTGAAAATCATATGCGTAAATGATGAGGTGGTTTCCAATGGACTTGTTCTAATCACATACCAAATCCGTGCTTTTAATTCGGCACACAACACCATACTGTATGAAGGTACTGAAGATTTCAGAGTCACTGTGCTGAAAACATGAGAAATAGCAAAGAGAGAAAAGTCAATGTGGGTCCACTGGACCCACCTCATCAATTAAGCGTTAAATTACATTGTGTTTTTAGTGAAAATTCAATCTCAAATTAATCACTTTGTAAATTTAATTGATTTTTTTTTTTAACAATTTACTAGATATTAATTCGATATATAAAAAAATTCATTTCCATTTGCAAAATGACGAATTTGATTTGAAAAGTGGTCATTTTTTAAAAACATGAATTTAAGATCTGATCAGGCCACTTTTTTACTCAACTTTCACAAAAAAATGCCGGGTTTTCTGATCATACATTAAATTCCAATTACACTAAACCTGTTTTTTGAATATCCTGAGCTTTAGAATTTTTAAAACTAGACCAATTATGAGGTATCGAATTATATAACAAGAGTTGTTTTTTGCCTATTTACATGTGAAAGTTAATTAAGTAAATAAAGTCAAACAACTATAAATAATACCTTAATTTCATCGCTGGGGATTTCCTTTTTAATATTAACAGTTGTACTAGAAGTTGTACTCGGTGGTGAAGCTTTGGTAGTCATGTCGCACTTTTATAAAAAAAAATTTGATGTCCTCTCGTCCCTCTGCAAACTCAACACAAAACAATCAGCGTCAAGTAATTTCAAAACAGTGGCAACTTTTCAATATAATCGTACTTGATGTTTACAGAAATAAAGATTTTCTTTTTGGTATTAAAAAGAGAAATTCCTAAACATGGATCATCATCGCCAGAGAAACGGTTCATTTTTAAATATTTTTGGATAGACGTAAATGTTCACATGACTGCACTGCATACCTATCGAATTTATTCGTTACTAAATTCGTATCACTTACAAGTTTACCGAAGAAACAGAGGAAACACGAAGCAAAAATACAAGAAAAAAAAATCACAAGTATATTAAAACTTAAAATAGAACATGAAATGTTGAAACGGCGTGCCGTTCAAAAATGCTGAAGAAATTTTGTAATAAAATACTCCTCATAGCGGTTTATTTCGGATAACGAAATCATATGTTCCTCTTCGAAATAAATAAAAGAAATACACTTTTCGACTCGTACAACGTCTGCTCGTTCACACAAAGAGTTATCTGAGTTAGTCTAATCTCAGCTAAGCAATCTATGTTAGCCAGATTTGTATTTTTTGGCGCCTATTTTTACACTGCTTGTCACACTTTTTCCCCCTTTTCAACTATACTCGGATAATATCACAACGAACAACGCTATTTAATTTTTTTTATATACATTATCTGTAGATACTTTGTCGACAAGTGAATTCAGTAATTTCAAACTATGTAATTCGCCTAATAATGTTGAATCTGCTTTGAGTCTCTGATTTTGTACGGTTTATTACGTATAATTTGTCGAGATCATGTTTTTAGCGCGAATATTATTGGACTAAATCCAAAAATAAACATTTTGCAGCATCACATTTATCATTCTCCTGTCTGTCTGTGCTGCTACTCCTCTTGGCTCCACTAAAAAAACGACACTCACCGACCAACTAATTTTATACTTTCCTTTGTGTGCTTTTGAATTTATTGATAAACAAATAAAATAAAACATTATTATAAATTGTAGCCACTTTCGTTATGTTTATATCACCACGATGTCAAAATTGAAAAAAAAAATCTTCAGCACTATTCAATCTCACTAATGTTGTTCATTTGAAAAAAGAAATTCCAAAATTTGAATAATTTTTTTTGTTGTTTTGGAAAAGCCATGAGATCGTTTAAGTCTTGTTTTTGTTTATTTTTTTGGCACCCGACTGCGAATTTGAAAAGATTCTTCATCTGAATACAAGGGGAAAATAAGTTTTCATGTAAGAATTTTCAAATGCTATACACGTGAAGCGATGTTACTTTATTTTTTTTTTTAAATTAACACCATTTTGAAATGGCAATCACCGATTTCAGAACAGAAATTGCTCAAAAACGGTGATTATTTAGCCGGTATTCACAGATGCAGTTAAAATTTAAAAATTAATATCCCTCGAGCCATCACTTATCGCAGTCGCTTTGCTAATGTTTCAATACATTTTTCTTTCCACTGGTTTTTTGAATTTTTCAATTCGAAAACTCGAATGATCCTAGAGATATGCTGATTACTAGCGAAATTACCACTCAACGACTACGAATGGATTTTAAAAAAAAGCTGCAACTCACCTCGAGGTAAGAAAATCAATTTCGACTGTTTGAATTATTTATTAGATTTTTTATTGGATAATTTTTGGTATGTCGCACGAATCTGCCTCTGCCACTATAAACATTTGTTATTTAGTTACAAATGCATACCTATACTAGTAGGGTATAAGAGTTTTTCACTTAAACAAAATGATTTATTTCAAACAAAACCACTTTAGGGTGCAACATTATGTCACAATTACTTATTTACTGAATATTAATAATAATAAAAAGACAAAATGAAAATAAATGCAATATTTTGCTCCGATATCAATTAATCGAATAACTATGAACAAGTTGACAACAAAAGTGTTTGTGTAAATCCGCCCTAAGAGAAACCATTGAGTACGCTAAAAAGCATTTTAAACCCAAGCCACTCGTAATATTTTCCAATACGGCGGATAGTACAAACAAGTGCAATGAAGTAAAATCATTTGATGTAATTGGTCCAATATTTACGTTAATTTTTACCCAACTTATTTGATTAATTTTACCCAGTTATGAATAAACTGCCAGGCAAGACTTTATCTCTAAAACAGGTAGGTACGGAAAAAAGTAAATGTCGAATTTATCATAGTTTATTTATCCTTCATTCCAGTTTATGCTCCGGCAAGAAGTGCTTCGTTTGTATAGAGAGATTTTCAGAGAAATTAAAAAAGTCCCTGATGAATCCAGCAGACAAGAACTTAAAGAATGGGCGCGTCATGACTTCCGAGTGAATGTCCACCAAACAGACGAAGTTGCCATTAAAATGTCGCTTCAATACGGCAGAAGATCACTGAGTGAACTCAAGACAAGTCTCAGCCTTAGTGGGACCGGCAAAAGTATATAACCTAGTCAATAAAAGAACTCGTCCTTAATTTGTTAAATAGAAAAAAATAGTTTATTGCTCTGAATTGTTACTAATAAAGATTAGACAATAATGTGCTCCATAAAACTCTGAGAACTGAGGAGACAAAGAGTAGAGTTCCCAAGCTGGTCACTACCAATACGACCAATTCCCTCTTTCCCCTTTCCGGTAATTTATTGACTAGAAAATTGTTTATGATTGTGCTTGAAATGTGGTATCCATCCAGTCCGAAGCAGGGAATAGCGTTCATCAGAGCCAGACCGAAAGAGAACACGATGTTGTACTTCAGGAGGAGCACCAAAGTGTCAGCAAACTTGGATGGTAAAATATTAGTCTTTGGTACATATTCTGATACGCTAACTGTCTGCGATACGTCCGCCGGATGTCCAATGTAGAGGACCATATTTCGGTCTTTCCGGATTATCGACAGAATCGTTGTGACGTTATTAATCAGCGGCCGAATGCAGAATCCATCATCGCAAGTGGTCCTGCAGAATCCACTCGACTTCTCGATAGTGTGTCGAATGTCTAGGCACATGTGTTGAGGGATCTCCACCGGGTCGTCGTTGCTAATATCATCTATGTACTCGAAGCAGGCTAACTTGTTATTCCCCGGGTCGCAACATTGCAAAACGCCATCAAATCCATGCACGATGGGCGCACTTTCATCGTTAATCCTTATAAAATCTGATGAGACACAATACGCTGGCTTATTCCTGATACTGTTCAGGAGACAATCATACCAGTTGTCCATCGTCTGCACCTTGCAACCATTAATCTCGATAACAACGTCTCCCACGAAGATTCCTTTCGGTCCAAGCAGTGGAGAAGTCTTCTGGACGGACGACACAACAACGCCTTGATTTACCCGGAAGAACGGTGCCAGAACAAATCCCAGTGTTGAATAGAGCAGGAAGCATACCACGGCTAAAATGATGTTATGCCAGATGCCACCACATAAGATACGTAACTTCCGGAAACTCTTCAATGCGTTTAGATGGTCCGTGGACAAAACAGTGTAGGCCACCGGGAAACAGAAAATTAAATTCATCCCGAATCCCATCACAGGAACATCTTCACTAACGGCTGCCAGCGCGTGCCCCAGCTCGTGGACAATTGTGCAGACTGCCAATGCACTGATGTAGTAACCGAATTCGTTGAGGGGCAAATTTACTCCAGGCAATAGAATCTCTATTTGGGGCGCGAAATTCTCTCCTGGTTTACTACCTCCAGCAGTGGCTGTTTTTTCTGCAGTTTCGTGGAAGAGATTGAATAACAGTATTATGACCCCAATAGGAAGTATAATGAGCGTGATGACAACGCCTGCACTAAACGATTGGTTGAAGATCCGCTGGCTGCGAGAAGAGCCCCATTTCACAATCGTACGATTCAAAAACGTTGTGTGCAAATTAAGTCTTAAGAATTTCACAGTTAGGCCGGTATTGTGAAGAAAGGCATCGTATGGGTAATGGAGACAGCTCTGAAATTAGTTAAATCATTAATAAATATGCGTACGTGGTGTATTTTTTGTGTAATACTTTAAACAATAAATCGAAAAAGGTCGCGACTCCATAGAATACAGCAAGGACAATAACGAAAACTAGCAAATCCATTGCTATGCGTCAGGTGGTTTAAAGTTTTGCTTTCAACACAAGGAATTCGGAGATTTTATTGACATTTTAAATACTGTGTTTTTTTTATTACGAATTAACAATAATTTCTAAGTGTCTTCAATTTTTTTACTCTGTTTTTCCATCTAACACTTTGAGAAGACTGAGTGAGTTCAAGGTTTTGGGCGAAATAGTGCATTCAAGGGGATTTGAGGTGACATTTGAGTTATTTAAAAAGAAATTAAAGAACAAATCCTTTACTACTTTTTTAGTTTCTAGTAGCAGATTTTTTTTTTGTTAATTTTCGCGTTTTCCATAAAGCACTTCGGAAATAAGACAAATCTCGTTTTTTGTTACTTCGACTATCGGAAGAATTTTCAGGAAAACATGATCTCCATCAACTAATTAGTTAGCTATAAGCTTTTTATAACTAACTAACGGTTAATTGCATCATAATATTGATAATCTTTTAGTGGTTTTTGAACCAGAACATTTTCGGTGTTTAAAACACTGCTATACATTTTTTAAAAGGTTGCTTGGTGGCTATAGTTTTTAAATCGTTGAAATCTTATATTTTCTATTCACCCTAGGAAGATGAAATTTTGCCAACTTGAGTAGTTCCGATAAGAATATAATATTTTCAATGCTTCGTCCTTGTAAGGATAACGGAGTGTCCTGTATGGATAATGTTATTATCCTTTTCCTCAAATTTTCCGAAAAAAATCCGAACTGGCGGTTTTTGAAGTTGCTGAATCCAAATCTGAGTCAAAAAGTTCGTAACGATATCTCAAAAACAAAGGTATATTAGAAGACTAAAAAGTATAAATAAGAAAATAGTCTTGTGATGTTTGAACATTTCAAAAACAAGCTCTCCCACGAATGTTTTAAGGTTTCAAGACAAATATTCTTCAGAATGGTATGTTTTGATAAAAATATAGTGTAAGGTGTTGTATTTGCTCTTTGAACTCAGCACACATTAGGTTTTGAAGAAAAAAGAAAAACTGAAATATGGATTTTTTGTTTAATCAACAAAAAATTTCAAAGGGCTTTCAAAGGTTTGTATAATTAAAACATGTTTGAAAAACTTTAGCAACTTTTCCTTAATACTAAGTTTGATTTTTGTAAGTCTATTGATTTCAAAGCTGTTCAAAATTGTCAGAAATGAATATTTTTAAACCCTATAATCAAAACTCGAAAAATAGAAATATCCTAAACGAATTTTATTTAAAAGATAATGAATTTGATTCGCTAACAGTCGAATTTGATCTGCAAAATAGTCGATTTGGTGTCTAAAAGATGCTAAAAGGTTGTATTTGGACTAAAAAATCTGCATCTCCCATTAGTAAAAAAAACCATAGGTTCGTAATAAATCACCAAACTTTCTAATTGTCTACTGTTTTTCTTCTACAGTATTACAAGATTTTTAATTAGAATTTTTATAAACTTTTTATTTAAACCTTAAAATTTTAAAACATTCTAAGAAGTATTCACCGTCATATCATTTGAAAGCAAATTATTTGCAATCAGTAACCCTTCCTGCCACGAAAACGAATTCTGTTGTCCAGCTAAAATTAACGATAGATTTTTAAGGATACATTCAATTTAACAGTGAGGAAGTTTCTTACCAAAGACCTTTTGCACTCGAAGAAAGTATTTCTCAAAACTTGGCATTCTGCGGGTACAGATCCATCGGTCCTTTGCAGACATTCTCTAGGAGTCTTCTTTTCCTAGAAACAAGAATTCACAGAAAATCTTTGAGAAATACACAATTTACCTTTGTGCAGCAATCGCTTTTAAGGAGGCACATTTTTAGATCAGCCCTAACTCCAGCACAAGGAGATTCATCTGCCAGCTGCTCGTCCCCCTCGTAACGCATCATTTTTGCGAATTTTTCTTGAACACCTAAAAGAAAATATTTTGCAATTTCAATGCAAGCACAAAACAACTTTCTTGAATGTTGCATAAACTTAAGATATTTTACATAAACTACTTTTTTAACAAATGACTTTGGGCCCTACCACTTCTTCAGAAGAAAATAAAATTTAGTAACAGTTTGGTATTATAAAATAAAGTTATTTGTTAATATTTACTGCCGATAGAATAAATTCTTGTTGTTCACGAATTTCACCTCAAAACAGCTGATTGGTGTCAAAATATTGTCAAAATTCGACCGGCTGCTTTGAGGTTAGGGCTCAAGCAAATTATCTTTTTAATTAGTTTTTACCGTGTTTAACGTTATCTCAAGCTTTGATAAAATTCTATACGTTTTATAAGATAAAATAGTGGTAAAAGGTGAAACATTTTAAGGAAAATCTTAATTTTCCAGGATGTTTTTGCGTTCTCACTTTGTTTTTCGACTAGGTGTACGGAAATTCACCACTCAGGTTTGTATCTAAGATTTTAAATTCGCCGAGTAGTTGTAATCCAAGCTAAAAAAGGCGGGAGTTCAAAATTAAAATTTTAAATGCAAACAACCATTTTGATTACCTCGAAACAACTACCAAAAATTCTGCTTTATATTTCTAGGTGAACAACTTCGAAACTGGGATAGAAATTTATAGCTGTGTGGCACGAAAAAATGTCCCGTTAATTTTGAAAAATCAAATTTTCAGCACGTGGTACATGTGTGGACCAACGGTTTACGATTCAACACACATTGGCCATGCGAGTTGCTACGTTAAGCTAGATATCATTCAAAGAATTCTGCGAGACTATTTCAACATAAATTTGGTAACCGCTATGAATATAACGGACATTGATGATAAAATTATTAAAAAAAGTCAAGAGATGCAAATGGATTGGAAAGCTATATCCGAACATTACGAAAAAGAATTCTGGAAAGACCTAAAAAAATTGAAAGTTAGAGATCCAAATATTAAAGTTCGAGTTACAGAAAATATTCCATTGATTCTGTCGTTTATTTCGGAGATTCTGAAAAAAGATCAAGCATATGTTTCCAAACATAATTCCGTTTACTTCAAAGTAAGTACGTATCCCGCATATGGAAAACTGCAAAATCTCAACTTGGAAAAGATAGAACACGAATTTAAAGATGCTGCTCAGGATTTTGCTCTTTGGAAGGCTCAGAAACCAAATGAGCCTTATTGGGATTCGCCATGGGGAAAAGGTCGCCCGGGCTGGCACATTGAGTGCAGTGCACTGGCTAGCAAATTATTTGGAAGGTCCATTGATTTTCATGCTGGAGGACTGGATCTGAAATTTCCCCATCACGAAAATGAAGAAGCCCAAAGCTGTAGCTATCACAATTGTAATCAATGGGTAAACTATTGGTTGCACACTGGCCATCTTAATCTCAGAGGTGATAGTGAAAAGATGTCAAAATCCCTAAAAAATACAATAAGCGTTTCCGAATTTCTTGAAAAGTATTCTGCCGATGAATTTCGAATGGCATGCATTCTTTCCAACTATCGAAATTCAATGGAGTATAGCGACGAATTGATGTCGACAGCAAGAAATACTCTAGCTAAATTTAATTCGTTTGATTCTGATTGTAGTGCTTACATTCAGGGAGCGAAACAGGAAAATTCGATTGATAGCAATCTTCTTTATCAAAAACTTTCCGAAACAAAAGCCGCTATCGACAAGGCTCTGAAAAATGACTTCGATACTGCGAAAACTGTAAAGCATCTTTCTGACTTGACATCTGCCGTTTGTACAGCTATAAATACCAGAGATTTCACATCTAAAATATTGAATGCTTCTAATAAGGAAATTATTGTTGCTTCTCAAAATTATGTTGGTGGAATTTTAAATATGTTTGGATTAAACGAGAAAATGACGCAAGTAAATACAGACCACCAATCTTTTGATGTAACTGAATTCATTGATGATATTATAAAAATACGAAAACAATTTCGCGACCAAGGAATAGCAACAAAAAATACAGAAATATTCAAAATTTGCGATAAAATAAGAGATACTTTAACAGCACACGGGATTGAGATTAAGGATCACGACAAAAATAGTTCTTGGAGTTTTGTTAAATAAATTGTAATAAATTTTACGAATAAATCATTAAAGAAGAAGTATAATCAGGGGAAGGGTTCGTACCTTAGACTGTTGAAAGATGAGTTGCATGATTTGATTTTCCTAAATAAATGTAAATTTCGGTCCAAGGTATGAGACCTTCCCACATAAAATCGCTTCAGTTTTTTTTTGTTGGTATAATCTTTGTTTACTTCTGCAGAACATGAAACTGTTGTGATAATTCTAGTGTTTTAACTACAAATTTTGGCTAATTAATAAATTTATAATGTCGGTCGCGAGTGAAAAAAAATTGTCCGACTTTTCCTACAAGGTTGAAAACTTGAAAGTTTTTTTTTGTTTGCATTTACTTTTAGGCGTCCTCTGCCGTGGAAAATTTTCTAAGGATTTTTCTTCTCGCAATATAGTTTTCCCATTAATATTTTAGGGTTTCAAGTGAAATACTCTTTAAAATTGTATATTTTGATAAAAATATTAGCTATTCCTTGCATTTGAGATATCCTTACGGAATTTTTGACTTCAGAATTGGATTCAGCGACCACAAAAACCCCCAGATGAGATTTTTTTCCGGAAAATTTAAGGGAAAGGATAATCATGTTATCCTTACAGGATTCTCGGATGTCCTTACAGATTTTTCAACGCCATCATCGGATTCAGCGACCGGATAATTTGAGGAAAAAGATAATCACGTTATTCTTACAAGGACGTAGTAATGTAAATATTAGATCGTCCCAGGAACTATGGATTCTGGCAAATTTTTATCTTCCTAGGTTGCATGGTTTCGAAAATATTAGCTCCCAACGATTTGAAAATACATTTATATAAGCAACTTAAGAGAAAGTATATAAAAAATACTTAAAATCTTGCTACAAAATTTATTTGAAAAAAAATCCACTTTTTACAAATCTTAAAAACAAATTGAATTAAACTTCGTTGCATAAATATATTCAAGCAAAACATTTTATTCCTTCAAATACGTTATAATATTCCTAGAAAAATAATAAATAAACAAGAACATATCATTTAAAAAAAATGAATTAAGGCGATAAAAAATAACGATAAATTCAAAGATAGATCAAAGGATAAATATTTCTTATTTATCACAGCACTTTTTTGTTTTATTGTGCAATATATCGATTAAATATTTATCATAATGATTTAATTTGTTTCTACTACAGTTATTTTAATTTTAATAGATAATGGTTCCATTTGGTTTTATTATTAATATCATGAGTATGCCTACAAGGCGATAAAAGATTTATTTCAAAGAGAATTCTTTTCATCTAAATATATTAAAAAATATTATTTATGTAAGTTTTTCTAGATTCTTTGTTCTTTTACTTAATTAGACAAAAACTTTGTGTTCGGGAAATAGTTAGGATTTTATAATGAAAAAAAGTTTTATTATTTTCTATTACTAAATTTGATATTATTGAAATTTACGTAGTAGCGACTGTTATTGGGCAAGTGGATCCAAAAATCAAAATCAATCCAATTGTTGAATATAATTTAATTTAGTTATAATTTCGATATACATTGTAGTACATCTTTCAAATTTTTTGAAAATAATAGAAATCTTATATAAATTTTTACTAATATATTTGAAATATTGAAGATTGAAAAGTTGAATTTCTGGACCCAAAAATATGTGAAAGTTTGTTCGATAAAAGTATTTACCGCAAGGCCACTAACATACTCTCAATCTAAGTTATTGGCACAAAGGCTTTTTTTTTTAAATTTTATTCATCCATTATGAACATTTTTATATTTAAGATTCAATTTATCTAAATTATCTATATATGTAAACGGCATAAAATAAAATTCAAATCTCTACCGTATTTTATATTGTTTATAATGTCTAATAAAAGTTATTTTTTCAAGCCGATTTTCATTAAATTTGAATACAGAGAATTTCTATATAATTACTAGTATCTGATATTTGACTTAGGATAATTTATGATTAATGTTTTCTAATAAAAAAAGTCTTTGTTTTTTTTTTTAAATTCAGTATGTGGTCAAATCAATTCAAATTTGTGTTTCGTATCAAATTGAAAGTCTACATTAATAACATTGCTTAATTTTTATGATTATACAGAGCCCATAATTTTTTTTCACTATTTTAACGAAGTCGTGCAAATGTTATTGATTTATTTATTTGTTTTATTGTTGTTTATTTATTTATTTTGTTTATTTGGTTGTATTTCGTTAAACTCTTATAATGAAAATTGCGCAAAAATTGATTCTGTATAAAAGTAGAAATATAATAATTTGATATCTAATTAACTTTTTTTTCTTAATTTATATTTAATTAAGCGAATTTATTAATTAATTGATCCAAGTTTTTAATCTTTGCTCATTTTAAATTAAGCTGTGTTCTTAGTTTTATAAATTGAATTAAAATTTGCTTTAAAATTGCACTCTTTTACCGTTATTTAAGCGATATGATGGCAGATAAGTGCATCCAATATTTGAAATTTAATTAAATATATTTATTTATTTGATACGTTACTATTACGAGGAAAATAATGATATGATTTCTATTCTATTGATATTGTTATGATATTGAATTATGATATTTGTTTTCAACGATATGATTGAAATTATTATCTATTTATTCTGAAAGTTACAGTTCAGTTTAAATTGTGCATTTTAAACAATTCAAAAAAAACTAATTTTATTTGAACTAAAAATTATACAGAGAAAATCATACTAATATATAAAAATGAGTTGGTGTCTGTCTGTCTGTTCCTCTTTCACGAAAAAAAGGCTGAACCGATTGACTTGAAATTTGGCATGAGTGTCTGTGATCGTTCTGGTTCCAACATAGGCATACGGGAAATTAGCGCGAGGGATGGGGGGAGTAAGGGGAGGGGGTAAAGTGATTTCGAAACTTAGTTTTTGCGCTATGTTACTCTTTCGCGGGGAAACTACCGAGCCGATTGGCCTGAAGTTTAGCTCCAACATAGACCATCAAAAAAATTTTGAAAAAACTTAACTCGGCAACGAGGGGTATGCAAGCTAGTATTTTTTTAAATCAATTTAATTTTTTAAAGCATTCGAAGAATTTGGCAATTTTACAGTAACACATTTTGCTGAATGTCAAGAAACTTGGCTTTTATTGCTTTGACTGTTAGGGTGTGATTCAGCAGATGGTTTCAAAATATGTACAGAGATGCCTACCAGTATTTTTGGTAGTATCTGCCACTAAAACTGTATCCCATTTCGTGACAGATACGTGCCTATATGAAAATTGTGTTCCGTTTTCAACCGACACTATCCTATTTTTTATGATTTTGGATGCATCATAATTTCCAAAACACAAAAAAAACATATTATGGTGTTCTGCAGTATTTTTTAGTTAATGACATATGAAACGATATAAAAAATATGCAACACGAATGCATTTTAAAAATAATTTTAGTTTAATTTTCTTGTTTCACATGCAGCTATTAGCCATAATACAAAAATCAGTTTGGATTTCATTAAATTTAATTGAACACAACGATAACGATTCAATACTTAATATTATTGATTTCATGCTTACATCTTATAATAATAATTAAATTTAAAACGCTTGAATAGGCCGATAGAGTCCCGTGTAGCCACATAGACGAGCGCGTAAAGCTGGAATTAAAACAGCTGCCGCTGAAATGTCCTTTAGTAAATCAGCACATTCGCACACCAAAAGATACATTTTATCACCACGCTGTGATACACTTTTGTGTAGTGCGATTCGGCGAAGTCCTGCCGTCCTTGGTAAATATCTAGAAATGTGAAAATAATTTTAATATTGAGGTAAAATTTACAGGCAAATCTCGATTTTGCACACGGTAAACTTTAAGCCATTTCTATTGTACAAATCGCGAGATTACAACAATCGAATGTCCCATAAAACGTGCTAAAAATATTCTATTTTTACAATTTTTATTTATAAATGCGAACAAAAAAAATGTTGTCACATGTTGAGTTCTGTCACAAGAAAGTTCGTTAACCCCTTGCCATCCCCCTGCAATCCGGTGGCTCTTGACGCCATTTCAAAAAGTACTCAACCAATGTGAAAACTACACGGGTTCAAAAGTTAACCCAGGGGCACGAAAAACCCTATTTCTTGCATGGTTCTTTGTCAATATTTTACATGCATTCCTTTGATATTTCAATTTAAGTTTCCGCCTGATTTAAGTTTCCGCCTGTGAGAAAAGAAAACACGATTCATGGATTTTGAATCAGAAAAAAAAGAATAAAACTGTGCAACAATCAAAACAGTTAAGTATCGTTAAGCACCACTCCGGATCAAAGTTTTGCTCTACCACCTATAGTTTGTACTCAAAGTTTAAAAATAACGGTTGGTAACCTCTTTGTTATTAGAAGATGAATATATTTTGTTCAGACGGTAACCCTCCACGACTTCTCTTTACCTATTTTTAAAGGAATTTTTTATCTATTTTTTTTTTTAAATTGCCATATCTGCTGAACTGTGGGGAAAAGTATCATAGTATCTTTGGCAAAACCTGTTCTCCTTAAAAAGTTAGTTTGTGTCCCCAAACAACAGAACCGCCCAAGCCTCCGTATTGCAGGGGAAAATCCCATAAGTTTTGGAGAACAACATGAATAAAATTCGCGGAATAAAATGTCACATGTAAACCGCGCCTAAAAACTATTTTTCTTTTGTCATTTATTTTTATTTGAAGAGGATTTATTTAATAAAAGTCTATAGGTTCTTTAGTTTAATACCTGTAGAGCATTCTGGCACCCGTCCAGTAGAGCCAGTTTTGTTCAAACCTTTCGCCATCATCGCCCTCGAAAACCTAAAATTAAAAGAAAAAGCTCTTAAACAATGCATTTTAGTGGAATTTATTATTTCTATGGTAAACCTTGTAAACACTGATGATGTAACCTGTTGATGGTGTTTGTGATTTCTTGAAGCCACCCATCTCATTAGGGGCCAAAACCAACGGGGGTCGACATATCGCTGCTACTTCACAATATAAATCCAAAGTATGGGCGGCAGTATATCTACTTGAGTACAAAAAAAAATTTTAAAAATATCAATATTTTGTATAACAAATAAAATTTGTGGTTCCAGATGATTTCCTTTAACCTAATAAGTATTTATGTATTCTTGTACGCCACCTTATTTTAGCGATTGAAATAAACATTATTTCCATTTCTAGTTCTGTTACTTTCTGAAATATCGCCAATAAATCGATTATAGTGACAATTAAACATGGTCATTGTGCCATTGCTTCTAGGTCAATTCAAAGTGATGGTCAACTTTTTATTGATACTAAGTATGTGGTACAGAATATAAGAGAGAGTAGTACAATTTTATTATGCGGTCTTGCACTTTTAGAAAATGAACGTCATTAAGACTGAATCCAATTAGATTTTCCTCAGAATGTTCAGATATTTTCATCAATACGGTGACTTTTGGGCAGTTGCCGTGGTTCCAGGATTTATTAGTGTTCTTGGATTTACTATATATAGACTTTTTTGGCAACTGGACAGAGAAAATATTTATTACCCTAAAAGGAGAGCTCAATTTGCTAGCAATGTTCGAAAATTACAAACAATTAGTTGATTGAATTAAAAGGGCAATTTTCGATAAATTTGTAGCTTTATTTTAGTAAAATAAGTATTTAATCTTGTAGAGAATTTTGATCAATGCATACTTATGTCAAAATTATGAAATATTTTCGTAAAATCTAAGAATTCGATTTGATTAAATACGTCTATTTCATACGCAGGGCAAGTTTTGCCATGCTGCTTGCAGGTCAATCAAAAACAGTGGGTTTTGATGAGAAAATAAGAAACTCGTTGCTCTGCTGTTTTTAAAATTAATACTTTTTGAAATGTCGTAAAATAGCTTTTATTTATTTGCTCTGCATTTCATATGTTGCTAGTTATTTTTATACCCGTATGGCGAAACCAAAGGGTATATTAACTTTGCCTTACCGTTTGTAACGCCAAGATCCCGTCATCGCACAAAAAAATGAATTACACCAGTGTGTTTAGAATGATAAAAAAAAGTTGAATTTAGCATGTCCGTCCGTCTGTCTGTCTGTCTGTCTGTCTGTCCGTTCGTCTGCCTGTCGCGCGGATTGCGGGTGCACGGATTGAGCTACAGACTTGAAATTTTGCGCAGATTCGTTTTTCGTAAAATGCGAGGCTAAGTTCGTTAATGGGCAAAAATGGACCATTAGGGGGGGCACCCCCCATACGAACGAAAACGGTTTTTGCGAATATCTCAAAAACGGTGCATCTTATCAAAAAAGTGCAAGAACAAAAGTTATTTAGAATATGATTCTACATAAAACTCCCATACATCAAAATCCGATTGGAATAAATTTTAAAAAATCTTATTGGAAAGTTTGACTTCAAAGTGGAATTTTGGTATAACTGTTCGAATTTTGATACGAATATCACCATACGGGTCTCCAATGATTGCCAGATTGGCAATTATAGCTTTTGTTATGTTTTAAATGAGATTTTCCTTTTAAATATTGAGGATCGTCGTAGTAAGTAAGCTTTAGACTTTTATTTTAATTTTTCAGTGATTTGATTAGTATAACAGGGCCTTTATAATACTTATACTGGGCTGTAAAATCAAATTATTCTGTGCCATGCTGGAATATGAAATGCCCGGCAATGTGTACTGCGTATGAAATAGACGCTGATGAAATGTCCGTGTAAAAAATACTCGTGGCTGTTTTTAATGATTTTTTTTTATATTTTGAAGATAACAAAACGTCACTTAATTTTTTTCTGAAACCGTTTTACAAATTACATAAAAATCACCTGAGATTACGTGGCTCAAATTTTGATAAGGACGCTCCACGTATACCAGAATAAAAGCTAGACGGGTCCGTCTGTGTTGTATTTATCACATAGTAGGCAATAAATGGAAACTCTGCTGTTAAATAAAAATTAATTAGTAATAAATAATTTATAAAAGACTATACCAAATAATTTAACAAAAAAAAATAGTTTTTAAAGGTTAATACTTACAATTTTTCTCCATATTGGCCAACAACATACCACCAACAGCCGTGTTTGCTTGCTGGACTTCATTCACCAACTCAGCGGCTACTGCTCGCTGTTTGATTAAAGGATGCGCTAACGGAGACTCTAAAATAGGATCGATTGGTTCTAGGGGACTCATCAGATGAGCAAGTATACATAATTTCGGATCCGATACTTCCAAGACACTTAACGGACTGGCAGGAGTTCCATCCGCAGATGGTGGCGGCAACTAAAATTATTGACGAAAGAATGATAAAAAAAATAATCTAAATACAGTTGAACCTCGATAACTCGAATCTGAAGGGAACAGAAAAAAATCGAGTTATGGGGGTTCGAGTTGTCGGGTAGCGACTGTGATTTCAAAAATTTTGAAATATATTTTACCGGAACACCAGCGGGAAGAAATCGATCTAAGCTATGTACTGGAATTATAAAACAGTCACGATCAAGTGTTGCAAGCGAAATTGGTTCGGTTCGCGCTGTTCCAGCTCCACCAAAACTCACTGAAAAATTCAATTTTTACGCATAAGTTTTCAATTTAAATTTTTCAATTTTTTTTTATTAAAAAGAAAACAATATTGATTATATTAACTAAATAAAAAAGAAAACCTTCCGGTCTTGTTCGGATTTATGTTCAAATCATGTTTATTAACAAATTTTCTTTCTAAAAAAGTTTTGTGTCGATAATTTTTTGGATTTCATATCATGAAATTTTGAGGAAGTTGATTGTTAGTTCAAGTGTATAACGAAACAATAGAAGCATTTTAATTAAGCACAGAGGAAGCCAAAAAGCTTAAAATATTCTATACCAGGATAACGACAAAAACGGATTAAAAAATATTCAAAGCGAATTTAAACAAAAATAACATTTACTATTGCAATCATACAAAAGAATAGTTTATAAACACCCATAGAGATGAAAAAAAACTAGAAAAAAACATTTTATATTGTTAGCAGTGAATTTAAGGATTTTTCATTTGATGTTATGGAGCAAGATTGGTTTCCATGCTTTTCAGGGACAATTTGAGGATACCACACTTTTAATGCAGCACAACAGAACAGATTGAAATAGCAAATGAGTGGAAACAAACGAAACAACACAAATAACAATAATTCTCTTTGAATAAAAAGAGGAAAAAATAATTAAAAGGAAATTAAAAATATCCAAAGAAGGTAATAAAACAAAAACGGAATTAAAAATGCGAAAAAAAACTAAAGATGCTAAAAATCATTTTGTATATTTTTTTTATTGAATTAAGTTTAAATTTTATTTTGTTGTGTTTTGCAATTTACTCACAGTACCAGGAAGACCGAGCCATGCTCGGCGACCTCAACATCCTAATTTTGCTGATTTTGGGGAAAAACATTATCTTTACAGAGTTTTTAAATTCCCGACCTAGAAAGCTAGAACTAAAACTAACGCGCGATAACAAAATTTCATAGAAATCGGTTGAGTGGTTATTGAGTAATCGCTGTCACCGACTTTTGAAACGTTGTTTTGAGACACCAGGTGAGGGTTATCGAGGGGAGGGAAAAGTCAGGTTCGTATTGGAAAAATCGAAAGCCCTTAGCCCCCTTAGTAATACTGTAAAGTTTCATTAAGATCGGACCACCCAGTTCGAAGATACCAGGCGAGGGGTATCGAGGGGAGGGAAAAGTGAGGTTTGTGGTGGAAAAATCGAAAGCCCTTAGCCCCCTTAGTAATACTGTAAAGTTTCATTAAGATCGGACCACCCAGTTCGAAGATACCAGGCGAGGGGTATCGAGGGGAATTTTCTGAGAGGTGAGATCAATCTCGATCGATTTCTTGTCCCCGAAAATCCCTAACCACCAAGTTTCGTGAAAATCGTTACGCGGGTTTTCGAGATCGTTTGTGCAGACAGACAGACAGACAGACAGACATTCCTCGTATTATATTATAGGATAGATGGATCCATTTTATAAAATAGAATCACTAATCAAAAACCATATTTAAAATAAGAAAAGTAAAAGATATGGATTGTCCTTCATTTTTTGGTAATAAATCTAAACATTATTAAATCTAAACATTATTGAGTCAAATTTTTAGTCAATTAAAAAATTTACTTTATAAGACCTAAACGTTAGATGTAGTGGGTTTAAATTAAACGTTAGATGTAGTGGGTTTAAATTTAAATTTAATGACCTCGAAAAGCCAAAATTTTCGCCTGCGGCTCATTACTTCGGGACGTTCTAACTATGACGAGTGTTTTTCATTAAAACGGTTTGACTGCGATGCATTTCTTTTTGTTTATTTTTGTTTGTAAAACATGTTCTGCTTTAAAAATTGTTTTATAGTTAACCCAAACAAAGGAAAAAATGAATAGCAGCAAATGTCTCTCTCTTGCGTTTATTCCAATGAAATAAATGATTTGAACGGTTCAGCTGAAGTGATTTTTTATATTTTAAGCGTGTTCGGGTTTTTGATCGGTCTGTCCGGGGTTTTTCACTCGTGAGTCCTAGTTTTCTTTAGAAAACTTATGGCAACCCTACTCCAGCGTTGTAAATTTACCAAATCATTTTTTTTTATTTGTCGCATTGCACAATCTTTAAAGACAATCAAAAAATTCAGGCGTTTTTCCTTCCACAAAAAGTTGGCGTTTTCACTTTTGTTTCTTCTTAGTTCTTCTTAGTTCATTTATAGCTTGGATAATAGGGTGGGGAAAATGTAGGGAGCAAGTTTGTTTTTCGAATTTCAAATGAGGGTAGCGCTGAAAAGTTGCCACTAAAGTTTGCGATGATCCTGATAAGATTTTTAAAAAATTTGGAAAAAAAACTTACTGCGGCCATTCAAGTCCGAAAATTTGGAATATTGTGCAAAAAAGCAAATTGATAAATTTAATGTCAAAGCTAAATTTCGATATTTATAAATTTATTTGAGAATTATTTATTTTTGAAGGACATTGTTGGAGGACCCCAAACTTTGTACGTCTGGTACCCTTAGTTACGTTTCGGGGTTCCATTAACTTTTATCACCTTAAGATAAGTTCAATTTTATCTCATTTTATACTAGAACTATCCTCCCAATTTGTTTGTACACATAAATAAGCGTAAAAAGCTATTAATTTTATTAAATAGCTAAAATAAATTACAGTTATAAAACATAACAAAAGCTATAATTGCCAATCTGGCAATCATTGGAGACCCGTATGGTGATATTCGTATCAAAATTCGAACAGTTATACCAAAATTCCACTTTGAAGTCAAACTTTCCAATAAGATTTTTTTAAATTTATTCCAATCGGATTTTGATGTATGGGAGTTTTATGTAGAATCATATCCTAAATAACTTTTGTTCTTGCACTTTTTTGATAAGATGCACCGTTTTTGAGATATTCACAAAAAACGATTTCGTTTGTATGGGGGGTACCCCCCCTAATGGTCCATTTTTGCCCATTAACGAACTTAGCCTCACATTTTACGAAAAACGGATCTGTACAAAATTTCAAGTCTCTAGCTCAATCCGTGCGCCCGCAATCCGCGCCACAGACAGACGGACGGACGGACGGACGGACGGACAGACGGACGGACAGACGGACGGACATGCAAAATTCAACTTTTTTCATCATTCTAAACACACTGTTGTAATTCATTTTTTTGTGCGATGACGGGATCTTGGCGTTACAAACGGTAAGGCAAAGTTAATATACCCTTTGGTTTCACCATACGGGTATAAAAATTAAAACACTGAAAGCTATTCGCAAGGCGAATCACATAAAAAAATTCTCACTGAAGCGATTGAAATTTAAAAGTAAACAATTTTTATCATACAAAATTCCTACTTGCAGATAATTTTTAAAGAAATTATGTTCATCTACTGGTGATAGAAAAAAAATGAGTTATGAAAAGAAATTAAAGAAACCAAATTCTGTTATATTTAAGTGAATTACTAATCAGTAAAGTAAAAAAAAAACTAATTCAACATTAAATCTTTTTGGTAAAAAAATTAAGAATTTTATTTTTCATTCTTTATCAGACAAAAAATGATGTATTTTTAATATTTTTGATTATTTTTGTTTTTGTTTAAGATACATTTTCAAACTGCAACTCAAACCTTGCCTGGCAGCGATAGGCGTAGGCGCTTCATTCCTTTTGCTAGCAGTCCATTTTAATAATGACACAGACGGTCTACGATCGACTAGGGGTTGGGGTGCATCCACGTCACAGGAAGGTAATGGAAGGGAGTAGGCAGCACCAGTTACGGGGCCACAGCGCTCTGTAAATGTTTTACTGATGACATAGAAAACTAAACATATACCACAGCAATTTATCTCAAAAAATTATATAATACTACGAATAATATTAAACAATTAATGAACAGTGTTTAAAACGAAAAAAAAACATTAAATTATAAAAGAAAAGAAAAACTTTTTTTTATTTAATTTTAGATTACGTTGCTGTACATACAATTGCCTGTTTTCATTAAAATACAATATCAAATTAATTTATTTGATTGTTTTTAGTTTGAATAATGATAAAAATTGTTATAAAAATAAAGCGTATATTATTTTGCTCATAACTAGTTATCAACATAGTTTTAACCAATCCATATTAATTATGACAAACATTTATTTTTTTAGCATACGAAAATAAGAAAAAAGGTTTAAAAGTGCATATCATAGTATTTTTTTTTTTGAATTAAACGGTTTTTCATTTACTTTCATTAAAACTATTAGATAAAATATATAATAACAAATTTAAATGTTAAATTCATACCATATATATATTTTTAAAAGGATATATGAGATACTTTGTTTGTATTTTCTCAGCGATTTTTATTTTGGACATTTTTCTAATTTTTCCACAATCTTTTGCATGTAGAAAATTTTTTACTCAATCTATGGTAGTTTTTTTCATACGGCGAATAAACTCTGAACTAAAATAAAGTAGGGCACACATCTATCAGTTTTCGATCAGTGACGCGAACGTTCACACCAATCAGTTGGCCATCCGTTTCCCAAAAACTGATGGAAAACTGATAGATGTGTAGCCTACTTAAGAGTGTGTAAAATTGTGATTAATGTGTGTTTTTTAATCCGTTTACCCGCTTGTGAGCATAATACAATAACTTTAGAAGTTGAGCTAACAACTTTAAGTTGTACAATTTTTTTTTTATAAAACGCAAGAGCAAATCAGCTCCCCTTTCCCCTCTCCCTTCCTCTTGCTATTCCCCGTCCTGAGCGCTTCTTCATAGAAAAACAATGTCTCCCTATTTTCTCGAAAACGACTCTAAGTGTTTTATGGGACACATCTGCTAATATATTAAATACACTTCTAATTGCAATTTTACATAACTTTTCCATACATTCAATTTCAATTGGAATAACTTTGAAAAATTAAAATCCTTGCATTCTCATATAATTGGTTTGACGATTGCACCTTGATAATTATAGCTTTTCTTAAGTTTTCTACTTCTTTTTAAGAAGGCTTCAGTGTAGGATATTTTTATAACTATTTAAACTTAGTATTTCGTAGAAATATGTGGAATTTCACAAAAATTTGGGTAAAACATAATTAAAATCTGATTTGGTGTATTCGTGTTTTAACAAAAACCAAAAAAAAAACTTTAAATAAAAAATCAATGTCTCTAGACCGTTAAACACATTTCCATATATGTAATTAAATTTTCCATAAATATTTATACCATTTTCCGCCGGAAATGTGTTTCATTTTGCAAACAAAATATCAGTTGTGATCAACACAAAACTTTCCTCTGCAATATTTAGTTTCGGGGCAAAATATGTAAAAATAATATTTTTTTTTCAAAAACCGTTAGAGATATGTAAAACTCGCTAAAGGAAAAAAATGTAGAAAATTTTATTTCCTTTAAATTTGATAAAAAGTGCACTCAGAAAAATGTCCAGGTCAACTTTTTGTCAGGTTAACTCTGACCGCTAGCTGGCTTACAGAGGTTTCCATTACATTACATCCTCAAAATGCCTATCTAAGGTCAACTCGTACAGCTCCCAATGCCCTACTTCACCTGCTGGTGGTTTAATTTCAGAATTTCTCCGACCACAGGTCAACACAGTTTTACTTTCCCTCATGCAGGCGAACGCGCGCCTGCCCGAGGCCAATTACGCCGTATGTAGGTCGTCGAGTTGGCCTCCATTTTTCTGAGTGTGCATAGTTTCAGAGAAAATTTCAAACAACTTTTTTTTGTAACATTTTGAGAACTTCTCGAAACTTACGGTTTATTGGTCAATATTTTGAATAATATTTGCGTCTCTCGAAATGAATTTTCTATACATTGAGAATTGTTAAGTTACATAAAACGCGCCAAAGCAAAAAACGTAGAAAATTTTATTTGTTTTAAATTTGGTGATATGCATTTTATCCATAAAACCTGATGTTTTCGAGAAATTTTCTAAAAACTGTATCGGTATCGTTATAGCTAACGTCACGTTTCCAAAAGCTGACAGAAAACTACGATTTTCGTAAAACTCATTTACAAAAAAATTCAAGTCGCTATGTTAACACGTTCTCGAGTTATTTAAGATACGTAAAACGGACAGACCTACAGACAGATGCACGAACATCTTCATAATGTTACCTGAACGAATTTCGTACTAATCAGAAAGCTTCTATCTGCCCCCGTTCTCGAGCCGGTTTCCGTCAGGAATACAATACTTTCCCTCTATAGCAGAGGAAAGTAAAAAGGGAAAAAATTGGATGTTATTCCTTCTGTTTTGCATAAAAACCTTGGTTGAAATTCCTACATACAACTTTTTTAGTTCTGGCTGTGTGTGAGTTAAAGGACATCACTGTATCAATCGACTCAATATATTTATATAATATGTGAATGTCAGCAAAAATCGAATTGTGAAGTGATTTTATTTAAATTTTACCCTACAAATATATTCCCATCAATAAAAAAATCCTCTCAGTTAAAGGATACTCAGCGGTTATTAAAAAATGCTTTCACCCTCTCAATAATTTACATTCATATATCGATGATCTTTTACCCTTCATTTATGTAAACAGGTGAATAACATTTTTAAACATTAAAGTTATTAATATTAACTTTTATTGAAAAAAAAAATAATAATTGAAAAATAAAATTAGTAATTCAAATCAACTCAAAATACTTGGTAAAAAGCAATTCAATTCTTGTGAAATTTTATGATAAAATATGTATTGGATTAAGGTTTAGTAATGTTGAATTATTGAATAGGTAAATTAAATACTGTTTTCCAATTCTTGTAAAATGTTAATAAAACATATTAATTTATTTATAGTCATAATCAATCTTGTGGTGCGTTAAATGCTTAGTTTTCTAGTCTAATCGCTAAAAGATATTTGATTTGATTAAAATCGGTTCTTTCTATGCATACTGTTTGTTATTAATGTCTGAAAATATTTAATTGGATCTTTTATAATGTTTTTCATCTCAACCTTCTTGATTTGAGTGCATTCCACTACGTGTGGGCGAGAAAAATATGTGTGTCCTGTAATGAACTTCATCGGCATTTTGAAAACTTAATTCCCGGGACCGTGTATTCGTTTTGCTTCGATTTGCCTTTGCTGTGAGTTTTGATCCGCCTCCACCTCCTGATTTTCCACCCTCGCGGAAATTTTTCCGAAACATCAAATTCATTTTCGATTATTTTCTTGATTTACACACTTTATAAATTTTTTTGACACACTATCAATTTTCAGGAATTTGTTTGCTTGAAAACCTATTGCAAAAGTTTTTTTTATGTATAGGTAATGTTCTTTCAGTTTTTTTTCGATGATTCTGCTTTAAATAACTAAATACTGCTATACTGGTAAAAAATTTTCTTTTAAATTTCAGAAATGTCTTGTAATAGGTACGACTAGTTGATTGAGCGTGACTAAAACACATATATAAATGGAAACCCATAAACAAAGGAAATCGTCGAGTAATTCCCGATGAAATGCATTTTTAATGAAAACTTGGCATTAAAATTTGAGACCATGACCATCAAATTTCAAGGTAAATCGTTTTTGGGCATATTGTTGACGTCTGTAAGTTAGTTTCTCTTTTTTTGTCTCTTTTGCGTGACAGACTCCTATTAAGGATAAATGATTATTGTATTTCAGCGAAAAATTGAAGGATTCACCTTAATAATTCGTATATATATATATATATATATATATATATATTTGTTTGTATCTACAAAGTGGGATATAGTTGTAAGTTTTCGTTATGGAAATAATAAAAATTGCACGCCTGGCTTTTGGGTCTCTCGACCATATCACTATACACTCAGAAAAATATCCAGGTCAACTTTTTGTCAGGTTAACTCTGACCTTACAGAGGTTTCTGTAAGCCAGCTAGCGGTCAGAGTTAACCTATCTAAGGTGAACTCGTGCAGCTCCCAATGCCCTACTTCACCTGCTGGTGGCTTAATTTCAGAATTTCTCCGACCACAGGTCAACTCAGTTTTACTTGCCCACATGCAGGCGAACGTGCGCCTGCCCGAGGCCAATTACGCCGTTTGTAGGTCGTCGAGTTAGCCTCCATTTTTCTGAGTGTAGTTCTGGAGAATCCGCCTTTCTACATTAGTTTATCGAATTGCCACTGTATTAAATTATACATGCTTCCTTTTTTGAAATTTAGAGTAATAAAAGGATGAGCGACTTTCCTCTCCGCTACCCCAGACATTGGACCGTATGAAAAAAATGAGCATATGCTTATACTCCACTCTTTTGACGCTAATTTTGCACGGAGAGAAAAAATTGGAGTCATTACCTCTGGTTTAGCTCTTCCATCCGGATTGCAATATATGAAACAGAGCGAGTTTTTATACTGATTTCTATAAAAAGTTAGGGAAAGTTTTCAATCATCAATGGAAAGCCTTGTACTGTTAAGTGGGAATTACTTTAGTTGAACAATGCCAAACATTTTTGGGAATCAGTCCAAATACTTTTAGAGCAAGTTCCTTTTTTATAGAAATTTTACTAATAATTAAGGGGCCGTTTACACCTGACACTTTATTCCGCGAATTTTATTCTTCGACATTAAATTCATGTTGCACAACCGTTTACGCTACGATACATAGTTCAGAAATTTATTATTGAAAGGCGCCCGAACTCGAATTATTTTATAAAAATTGAACGGATTCAAATTTTGACAACTTTTGCAACAAATTGTGAATAAAATTCATGGAGAAATTCAAGAAAAAATCGCAAATGTAAACGAGGCCTAAGAACCAAAAATTCATTAAGTTCTCCAATATCTAATAGGTTTCGCTTTATTCCGACAATTTATATTTTATGAAATATGATTTAAGGCGCTATGAATTTTCCTTTCGAAACCGTCATCTGTTCTCTGTTTGTAAAAGCAGCTTTTAATGAAACTCTGTATTTGATGGTGTACGATTATGGATTTCACGCTACTATTAAAATCACACACTGTAATTTTTGAATAAAGTAAAATGACGGGGTATTAAAAAGTAACATTGCAACTAAACCGCCACGAAAGGAAATAGCAGCAATATCCGTTTTCCTGGAAAGACTTTCCGGGCTAAAAGATTTAGCGTGGAATGAGCAGTAAGAAAACAGTTCTACACCAGTTTCTCGAAATTACATTTTCACATGAAGCGTGAGCTGTTTGGTCATTTAAGATCAGGAAGGGGTTGCCTGTTCCTCAAACGAGTGTAAAGCTCAAACTTTTAAGTGAACATAACAAAAGAACATCATTGTACTGAACTCCTTCAAACAAAACAACGATATCATACCGCAACCCCATCCAGTCTTGGGGGTTGATATGGGAGTCAATTTTGTGGTATATTTCTATAGAGTGAAGTTAAGTGGGCTCTGCGGGTGTACAATGTTGATACATATATTGTCTTGTACAATAATAAAACAATTTGTTTTCGCTTTTGTGTGCAATCGTGCATGATGGCTACGGTATAACATAAATACATATGTGTTTCTAATAAATATACAGATTATAATAAAGCCTATGCAAATGTGCCATGAAAATTACGACCTTTTGACGAAACAATAAAGGGACATTTATCCCACAATATCCACATAGTGTAGCGATACACTTTTCACAACATCACAACATCATCATCATGATCAGCACAAACGTACACCAACGTCATTGGGTACTTTTGATCCTGATGCTTGTGACTCTCGACTCAGCATATGAACTTTTCATGTATTCTTCACCACAAGTGGGCCACAACTTTCAACCATTCCGCATTTCGCCTTTCCCATGTCCGGGTCTTTTGTTATAATAGGGGATTAACCTCATCGTATTCACTGCATAAAAGCCTGGGGGATAAAAAGCTCTAGCCCTTGCACCTTCATCCACTTGCCCTGCTATTTTTACATACCTATTCATCTATTTTGTCACAATGTAAGATTAAAACCGTAAAAGTACTTGTGACTCTTGGTTCGGTACCCCGCATCAACTCTAAAAGTTGGGATTATTTATGGATTTCCTCTTCATCCTATACCTACCTAGTTTAAACTCAATATGGAACCTATCCCCCCGCCGCCGCCGTTACGTGTAGAAATGTAAGTCTATCCTTATATAGAAACGCAACTTTTGTAACAAAAACTTTTGCAATCGATTTAAGATGTATAAAATTGGGCACGTATGGTTTTTTTTTCACTTGGAATCTTCTTTTACGATTTTTCTTCTTGTTAGTTGAAATCACTAATACACAATACTTGATTTATGACACAATTTTAAGGTAAAATGTTAAACTTTTTTTATCTACAAGTTTTTTGATTCTTTTTTTAAATTGCTAATTATTAAAATTATTATGAATTTGAGTTTCTTTTCCGTAGCTAATAGTGGAATTGTCGCGAAATACTGAATTGCGGTATAATTACGTATACGTTTGTATATTGAGAGATAGTAATTTAATTTTTTTCAAATTGTATAGTTAGCTCTTTGATTTGTTCTCTTGTTGATTTTCGCATTGATTAAAATTTCATACCAGAGTTTTTCTGTAAGATCTTCAAGATGTGTCCCATTGGTTCGTGGACCATTTATTTTGATGTTGTTAACAAAATACAGTCAGCGTCAAAAAATATCACACCTCCAATAGAGCATCTTCAGATGCATATTATAAGAAATTTGATTTGAATCCCCGATTTCAAACGAAATTTCTTACAGTATGTGATCGGAAATGCTGTAAATCGAATTTTAAACATAACAAAAGCTATAATTGCCAATCTGGCAATTATTGAAAACCCGTATGGTTCGTATCAAAATTCGAACAGTTGTGCCAAAATTCCACTTTGAAGTCAATCTTTCCAATAAGATTTTTTTTAATTTATTCCAATCGGATTTTGATGTATAGGAGTGTTATGTAGCCACAGACGGACGGACGGACGGACGGACGGACAGACGGACAGACGGACGGACATGCAAAAATCAACTTTTTTTTATCATTAACACACTGGTACAATTCATTTTTTTGTGTGATGACGGGATCTTGGCGTTACAAACGGTAAGGCAAATCTAATATACCCTTTGGTTTCACCATACGGGTATAAAAATAGTGAGAGAGGTAGTAGTTCGAGCTTTATAAAAGCGGAAATGGTAGGTTTTTGCTTGCAAATTTCTCGAAATCGTTGCCAAATAAAAAATAATATAGAACAAAGATGATCAGCCCAATTTATAAATATTTAAATCAATTTATCATATCTGAAAAAATAAAGCTGAACCAGCCAAACTACGGCAAGATTTGTATTTAGCGGCCCCAAAATTACCTAGAAGAGACTTTTATATCGTATGTACTACCGCAGCCCTCCACATAAATAGTGAAAAAGTTCGACAAGGGGAAAGGTGAATCAACGATACCCTTTGTAGAGCCCAATTCAGACTAACGATTGCGATTACAATTGCGATTACAATTGCGATTACAATTGCAATTACAATTACAATTGCGATTACAATTGCGATTACAATTGCGATTACAATTGTGATTACAATTGCGATTACAATTGCGATTACAATTGCGATTAGGATTGAAGGTTCTCCATCAATAAGATCAAAGCTTCAACGATAGGGACATGAAAGCTTTGATCACAGTGGTCGAGGGAGCTCAATCGTAATCGCAATCGTGATCGTAATCGTAATCGTAATCGTAATCGTAATCGTAATCGTAATCGTAATCGCAATCGCAATCGCAATCGCAATCGCAATCGCAATCGCAATCGCAATCGCAATCGCAATCGTGATCGTAATCGCAATCGTGATCGTAATCGCAATAGTGATCACAATCTGAATTAGGCTTAAGACACACTTTTTACGATTGCCTCTTAAAAATAAATTTTATATATTTTTCTATTCACACCGGATCAGATTAAACCTACTTATCATGGATTCAGTCAATTTTTTATCTGTTAGCTAATGAAATATTTGATTATAAAATGAGTTCTAAATTATTCTGTGAAATAACCTCCCTCTCTCGCCTTCCCATTCCGATTCTCTCCTACTTTCCCTTACGACTTATTCCGCCTACTACTTCCGATTCAAATATAACAGTTTTTCGCAATTTTCTTGAAAACTGAGTCGGTTTAAAACATTTTTAAATTAGGACCTTTTTTTTATTTTATTTGTACGGTATATTATTTTGACAAACATGATATAAACCTTACGAACTGTTTAAACAACATTGAAATATTCATAAAAAAAATCTATATTGACACGTGTTCTTGCAAAATGAGTTAGGTGTTAAAAAATTTACCAAACAACTATAATCATCAGCTGAATGAGACAATCGTACCCTTGTCATCTGATATTCTATTTTTAAATTTCTCATTTGTTGTTGAATGTTATTCTGTATTCAGTTTATATTCTTGACCTTTACCTTTTTATTCGTAGTTTCCTCTTATGCATTCTTTTAGTTTCTAATCCTTGAGGGCATTTTAATAAAAATACAAAGGATTTTGCAATGGGCTCGATATGTTTATAAATAAATTATTTTAGCAAAGCTCGATAGAAAAATCGGCATTTCACATCTCAATAATAAAATAAGATTTCTAAGCTTAATCGAGAAAAAAGTCAACCTTTGTTGAATAATTTAGACCCTTTTTTGATTCGTTGAAAAAATACTCAGGACAAGTTAAATTAGATTAGTATACAACATTAACGATAAATTTTAACTGGAAGTGGCATTTGCTTTTTTTTTCAATTTAACATAAATTTTCCATTAACGGAAAAATAAGTATTTCCGAAAAAATAATGTTTGAATTGAATTTTAATAGAAAACCGGTTTTTTTGTTGTGCATATTTTATATCAAATAAAAATAAATACAAATCAAAATTCGTCCTGAAAAATACTTCCACTTCTACCAATGTTTTACATCGCAAAATTTAAACTTTTTAAAACCAAAATTTTTCATATCATTTAAATTAGTGCGCTTATCGTAAAAATATGACTGAAGACAATTTTTATTAACGTCCGTGTTTATTTAGAGATGTGTTTGTAAAATTTAAAAATAAGTGCGATAATAATTTCGCTATAAATAAATGCGTCGAAGGTTAACTTCGTGTGTTTTCGCAATATTTAAGAGGCAGCATGGCACCGATCGCGTAGTAGAATTAAAATACTACCACAAGAAGTATATTTTGTATCTAATTATCTAAATATCTTGTGTAGTACTATTTCGTTAGATGACCAAAGATAATCTCTACTCAAATTGTAAAGAATTCTCAAAATTTCTCTTCGTATACGATTAAAATCTCTTCATTAATTTTTTGTTTTGTATCTGCACTCGTGAATGTTTGTTGATAAATTTTACACCTCAATCTACTATGGATTTAGTACGTCATAAAAACCATTTACCTGAAAATGTGTGTAAACAGATCACATGTTTGTAAACACAGCGATAAATTTAGAAATATGTAGTAAGGTTAAGGGGATATGTTTTTAATTATTATTTAGTATTAGCGAAAAATGTTACTAAAATTACATTGTGTCAATATATTGGCCATGTTATTAGATAAAAATATAGAACTTCAAACTATCTTTTTCCATAGAATTTTATCTAATTTTTCGAAAATTTTTTTAGTCAAAATTTTTTCTAAACATGTTTTTTATGCAATAACTAGCTTGCATACCCGTCGTTGCCGGGTTAAGTTTTTTCCATTTTTTTTATGGTCTATGTTGGAGCTAAACTTCAGGCCAATCGGCTCGGTAGTTTCCCCGCGAAAGAGTAACATAGCGCAAAAACTAAGTTTCGAAATCACTTTACCCCCTCCCTTTACTCCCCCCACCCCTCGGGCTACTTTTCCGTATGCCTATGTTGGAACCAGAACTACCACAGACACTCATGCCAAATTTCAAGTCAATCGGTTCAGCCGTTTTTGCGTGAAAGAGAAACAGACAAACAGACAGACACCAACTCATTTTTATATATTAGTATGATATGATGATAAACTTATTTCGGCAAGCAAGACAAATAATGTGGCTGCCCTATACATAGGGTGTATTTTTTCTGAGACGCCGCGTCGCTTTAGTGGCAATTTTGGCGCCCCCTGGTTTAGATTTATCAAACAACCTATTTTTTTTTTAATTTTTGAGTGTTTTTTGCGAATATCCACACGTTAGGGCAATTTTAGCCCTCTTCCCACACTCGTCACACTTTTTCGCAATATTTTTGAATGGGGTACCACCGCCGTTACATTACCGCAGACCCCAACCTATTCCACTAAAAGTATGACGTATTTTATGGAAATCCCCAAATCTAATTCCCAACTTTAATTGTTCGTCAATTTTCACGTCGTGCGTGTATAGGCTTGAAGTTTTACAATCAGACGTAAACATTCATCATAATAAATTATTAACACATCAGAGCATGGCTCTGCTATGGTAAATAAATGTAAAGATATCAACGATATTTTACTTTCAAATTTTGTTGTCTTCAAAAAAAAAATCCGAATATTGCCGTAAAAAACTTTTTTTTTGCGTGTTAATTAATTTCTGCGCGACCAAGTTTGAATTAAAAGGTAAGAAAATTTTTCAGGCAGTAAAAAACATAGTGAAAACATTTAGAGCTCCAATCGTAGGTGCCGTCGCGTGATAATCATTAAACGCGAAAAAACTAACGAACGAATGGAAATTCCGTTTTCCCTAGAAACTTTTGTCTTAATGCTAAAATAAGTTTTTCCATTAATTCTTCTTACTAAGTGGTATATAACAAAGTAAACTTTTTTTTCGCAGAATTTTCCCAATTAAACTGTTGTCAAGGTCACAAGATCTAGTTCAATGTCGAATTACCTTAATTTATTTGTAAATCAATATCATTTTAGCTAACAACCAATAACTAAATCATTTATTTTCTTTTTAAGAAGTATTTATTATTAAAAGCAGCCGAAGGCGGTTACCTGCATGTCCGAAAGTGATAAATCTTACTGTATTTAAAAAAATCACCTCAAAATTTTTTAGATCCGTAAAAAGAAAATAAAGTTTTATTGGTGAAACATGAATCTAAATTAAAATGAACGCATTAATAGTCTTCCCTATACCTAATACATATTACCGAAAAGTACCATCCAATTTTCTTTTTTCTTTAAAAGTCCAACATTCAGAATTTTGGCACAAGCTCCACGCTAGCACAATAACTGGCAAAAAAATAAAAAAAAGTGTACGTCACAGTTGTTAAAATTACAATGAAAAGGATGTTCTAAGAGGACATTCTCAATAGAAGACAGCAAGAAAATCTCTCCACATAACTTCATCATATTTGTGGCTTTGAATGCGTTGGCCAAATAAGATCCTTGGATTGAAATTCAAAATTTGTTTGGATTTGCTGGGAAGGATTTTCTTTCCTGGCATTGAGGGAAATATTTTCATAAGAAGGAGATAAAAAATAGCTCCCAGATTTTTCTATATTCGACTTGAATTTACCGTTGGCTAAAGTCCAAATTTTACTTCGGTGGCATATTGAGCTCATTACAAAAACATCGCTTTAAATTTTGATAAAAAAAGAATTTATTACATCCTCTTTGGGTAATAGAATTGCTAAAGTAATTGTGAAAAAGGATCTCGTTTGCAAACTTATTTATGCAAAAATTACCTTTTATCACTTTTTCATTTATTTTAAAATTTTGTTTGAATAAAAATTCTTGAATTGTTTTTTTTCTGTTTCTGTAAAATGGCTATTGGAAATAATGCGGTAAGTGCTGTTCGATATGACTGATTGCTATTTTTATCCACATATCGTAAAATGCATTACGTTTATTTTTATAGCATATTTCAAACAGTTTTCTTTTATTTGTGGAATTTTTACCTAAATTTATATCCTTCGGTATGAAGTTGACGTTGACATTGATGTCGACAGTGATGCCACGAGGAGATAACATTTTGAAGGGCACAAAGTTAAATTAATCTAAAACGTGCGACGCTTCACAAATGCGATGAATTTTTAATAAAATAACTAGCATACATTTATACACTTGACAATGTCATTCCGTGACAAATACTGAAGGTGAAAACTATAGAATATGAGTTGACATTGAAGCCTCGCACATCGTGATTCAAAAATCCATCTTTCGGTTCTATCTGAAAACCTATTTGCGGAACATACAAACGAAAAGCTTACCTGCACCAATTTTTTTATAGATATGTACCTACTTTGAATTTTCTACTTTGAAATTATATTTTAAGTACTCGAATCTGGTAAAAATTTATCCACTAAAAATCCGGAACAACATGTCAAATACGTATATTAATTAGAAGGACATCAAACATAAACCCACAATAATGCGACTCGGTAAAAGGACTTAATCGATAGACGATTTCATATATTATCCAGTTGGCTTAAGTGCTCACTGCCTCCGTCGCACGCGATATGCCAATTATTATTGGATTTCTTAATTCATATCGAATAAATTTATGAATTATTAATTTATGAGACTTAAAATGACTTTAATTATGGTTGTTGCAAAAGGTTTTAGCTTTTAAAAGCTTTTCAATGCCGGATGTAAAAACACTTATCGCTTTTATATCTATATTTAAAGAAAAATTTCCTTCTGTTTCAAAAGCAGGAAAACAGGATTTTTAGAAATTATACTATCTATAAAATTTATCATACTTTTAGAGGGAGTGGGGGAATCTGTGTTAGAGAAAATAATGAGACGAGGGTTTTGAAACTAAGAAGTTCAATTAAATTTTTTTAACATAGAATTTTCTAAATTGGAAGAAAATCTTGTTCCCAGCAAAAAGCACAAAAACTGTTGCAAGAAAATTAAATTTCGTTGTCTGTCTGTCTTATTAGTCTTATTAACCAGGGCTGTGGAGTCGATAGCTCAACCTTCGACTCCAACTCCGGAAATTTTGAGAATGTCCGACTCCGACTCCTGAAAGTCTAGAACTCCGATTCCTTTGGCTAAAAAAATCGCCAAATCACCTAAAGCAGAGGGACAATCAATTTTAGAGTGGCCAATGGAGGTAAAATAACCGGGCTGGTGCTGGAGTCGATTCTCCGACTCCTTTGGTTAAAAAAATCATCAAATCGAGAACTAATTGAAGTAGAAGTCTGAAACTTGGCATAGATCAGGATTTTATCAAAAGATAATCCTCTTTCGAAAATGGGAAACATCGAACCACCCTTTCTCTTTTGCAATTTTCTCGAAAACGTATCATTTTTTTTTCAAAATTGCATTCCATAAAGTTCTGTGGGACGATAACAGCTTTCGAATGCAAAAAAACGCGTCAAAATTTGTTACGGTTTACTAATAGAAGTCGATCTCTAATAATTCTTATAGTACTCCCAATAATAGTCAGCCATAATTATACCCGTATGGTGAAACCAAAGGGTATATTAGATTTGCCTTACCGTTTGTAACGCGAAGATCCCGTCATCACACAAAAAAATGAATTACACAGTGTGTTTAGAATGATAAAAAAAGTTAAATTTAGCATGTGCGTCCGTCCGTCCGTCTGTCTGTCCGTCCGTCTGTCCGTCTGTCCGTCCGTCTGTCTGTCCGTCCGTCTGTCCGTCCGTCTGTGGCGCAGATTGCGGGCGCACGGATTGAGCTAGAGACTTGAAACTTTACGCACATCCGTTTTTCGTAAAATGCGAGGCTAAGTTCGTTAATGGGCAAAAATGGACCATTAAGGGGGGTACCGCCCATACGAACGAAAACGTTTTTTGCGAATATCTCAAAAACGGTGCATCTTATCAAAAAAGTGCAAGAACAAAAGTTATTTAGGACATGATTCTACATGACACTCCCATACATCAAAATCCGATTGGAATAAATTTTAAAAAATCTTATTGGAAAATTTGACTTCAAGATGGAATTTTGGTACACTTGTTCGAATTTTGATAGGAATATCACCATACGGGTTTTCAATAATTGCCAGATTGGCAATTATAGCTTTTGTTATGTTTTTCTTCTCTGTTTAGCTGGTTTTCACAGCAGGTTTAATGCTTAAATTTTTTAGACGATTTTTTAGTATTTTTTAATTAAATATTTATCGAATATGTCATCTATTATAAAAATTTTCTAGGTTTTTTTAGAGGAATTTGAAAATTAATAAAAAAACTTAACTACATACACTCAAATAGTTATTTAGGTTTGTATAGATTGATGAAGTCCTTATCCGATATTTTAATTTACGAATTTATGCAATAATGAAAAATAATAAATTTTTAGATCCACTTATTCAAACTTTTTTAACACAAGAAAAATATTTTACCATCGCAATTGAAATAACGTTTAATGTAAAATATCATTCAAAACAAAAAGAAAGAACTTTCTGTGGCAATGGCGAAGAACTGACATATATTACTGCGGAAACCAAATGTACATATATGTACATATGTATTTACAAAATAAATTATTCATGTTCCACAAAGGATATTTACGTGTTAAAGAAAGTATACTTTCGTCCTTGTGTGAAAAGTCACATATTTCAACCATCCGAAGTTGTGTTCTACGAGTATATGCAATGCTGCGAATTTATTGGAAATCCATTAGTCGCAACATGGCTGTGAAAAATTATAATTTTGAAATTTTACTTTTTAAACTTTCAGGATTTTTTTACATTTTGGCAATACGAATTTGTTTTGGTAATAAAAAATTTCTATCACAACGGAATTAATTTTTTTCGTTTCATGTCCAGGTACTTCAATATGCGTTTATGATAAAATTCAAAAAATTTTCAGGGCAATGTTGTTGTTTGAAAACTAAAACCAAAGTATTTTTTCTTTGTAAGAAATCGTTTTTACCTTCTAGGGATGATCTTATTAAATTTTGGTGGAAATCCGTTATCCGGAGGTTACTAAAATGGCACAATTTTCGGTAGTCTTAGATATTACAAAAGTTGGACACAATAAAATTTTCTTCTGTGTTTCACTATAACCCTGTATCTCAAACCCTTATACAGATACACTGTTATTTTATAAAAATCGGTATTCTACGAAAAAACGAATGGTTTTTCAACATAGTGGTTTTTCAACATAGCCGCCATTTTGGCGATTTAGGGTTTTTTGGCGATTTAAAATTTTTGCCACTGTATAAAATTTAGCTAATCATTTTATATGACTTTGTTGTGTATTGTGTTAATAGTCTCAATGAAGAGTTTCTTAATGAAAATTTATCTAAAACTTAAACTACCTCGTTAAAAAAAAATTTTTATGTATGACCTATGCAGTGACTGATTCAGTTTAAAAATAGAGAAATATCCTTGTCGGTTTGATTTTTATTTTCTTTCTTAGATAAAAATACAGTTCTTTTTAATTGCCAACGTTTTGTGTTTGTGAATTCTGGGATGTCGTCAGCAGGACACTAGAAGTTTTCCTTTTCTTATCACTTTTCCGTTGTTCACGATGGCGGTGGAATATAATCGTGTATAAATATCTTGTATAAATTTTTATTTTCTTTTTGTTTTGTGGACTTCTTTATGAGAAAAACTATTGTTTAGGAGAGCGGAATTTCTGGAAAAAATATCACTTTTAATTAAAGCAATACTTTTGCTGGCAACGGTGCGTTTCATAAAATGACAGTCACATGAGCGTACAACAATTCGCCAATATTTTTTGCTCTATTCTGGTCGAGAGAAAGTGTCTCCGGTTATTAATATTTAAGTGCATTTATTTGTTTATTTTTTTAAGAAAACAATAAAATACTGTATACCCTGACTTTTGATAGGCTTGCAATTTAAGATGATTTTTTTTTATAAAAATGGTTATATAAAAATGGTACCCATTTCTTAGGTTTTTTTTTCTTATTTAAAGAATTCAAAATAATATAATTTCATTGCATTCCTGTTATAAAAAATATTGAAGATGTGGCTATTTAAAATATATTCAAGATGAAATATTATAGAATCTGACGTTGAAAATCTCTGAAACATTTGTTTTTATGCTTGTTTCACAATTTCGGTAACAAAACCCTGAAAAAGGCCGAAAAATTGTTAGAGTTGAGTCACATTTCGCATTGGATTGTGCAGATTTTGGTTTAATTAATTAATGAGCCTGCGGTAAATATTTAAGAATCTTTCTTGTTGAGATTAATTTTTTTTTATTCTCAATTATTTCATTTGTTATTTTCTAAAGGAACGCACAATTTTTCTGTATCTGTAAGTTTGCTAATAACGATTAGATTGTTGAATTAAATTTTTCAGATTTTTGCAACGGGTTTCACAAAACTTTTAACTAAATCGTGTTAGAAGGCACTTTTTGCAAGAAATTCACTAAATCGATTTTTACTTTCTTATATTTAGCATAATAATACTACGTGTAATTAAATTGTATAATTTCATATACGCGTTCATAACTTAATTGTAAACATGAAAAATTTCGACCCCTTAATGTTGCCTAAAAAAACATTTCGCGAGCACTCCTAAGTCGATTGGTGTTTATTACAAAAATGTGTTTCCATCTGTCAGTCTGTGTGCAAGATTTATCAAGAACTATAGTAATAGAGCTACAGACATGAAATTTTACAGGCATGTTTGGTCCAATCCTGTAAAAAAATGGTGGAAATCCAGAATGGGACAATCCTGTAAAAAAATGGTTTTGGAAGTAACCAAAAGGCAATTTCATTTTTTCACATTTTCTTTTTTTGTTATTTACTCCGAAACTACGCGTTTTTCAGTAGTCCTATGTATAACAGAAGTTGGAGACAATAAATTTTTCCATGTTTTTTTCCTTTTACTAGAACTCCGTATCTCAAGCCGTTATCGAGATATACCGTTATTTAAAAAAAAAAATTTTTTGCGATTTTCTCGACAAATAATGGGTTTTTAGTAGTTTAATTGAGATGAATTGAAGAGAATAATGTTTGCCTTAGTTTTGTATTTTACTGTTATTCGCCATCTTTTACCGTTATCGAGATATTTCAGATTTTGTAAAATTAAAATTCATATTTTTATGTAAACTAATATTTTATTCATCAGGTAAAGGCTTTCCTCCATTACCATGACTTCTGTAACTGCAAAAAAATGCTGAAAACTAGAGCAAGATAGACTTATGTAGATCTAAAAAGGAATGACTGAATACAAGTTAAACGCTATCCCTTCCAGTTTTACAATTTTATAGCAATCATATCAAACCTTATGCTATGAATATAATGTTCAAATTGGCATGGTAACAAAGCTTTTGACTATGCATGCGAAGGAGAAAAATGACATCACGCTATAATAACAGTTTGAATGTGTCCGTGTTTACTATTCACTTACAGGGACAATGTGTGATTGTAGTAGAAATCGCCATAAAATCGCCATAAAAAACAGGGGAAATTATTCTTGCAGTTGCCGACAAATTTTTGCAGTTGATTCTTATCTCCCTTTCTCGTCAACGTATCTTCACATAAATGTGTCTCTATTTTTTTGCAGTTGCCGAAGTCATGGTAATGGAGGGCGGCCTTAAATTGTGCAGAAACGTAGATTTTGTATAAGAAAGTCATGTGTTGTTCACATCAGATGTGTTATTTTGATCATATTTTCGGTTCAGTGTATATATTGTAATTATAACTGATAATAATAAATAAGAAAATTAAAATTGGAATGAATCAAAATTTTAACGGTTTGAAAATTTCAAATGAATCATTAAAAAAAAAACAAAGCGTCGTATATCGAATCTTCTTGTATTGAGAGGTCTTATATCGAGGCGACTTAAATCGAGTAATGCTTAGAAATTTTTTTTTTGTGTAAAATGTTGTTGGACAAAAAACTCTGTAAAATATATTGGGACGCATTTGTCCAAGAATATTCACTTTCAAACAGATCTCAATGAATTACGAATCATTTGGTAAGCATAACAAAAACTTAATAATCTGGCCATCTAAATTGAAGATATCAATTAATTAAAGTCAGCGATTTATTTGACTAAATTTGACCTAATGAAAAAGTTCTCACATATGAGCGCATCTGTTCTTTCATTTAGTGCAACAATTAAAATGGTCGTCATTGGACATGGCTCATTTAATATCAGCTTCACAAAATCACTATTTGATAATTTAAATATTTGCGGTCGGCAGTTGTTCCCTTGAAACGAAAGCCATCACTTTAATTCTCATATATCTGACAAGTACGTTTGTTGCTGTTCATTACTTTAAATGTCATTTGTCGACTAATTAATCCCAAAAGAACAATTGCGATGTATTCAGTATAAAATATCTGATCGGATTGTGTTGTGTGTATATATGAATCCGGAGTTTTGTTATTTAGGGCTCGGCCCAGCAGATGGTGGCATCCATAGAGAGACCTAGATTAGTTCCATACCAATTTCCGAATTTAAAATCGCCCAAAAATTTTCATGGGTAGTGTTTTCTTCTAGAATGCTTCATTCTCTACGTACAGCGTTTGCATTATAATTAAAAAGTATACCATTTGGTATAGGCCAATTTTATTTTTAATTTATCTCTAATAGATATTCAAATTCCCTACTGCAGCTCTATAGACACGTTGTACAACACCTTCGACCTATTACTTTGTATCTTTTCATTGGTTGGATAGGAAAGAACAAGAAAAATTTCACATTCTAATATTATGATGTTTTAGGCACAAAAACCGAAACTAGAAAATAAAATCTAAAATCGATTTTCCTACGATTTCGTCTTACTCTGCCTCTTCTTAATCCGGTATTTTTCAGAATTGTTCATGTTGGCTTAGCTATTTAGAAAAAAATCGATTGCTCCAAGTGGAAATATCATCAAAATGCTATGTGGAGTACCATTAATCTCACATATGATCTTGTTATCTTTCAACACATATCTCTCAGTGGGTGTCACCTAAGAGCACCTACGAGTATTCATGCTATATACATTTCTAACAAGAGGACGACTAAAAGAATTCCAGCCACGGAAAGATTTATTCAGGAAGCGGAACTCACTGATAAAAGGTGAAACAACTAAAATTCACATTTCATGTAGTCGTTCTCGTACACATTTTCCAAATTGTATATGGGCCTGTCTGATTGTACAACTCTCCCCCACCATGTTTGTGCCCAAAGCAATCATGAGATTTTTAGATGAATTAGAATTCACATCGGAATCTATTACGGCAAAGTTTGGCAGACAAATTTCTACTTGTCAGATAAAAATGAATTCGTATTTTATGCTATTTAGACCAGAAAACGAATCTAATGGTTAGCTGTCTAGCCCGGGAGCGATTTCTTTACACATTGAGAGAATATCTGTTCACTTTTCTTGATAAATTGCCATTAAAATTACAAAATGTATGTCACAAAGAGACTTTTCTCTTGAAGACATTTAATTTCTATTTAATTGTTGTAACAAAATGGTTTTATTTGCAGAAATTTGCCGTTTTATTCGATTTTTTTCAAAAACTATTAACACATTGACTGCCATGGCTAGCATTTCTGGCACTAAGTTTCATGAGGAGCCCCAGCTATCATTTTCGATCGGCAGGTCTAAATTGTACACACATTCTACAGGTCTACATGTATTGGCATTTCTTTTAAACATGTACACAATTGGTTGGGGAGTCACCGTGTTAAGAGTAAATTAGATTTTGATCAACTAAAAGTTTTCATTTTTTTTGTATATGAATAGTTGATGTATTACTGTTTGCGGAATAAAATTGGAATCTTACTTTATTATCTCCTTAAATTTTTATTCTCAAAAGATTTCCCTGAATTAATCTTGGTTGATTGAAGATTTAAATAAAATTTAAAACCAAGTGTGAGAACTTTTTTATACCCGTATGGTGAAACCAAAGGGTATACTAACTTTGCCTTACCGTTTGTAACGCCAAGATCCCGTCATCACACACAAAAATGAATTACACCAGTGTGTTTAGAATGATAAAAAAAAATTGAATTTTCCATGTCCGTCCGTCTGTCTGTCTGTCTGTCCGTCCGTCTGTCCGTCTGTCTGTCCGTCTGTCCGTCTGTCTGTCCGTCTGTGGCGCGTATTGCGGGCGCCCGGATTGATATAGAGACTTGAAATTTTGCGCAGATCCGTTTTTCGTCAAATGCGAGGCTAAGTTCGTTAATGGGCAAAAATGGACTATTAGGGGGGGTACCCCCCATACGAACGAAAATGTTTTTTGTGAATATCTCAAAAACGGTGCATCTTATCATAAAAGTGCAAGAACAAAAGTTGTTTAGGATATGATTCTACATAAAACTTCCATTGATCAAAATCCGATTGGAATAATTTTAAAAAATCTTATTGGAAAGTTTGACTCAAAGTGGAATTTTGGTACAACTGTTCGAATTTTGATATGAATATCCCCATACGGGTTTTCAATAATTGCCAGATTGGCAATTATAGCTTTTGTTATATTTTTTATAATCGCTTTCATGCTAGGGCTTCTCAAACGGGATCCCGTATTCCCGGGATCCCGGGGGTAAAATATCATCCCGTTATCCCGGGATTTCAATTAAATTTCCCGGGAATCCCGCTATTTCTTATTAACATTTTTTTACTCTTTTTAACGATATTAAAAATATTGTAACACGAAATTTGCGTAATTTTTACTTCTTTTTCCCTCTAGTAACGAATTTCGTTTTTCCCTCTAGTAACGAATTTCGTTTTTCCCTCTAGTAACGAATTTCGTTCAAAATTAGGAAAATATAATATAGATGGTACTCCAGTTACCAATATTTTAAAATTAGAAAAATTCAAAATAGATCAAGTTACCAATATTTTGTAGTTTTGGTTTGTTTCAATGAATTATTTTGTATTTAAGTTTTTGTAATTAAAAATATTAATAATTGAAAATCAATAACGCATTTTTTTGTATTGTTTTGATTTTACACATTTTTCTCCCATCTAATTGGATAAATTCTTGCTTGTTAGCGAATCCCGAGATTTCCCGGGATCCCGGGATTTTGAATATTTTTGTCCCGGAATCCCGGGATTTCAATTTCTACGGGAAATGAGAAGCCCTATTTCATGCCCGACTTTTTCCCTGGAGGTCGGTTGTTGTTCTTTAGTCCTACAGCGACACCATACAAAATTTGAAATTTTCACTTTTGTATGAAAAACTGTTAAAAAAACTTATTTATAAACAACATAGGGCATGAAAGGGTTAAAATACACAGGTTAACCTGTAACGAAAATTTAACGATGTTGTAAATATGTCGTACTCAGATATTTTTTTTGTGTGCGCTTAACTGGAAATGATAATGAAGACATTTTAGTCTTAAGTGAAATTAATTCAATGCGGTAATCACAGAATTTTAAACACACACACATGACTTAATGAGTGTTTTTAAAAGATTAATTCACGCATTTGATTAACGATATTAGGGCGATTCATGAAATCTCGGAAATGCCTCGTAAATGAATTATTAACATTTGTATGGAAAATCTTTTACGATTATGAAAATATTTATGGAATATAACTGAACTAAAGAAAAGTATGAAAATATTTATGCAATATAACTGAGCTAAAGAAAAGTACTAAGAAAGGATCTCGAATTAATATAGACTTGATTTGCAAAGATGATTAATTAAAGTTTATTATTAACTTAAAAAGTCAATAAATTTTCCTTTATTAAATCTTTATCTTGGGAAGCAATTTTGTTTTCTATACAATCTATACAATAACTTAAATAAAGAGTCTAAAATGTGAAATTTACATTTTTTTGTAAACGATTTAAATTGATGAGAGCCTATTAAAGCCTATGAGAGCCTATTCTATATCTTTACCGTTGAATATTTCACATAACAAATTCATATTTTAATCTATCACATTTTAAAAGGCATTTAGAACGAGGAGCTTACAACAACTTCACAGTCCGCTGGATTGAGTCTCATACACCTTTATTAAAACACGAATGATAAATTGACATCGATAGGACCAAATAACTAAATGGCTGACCTTACACTTTGTGTTTCAACATTATTATGTAGTCTTTTGTAAATTTGGCCATTTCCTTCGCCCTGTCTGGTATAAGAAGTTCTATATTTTGATAAATCATAGTCATTGGTAGCCAGTACAGAAGAATATAGGCTTGTGTTTGATATAAAAGGACTTAAGTGTCGGCACCAAACGGAAATTGGTCTCAAATTTAACTATGTATAATCGATTTTTATTTATTTTGCTTAGGTTTCCGCATTTTTGGTGTGAATGAATCTCATAGTTTTGCCAAGGAATACCAAAAGAAGTATTTTTCTTCAATGCTGTTTTATGTTGATACGCCAGTAGTGAAAATTGCTTTCGATAGACGTTTTGTTTTGCAAATAAAATTTGTTCTTTATAAGCTTTACGGATCGAACCCCTTTTCACATTGTTGCCATCCTCCTGTGAAAATCCCCGTTCCATTCATCTGTCGCACTGCGGATAAGTGTCCAAATATATTTGGCTTATAAAGATTTCACTAAATAGCTGAGGAATTTATTTCCAAATGTTAGACTATGACCTTGGCCAAAATCTCTTAAAAACGGGTAATTGATCTTCTAATTTTTAAATTACATCTGTGTGTCTCTGTAATTTTCGTTCAAGTTGAAAATCAGTTTTCCACGGAAAATTTGAATGTCAAGCGAATTTAGTTATGGACGATTTCATCTGGGCACCAGGGAAACTTTGAATTTAGTCACATTCTTTTTAGTCTACTAACACTCAAGCAAATTTTTATAACAAATCCTTATATCTAAGCAAAGAAAGGAGGATTTGCATAAGCTTATCAACGTATTCCTTTTATGTGGCCCAGTGTTGTACAAATTCATGTTCGTAAATGCTGAGAAAAGGGCGGTAGAGGAAATTATACCATCCCAAGGAATCCCTGCAAAATAAATTAGATGTAGTCATGTGAGTAAGGTTTCTCGGGCTTTTCAGATTTATTCGGCTTTTCAAGTTCTTTATTTTATTTTTATTGTCAGGTTTTTGGTTTTCGGAAGATATGGTTTTCAAAGCGAGGCACTGATGTCATAAATCAATTTGTAGATGTTTGTAGAAGGATGAGTTATTTCCATTATGTTTTGTTTACTTTCTTCACTTATTGTATCTTGTATAATTTGCCAGGAAAATCCCTGACAGGTTCACAAAAATCAGAAAAGGTGGAATTTCGCAAATCAAGAAAATCCGGAGAGAAAGGAAAAGGACACATTCTTATAAAAATATCACATAGTGGGATTTCTTGTAATTACTTACTCCCAAAAATGGGATCTTATACCAAAAACATAGGAAGTGCTCCCAAGATTTTGGGATAAATTTTTAAGAATCGTTAGAAAAAAGCCTACTGTCTCCTATATTCACGGAGAGAAATTCATTGGCAAAATCAACTATAAACCTTAATAAATTTTGGGTCAACTTCGTTCGTTTTTAATTCAACAAAGGACACATTTGTCACAACATTTTCATTGTTTGATTCAACTACTTTGTGTGATTAAAAAATTAACACGTTCATTGTCAATTACCGATCACCTTATAAGAATTATAAGAAAAAATACTTCATAACAATTATAAGAAAAGACAAAAAGTGCTCAGTCAATGATTTATACTGTTTGCGCTTAACCATTGAATCATTTCTGATTCATGGTTTTACCCGACGCTATGAAACTTAGGGGACGGATTGGTGTAAATCAACTACGTTTGTGTTAAAATCAAACAATTTCCGTGGTCCCTAAAAAAAGCTTTTGATTTTATCATTCTACGTAGTTGATTCACTCTAAATAGTACATAGTTGAATCAACCAATGATTTTTCTCTCAGTGTTACAATTATTTCAGGAATCTATCTTATTACTTTTCTCCTTGTCAAATCTCGATAAGTCTAAGTTAACGCGAAATACGAAAATTTGAGTGGGGTGCTGTTCATACGTCACGATAATTTTAACCCTTTTACACCCCTTCTTCGTTCTCGACACACTTTCTCGGGATTTTTTGTAAAGAGTCCAGAATCGCCGTTATACCATCGCAGATCTCCCTCTAAAGTGTGAAGTATTTTATGGACAACCATTTATTGAGGATTTCGAGGTATTAACGATTTTAAGTTATCGCGATGCGAACGTTTTGGTCCACCTGATATTAGAGTCTTAATTTGGTATCGCTGATTCGGAATCTGATAGTGGTTTAGCTGGGTCAGTTCCGATTTTTTATTTTTATGTTTATAAATTAGTTTAAAAATTTATGAAAATTTTTACGTCAGCCTGTATCACGAGAATTAAAGCTGGCCCAAACAAACTATCATCAGATTTGGAATCAGTAACACGAACTTATCTAAAAAATAATTATAACATCGATTGCATTAAAAAAAATGTTTTTTTCTTCCTCCATACTTACTGAATCAAAAGGTCTTGTTTTTAGGAAATGTAGGTATGTCTTGTCTTATAAACCGATATATACTTGTACTTATGACAAGACATAAGATTTCTTCTCTTATAACCGGTATATCGCTATAAGTGGTTACTATTTTATTTGATATTAGATTTTTGAATCATTATTCGATTTATTAAATTCTATTACTGACTAACATGATAAAATTTTGAGTAAATTTTCTCATAAATAAATTTTTAGGCATTTAAAATTTAGAATATTTTTATGTAACCAATAATACTTAATATGGTTTGAATTGCGTTTTATCATTTTGTTTATTTTCCTTCAAAAATTACAAAAACAAAAAAAAAACATAAAACATTTTCAATTCAATTCTTCTGGCAATTCTACAATTCCTATGCACTTTTTCCTTGTTTCCTATTTTGTACATTTAGCAAGCGCACACTCATACCAAGAATGCATACTCATATCATATGCAATTCACTGAAAGCCTGCATTAAACTCAATCACAAACCAGAAAGGAGGAAAAACTAGAGATATCTGGATAAAAACAGAAAAAAAACGGGATGAAAAAAAAATCCAGGAAGAGAACTTATATAAAGTTGTGGTGAAGATAAATCAAGTATCTGACGATAATGTCATACCTGTACTATTTCCTGTCTGGATAGCAGACATAGGAATTGCGAGGACATTTCCGCTCATCTCGATCTCCTGTGGGTCCGATCTAGGACATGGTGAATATGCAAAAGACGTTCCCCGTCCCGGTGATGGACTCACCCGATTTCGTCCAGTTAACGTTCGGTCGCTCATCATGCAAAATAATTTCGTATTGCTTATTTCTATTTGAACATAACTTCCAGGGGATTCGATTATATACATGAATATAATATCATTATCCAGAGACACTCGTACTCTGTATCCATTATTGTGTACCCAGAATAGCAAATCAAATGTAGATGAATTCAGTATTCGCAATTCGTTTTGCTCCTGTGGTGCATGCTCTTCACCCCCTCGGGCTTTATAACGTTTCACTATAAAACTTTTAAAAGGAAGTCACACTAAATGAATGGCAACACAAACACCAATCTCTTTCACTTCTTTTTCCACATGGATGGATGGCAAGTCTCCATTGAGATAATACTGGCTCCATCCACAGCATTCACACATTTCTTCATGTTCCTCTGGCTATGGACACTTTTTCTTCCAGTTTAAAACTTAAAACGCCAGCAAAATCTTTCGAAGGCAAAATCTTTCGAAGGCAAAATCTTTCATTCAAATGATACTCTTCCCGTTGCATTATAAATTTAACACGAAAACGGCACGAGCACCGATTCTTCGGTATCATAACTACATTTTTTTAACTGGAAATAGCCACAAAAAGGGAGCATGAGCATAAACTAGCCACTAGAGAGACTTCCTGTTTCACCGGAATACTCCGCTCTGGATGCCCAGCAGCTTCGGCAATACCACACATAGGTAAGAATTAAATCACGAAAATTGCTCCCTATTTAGTTAAAAAAAGAAAACATTTTTATCACCTCGGAAAATTTTATCGCGAATTTCCCATTTGCAGGGAATTATTATTTTAATAACGGCAACCAACCGTAATCGCAGATTATTTTGGGTTAGTCCCGTAAAAGGATTTTATACGAATCCTTTCTTTGGCTATCATCTGCGCCCCGGAAAAATTTCTTTAAATCGACCAAAGCAGTGGCAACAACAACAATAACGGCAAAGAAAAAGAAACAAATAACGGAAAGCACTAACGCACACCGTACCGTAATCGAAAAAAGGACCTTTCAGCGGCGAACAAACTTAGCCGTTGAAGGACTCGCATGCAACTAAAAGCAGCACCACAGCAGGAAAACTCATTTGAAATACCAAATGAGACAAAGCAAAAGAAAATTGCATTTTCCCACAGTGTGGGGGGTTCGGTGCGCAAATAACAGAAAAAATCGCTGCCGCATTTGCTGCTTTTCGATGCTGATTTTTCATATGTCTGCTCCGTCAATTCACTGCTTTACTGTCTCAATGCTACGGCGTTTCACTGCTTTGCGGCATTAGAGGTGGAAAAATTCAAAACCCACCGTCATCTACAAGAATCATGTGGGGGCCAAGCGCAAACTGAGTGTGCCTAGTAAAATTCTTTCCTACTTTATCGCAAATTTTCCCATTCGTAGAGCTTTTGACAGAATTTTTGCGATTTTCCTCAAGAAAGATATTCTACATGGAAGCTTTTAGAAGCATTTTCATTGCTCCGCAAAGAAAGCTTTTTCATTTTTTTTTTCAGGAATATGTGTTACCAGAATTATTGAAAAAAGCAACTAATTGTACGTACTTTGATATCCAAAAAACATATCGATAAGTAATTTATATTTATTAACACGTTGGCTGCCAAAGCCTTTTCAGGATTTTGATCGTGCAGTGCCAACGACTTTTCACGATTTTGGTCACCTGAGGCCAACTTTTTTTTGTTATTTTTTGTTTCTTTGTGCCTAAAAATCATTTTTGACTACTCGCGACTTTATTATTGGTCCTAATTTTGCAGTTATAATGGTTTTTTTGTGTCGCACGTTTTCGTGTGACATGGCCTGGGAGAACATAAAACATCCTGTGGGTCCACGAAAATGTGCGACGCGGCCTCAGGGTAACATTTGGGTGTCGCACGAAAACGTGCGACATGGCAGCCAACGTGTTAATAAACATAATGGAAAAACGATCGTAAAACACTTTATATGGCGTGACTCTTAACTTTCAGATAGAGTCAAATTCATTATAACATTTTTTAAAGCTGCTCCGATTGAATTTTCATGTATGAAGCACTTATATAAAACGTGGAAATCACAGTGACGCGCCAGCAACATCGACACCAAAATTATTTCATTGGCTAGGAGACCTTTGACGTCATACTCTCAGCAAGAAAACTCTTGCTGCAGTGTTTCATCTCTCATCCTAATCTTGTTCTTGCTGCGCAGCATTTTTGACAGTGGGGTCACTATTAAGTTTGCTGGCCACTACTAGTGTAATAATTCGCTAAAGAACAAAGCACTTTGCATATATCAACAATACATAACAACTTAAATGTAAAAGTACATAAAAATTGACGGAAAAATTTTGTGTAATATATTACACATATTCGACGAAAGGATTAATGTACTTCACATGACTGCATTCTTGTTTTTGGTGTCGCTGTTGCTGCCGCCTCTTAGAATTCAGCCGTTATGAATAATGTTGTACTCATAACTTTTTCGATACGACGCGCAATGGTGCCAAATAACTCGGAAGTTGGTAGTACAATAATTCACAGGTAGTAATTTTCACGTTGTAAAGTGCATAACTAAGTTCAAAATTTGAAAATGATTTCTAAATGTATAAAAGATTTGGACTAAAAAGTCTTAAACCAAAATAGGCAAAAATATTGATCTCAGCTAAGTTGATTCATTCAAAAAAAAAAAAAAAATTGCGAGTATACTGTTATTTTAAAAGGTTTGGTTGAAAAATCCATCCATACTTTGGGTTTTATTAATATAATGTTAAAAATAATAATACGTACCCATATTTGAAGATCCCATATTAAAAACTTGTTTAAACACTGTTAAAACCACTTTAACTTGTGCCGAAAAAATAGCAAAAGAGCGTGTTCAGTATGTCGTTGGGTTAAATAAATTGGATATATTGAGACGATTTTCAATCCGTAGAATTTTACAAACAATTTGGAGGAAATATTCAAAGTAGATATTATTGAATTTACTAAACGAGGTTTTTAATTTCATGACAATTTTGAACTTATATCTCGTAAGTCTAGGTAGTACATTAAAAGGAAGTATTTTTTTTTCATTGTATCATAAGATCCGTATCCTGGAGAGTGTTTCGGAAAGTCGCAATAGTTGACTTTGCGTTGACCGTGTGCGTTTTGGAACGACTAATAAAATGCAACCCAGATTGATTAACCCTTATGTATCCGATTTTTTTCTCGTAGAATACAAAGTTGTTTTTAATTATTATATTACCAACAGCCCTCTAGGAATATAATTTTTTTAGCATCCTCGAGGATAACCTAAAAAAATTTCTTCCCAAAGTTATCAACGTTGGAAAAAAAAACAATTTTTTTTGGAAATAACGGTACATAGCGATACCAGTTTCCCAAATCAAGTTCAAATACAATCCAGTGGGGGAATTTTTTTTGTCTCCAACTTTTATACATACATAAGTCTATTCAAAAATGCGTAGTTTTTGAGAAAATCGCAAAAAACGAAATTGAGATTTCTAAAAAGCAAGCATATACTTCGGGCGAACGGATTTTCTGCAAAAATTGATTAGATCGTCCCACTGCAGGACCAAATATCACTGTAATATTTCATATAGTAGGTTTTGAGAAATCTTGTACATATGCTGACAGCCTACAGAACGACGTTTTTGTAATAATCACCCCGATTGCGAGTGTCGTGTCGTTTTCGACAAGTCGTTTCACGTGTTGTTATTAGTGTTTTTCTACCAACAACAACACATAAAACGACTATTGTCGAAAACGACACGACACTCGCAATCGGGGTGAATGCTCCAATTGACTCATGAGTGCTCGAGAAATATCTTTTAGAAAATATTAACAGGTCGAAACTTATCATGATTACAATACTTCATTATACCACGTTTAAGAAAGTAAGTATCGGCTTGACTTACAGACTTGTTTTAAACTTGGAATTTCAAATCACAAAAAAGATTCCAATTTTTTGAAAAGGTCATCGATTTTTTTCTCTAATTTTTCGATATATTCTAAAAGTGATAATTCAAAAGTTTTAATGAAAGCTAAACTGAAAAAATTTGTCATAAATTAATTTTGCCTAAGTCGACGGAAGAGCAGGAACCGACCATTTAAGGTAATGGCCCAATAGAAGCTTTGCTTGCTTCGCTTGCTTTGCTTTGATGAAGCATTTGAGGCGATAAAAGCAAGTAAAGCGTCTCTAGGCCCAATGTACGCTTTGCTATGAGCACTTTGACATCTGGCAATTGTGTTGTATTTATATTTTCTGAATGAAAAAAAAGTTTGTGCAAACATTTTAACAATAAAAATTAACTTATAAAGCAATTACAATGCATTTTGTGTTTTATTCCATCAAGTAGGTACAAAAATAAATTGTCAGAACTGTCAAAGCGCATAAAGCAAAGCGTCTAATTGAGAATTGTTCAAATCGAAGCTTTGCTTGCTTCGCTTTACTTTAAGCGCTTTTGTATTGGGCCAGCTCCCATAAGGAAACACGGAGTTCAATTCAGCTGTCAAAGCGAGTAAAGCAAGCGAAGCAAGCAAAGCTTCTATTGGGCCATCACCTTTAGTTTTGAAGTTATAAACCGAAAACATACCTTGTTCGCTAAACATGAATTTCCCAATTTTCTTGGAATAGTAACTCCAAGAAATGACCAATAAACCTTAAGTTTGTAATTCAGAAATTGTGATAGGCATACATTAGGACATAAACGGGCAAGATTCCAATGTGATTAACCTTTAGACTGCCGAGGTCCAAATCTCTATAAAAAATATGTGACAAATTTTCAAAACAAAAACATATGATTTTAATGAAAAAAAATGCCGATAGTCTAAGGCCCGTTTGCTGATACAAGTCATAACTATTTAAGTTATGCTTAGGCCTCTTAAACCATATAGAAATTCTGGCACTTAACAAATTTAAGTTCGACATAAGTTTCGTTGGTGCAAACCGCTCTAAAGGTTATAAGAGCATCAAATATGGTTCGACTCTTTTAATTTTCTAAAATTGTCATAAATAGTAACAAAAAAAAAGAATTATTTACCGTTTAAATTTATTATGTATAAAATTATTACAATATAAACTTTATTTGGACATATGGGACCCACTGTGTAGACATCAGCTTCTGGTTGATTTCCAATTGATCATTATTTAGCATCCTGTAAACGTTTTGCGTTTGCCATCGTTTTTTAACACTAATAGTACGTAAAAGTCCCATAATTTAGCCGAAAATAATCTTATGAAGTAAATACATAAAATATTTTATAATTTTTATAAGTAATTTAATTAAACATAACTGATGGGGACTGCCTAGGGTCAACATATTCAATGGAGGGAAAATAAATTAAGAAACAAAAGTTAATGTTAATAAGAGCGAGATAAATTGAAAAACAATAAACACGCAAATAACTTAAATTCAATTGAAACACATTTGTTTTTTTTTTCGACCTAAAAATGAAGAAACATTTATTCATGTTTTGTCTTTTTCTTTAATATATATATTTTTTTATATTTTTATTTTCTGATTTTCTGGATTGGAATTCATCTTATTTTTGATCATTTCAGTTTATTAAATTTCAAGTTGTTTGTTGTTATCTATCCATCAATTTTAAGGTATATTCTGTTTGTTACTGTTTTGTTGCTGTTTCCAAATTTTTTTTTTTCATCAAAATTTCATTTTTTTTTAAATTATGCTTCTGGTAATTTCAAAGGAATGGAGCAGGGAGAGCAAAAACTGTAAAGATATTTGTAACTAATTTTTCTTTATTTCGTTTGAATTTCGGTTTATCAGTTTTGTGATTTGTTTCGCAAAGAGATTAGAAGATTATTGCATTACAATAAAATTGAAATTCTCATTTCATTCGAAATTTAAATGTAACTGGATTTTTTTCTTCGGTGTGTTGATGTGAGGGATAAAATTTGGAGAATTTCGAGACTGGTTTTGATTTTGGAATTGATTGCGCATTAAAATTGGGGTGTGGAGAGGACAAATGAGAAATTGTTTAACTAACCTGCATTGATTTGATTTGGATTATTACTATTTTGACTTTCAGCTGTTTTAATTTTCTTCTTCTTTAAGTAATAAAACTGATTAACATATTCTTTTGTTTTTTTTTATCTAAAAAGATTTTCATTATCATTATTAATAATAATTTACTTCATTTATCAAATTGTTAATTTTTGTGTTACTTCAGTTATTACACAGACAAAAAATTAAGAGGAAAAATTACACATAATAAGACTTTATACTTTTTTTTCATTATTAAATCTTAGTTTCACTTACATTTTTTTGCTTATTTTTTGGATTTTTTTTATATTTATTTTTCTTTTTATTAATTTTAATTAAATCTCTCAACTAGGTACATTTAATGTTTTTTTTTGTATTCAATTTTTTTCATTTTTCAAGTAATTAAATGTGTGTTTTTTTCTCGTTTTATTATTTTAATTTCAATGTTTTTATTTTCTTCATATTATTTTTGTTTTATTAAAGAGGTAAATGCTGCTTTAACTTTAAATATATATTTTTTTTCGTCAAATGAAATCAAAAACGTGTACTCGTATTTAAGTCAAATTTGCACAATTAAACGAATATCGTCAAAAAAAAAAAAAATTTAACTATCGTTTACAAAATAGAACGAACCAAAACACAGAGAGACTGGCTTTACTTACTCGTGTTTGTGGTTGATGTTTTTTTGTAAAATTGGTATTACTTGTGTATTGTGTGTGAAATTTGGCGAACAGAATCGTTGTAGTACTCTTAGTACACAAATTTATTACATTCAGGGGAAAGATTTTAATATCAAAGTATTAAGATAAAGAAACTGAAATGCCACCAAAAAAAAATGACTAAAGGAATTGGATTTTAGGATTAATTGGATGGGGATATTGGCAGGAGCTTGGGATGCTTTAAAGAGACGGGAATTGCAGAAACCGTGAAACTGTGAGGCAACAAGAAACGCAAATGCTTTCAATTATTTATGATACATTTCATTTTCGTCAAATTTTCTTTTGTTTTGCTTAAAAGGGCATCAAGCAGAACCGAAAGGGATTTGGTTATCAAACTGGAAGGGGAGTGTAAATTTTATAATTGAAAACGTTTTGAAAATATTTCCATCAAATATTGATTCAAGGATAACTTTAAATTTAATCGTTTCAGAAAAGTTCATTTTCTTTGGAAATGTTGCTTTTATGTGTATTTCTTTGTTGTAATTGTTGTAACTTTGTATTTTAGCTTTATTTAAATATATATTTATATTTCTTGTTGAAAAATTACTTTTAATTTACAATTTTATTTTTTGTTAATGTCAAAGAGAAATCTCAAACTAATCAAAAGTAGATTTTATCTTCATCATATTTCAAATATATATAAATAGCGTCGTTTTTTTTTCTTGTTTCAAATATTCAAAATTGATTAAATTTTTCTTTATTTTTAAATTATGCTCAATTATTCGTTCTTTCATTTTAAATCTTAAACATTCGTTTTGCACATTTTTTTTCTCTTTTATATTAATTTTTTATTATTTCGATATTTTGTAGAAAATTATAAAAAAGACAACGAATCATTAAGTTTCTAACGGCGACGCCTTTATTTTGCTACAAAAACCAAAATTAATCGAAATTCACTGACTCAAATCGTTACGAGTAAAATAATTCTTTGGATATTTTACTAAAAAAAAAGATTGTATCCCAAACACGTTTATGTGTTGACGAAAAACAACAAAAGCGAATGAAAAATTGTCTACAAAATCAATAGTAGAGCCGATTAAAAAAAATATTAAACGTTCCGTAAATGATAAAAAAATCAATTAAATATATTCATTTTTCATAAAACACGAATAATCAAAAAGAAGAAAGATTGGCATCGCTGATTGGCGCCGGTTTCACTTTCTTTCGACCGAAAGAACATAATCGCAGTTATTTTTCCTTTATGAAATATATTTCCTCGCATTTTTTTACTTTCATTTATTTTAATTTTTTCCCTTTGTTTAATATTAGTTTTTTTAAGTTCTTTCTTTATATATATTTTACAAAAATTTACACAAATATAGATTAAGAGTTAGAGAGACAGAGACAGACCGACAGAGAGAGAGAGAGATAGATAGGTGTGGGGATTTGATTTTCAATTCTTTTCCATAGCTTTTGCTTGTTATTCAAAACGGATTCTTGGTTAACGGAAACTGGGAGAGGACGGTTCGACCGATTGGGAGGAAGAGGTTGAGGCCATTTTGGAATGAGGTTATCCTTTAAAAACAAAGAAACTCTTTAGAGGGTAGTGGGGGCGGCGTCGGACACAAGGTCCGCTGGATTTAATGGGTGGAGAGAGATAGATTCAAAGGATGTGGATAGTGGTGTGATTAATTTAATTTATTTATATATATTTTAATAATTAATTAATAATATATGTTCTTGTTTTTTGTATTTTTTATGTTTTTTTGTATATTTTTTTATTTATTCTTAATTAAAATGGTTGTGTTACAATTAAATTTAAATTACTTCTGTTTTTTATATTCTCTCAGTTTTTTTTTATATCGAAATTTTTTTTATTTTTTACTCTTATGGTTTTTTTCATTATTTTATTTTAAATTTATATAATTCAATAAATTTTTAATTTTTTCTGTTATCCATAGCAACAGCAACGCGCGATGTTGTTGCGCACAGCTACAGTCTTCTTCAACATCTTAAACAAATAGAAAGGCTTAAAGAGAAGTTTAGCAGCTCACTTCGATGTCATCATAGTCACGAATTCTAAAATTTAATTAAAACAAAAATAACAAATTAGTGCTCGTTATTTAGGATGTTGCTAAAAAGCTCTTCAAATTATATCTAATTGTTTGTAATTAATAGTGACGTTGAAAAACTTTCAAACAATGAGAATTCATAAAGTCGATTTTTTTTAACATACACGAAAATCAACGCAATGAAAGAAATCGCCAAGGAAAAATGAATTTTTCTTAACTCATATAGCGCCGAAACTTTTTTGACATTTATCAATATTATGTTTTATGTTATCTTAATTTACATGAGAGTAAATGCCGGCGAGAACCTCTTGATAGCAGCTACTCGCAAATGGACACGTTTCTGAGAGTCGCTCGCAGAAACTCACAAAAACTCGCGAGCTAGTTTCAGCGAGCTGTCAAAAGTGATTCCACTCTCTAGTCGACACGCACCCACTGAACTCTCGGGGAGTTGCTCGCCAGATACGAACGGCGTTTGAATTTCGCTAGTAGCTCTCGAGAACTCGCCAAAGCAAGATGTCAAAAAAATCAAGATATTGGTCTTGAAAAGAGAAAAATCGCCGAAATTAACTCTCAAATGGACAACCTCCTGCGAGTAACTCTCGAGAGTTTTTGAGAGTTACTCGCGTATTTACTCTAATGTGGAGCGGCACCTTTATAATAATTTTTTTTATATAATTGAAAAAAAAAAAAACATTTTAGGTACATATGTATAAGAGTAAATTTTGCTGTTGTCCGACAGTGACAATTTTCTAAAAATTACAAATTATTAAGGGTATTCACTCTTTATCGTAGTTGATTGTAAACTCGTAGAATCGTAAAATTGTAAATAAAATCGTAGTTTTTTGACAGTTCCCCATATAAATTTTTTTACGACGAAAACTACAATCTACCACACCCGAAGGTATGGTAAAATCGTAGTTTTTGTCGTACTTCTTATAAAGTGAGGTTAAGACATGTTTTGTCACATGTCAACTAGGTGCCAACTCTAAAATGGACATTGGAAAAGCAAGTAAATTAAATTATTTATATGATTTAGTATAAATTAAGAGTTAAAAAATGCTTTAAACAATTTAGGTAAAGAAAATAAATAAAAGAGTTAACAATTTACGACAAAACCGACAACCTCTAGTAAAACGTTTCGTTGTACTTTTCCATCGTAGATTTACATTACAATCTACGATTTTACTATCTACGATCAAGAGTGAATAGCCCTATTATATATTTACGCACCTCCAGTTATCCATGTTGATGCACTTTTAAAACAATAAAACTGAGGCCCTATCACCGTAGACGATACGATTGGTTCGAATCGTAAATCTAATGTTGTTGCTAGTGTTTTATACCAACAACATGAAATTAACGATTCGAACCAATTGTATCGTGTTTGATGATAGGGCCCCTGTACTTACAAAAAACGCGCTGGATGGAAAGGCGAAACTTTTTAGATATTTAGAGTAAAATTTAACCCTCAATTGATTCCAATTTGGTTACCTACTCCAATAATTGGTTTCAGAAATTGTTTCTTCTTTTTTCTTTTGAAGTTTGAAAATTTAATATGTAGTTTTTCTTAGAGACTACAATATACGGATGGTCAAAACAGAACAAACGCAGCGTGCATCTTGAGGCTGCAGCTAGAATTTGAACACGATATAAATATATGGAGCTTAACAGAGTTAACGCATCAGCATCTTTGCAGTAAAATTGCGTGCTGCAAAGTTTGAGCAATGTTGTGATACACGCTGCGAAACTCGGATGCCACACACTAGCGGATATTTCGTATCGTACTGTCCTAGTTAAAAAAATCTTGCACCGAATTTCACTTCCAAAAGCTTTAATTTTGTGTTTGCTCATCCCATGCAAGAAAAAATGTTGTTTATTTAGTTGCTATACAAACTTAAATTGACAAAATCCACGGATTTATGAATCGAATTAATTTCACGTTCATTTTTGTTTGGAATTTCATTGTATAGAAGTGAATAAATCGAAGCTTTTGCGATATATTGTGGTCTATAATTAAAACCATAACAAAACATTTTCAAGTTTAATATTCAGTGAATTAATTTTTGGCGTCAATTACAGATGATAGTTCGAAGAATCGCGAATTTTGACTGGAAACCAAGATTTTTTCGTGTGAAAATGGTCCTTTTTGTACCATAAGGTCCATAATTCCAAATGTTCCCACAAATATTCTTAAACTTTATAAAGGAAAATTGTGTGGTACATTTGGACACGGTACAAAAATTCCAACATTGGTCAATTGGGCTGAAGTCGATTTTCAGACGAAATCAAACTGATCTGTATTTGCATTGGCAAAAAAAAAGATGACTTTGGCTTCGCCTGAAAATCGATTTAAGCTACTTTAACTTATTACCACAGATTTTTGCACAAATTTTTTTTCCCAGAATTTTCTTTTTATTTTGTCATTGGCTGATTTTCTAGAAAAAAGAAAAAAACGTAACGCGGATTAAGAAGTTGATTCGGAAGGCGAATCGCAGCCTTTTAAGATTATAAAAAACCTTTTTGGGTGGCGATTTCTTTGCAAAATAAAATTAATCAAATTCTACATTAACCCTTTCGTGCGAGCTCAAAAGAACTATTGCTGGGAATTTTTTTTCGGTTTATCTAAAAGGTTAGTTTTTTTTCGGTTTATCTACAAGGTTACTTTAATAAACTGGTTGAATTTTCAGAAAAAAAAAAACATAACAAAAGCTATAATTGCCAATCTGGCAATTATTGAAAACCCGTATGGTGATATTCGTATCAAAATTCGAACAGTTGTACCAAAATTCCACTTTGAAGTCAAACTTTCCAATAAGATTTTTTAAAATTTATTCCAATCGGATTTTGATGTATGGGAGTTTTATGTAGAATCATATCCTAAATAACTTTTGTTCTTAGACTTTTTTGATAAGAGATATTCAGAGATATTCACAAAAGATATTCACAGATATTCACCGTTTTCGAGATATTCACAAAAAACGTGTTCGTTCGCATGGGGGGTACCCCCCCTAATGGTCCATTTTTGCCCATTGAACGAACTTAGCCTCGCATTTTACGAAAAACGGATCTGCGCAAAATTTCAAGTCTCTAGCTCAATCCGTGCGCTAGCAATCCGCGCCACAGACAGACGGACAGACAGACAGACGGACGGACATGCAGAAATTAATTATTTTTATCATTCTAAACCAGTGTTCAAAACTTTATTTTGTTATATCGTTCTTTTCACTCTTAAAAGTTTCGCTCCCAACGACAAGAACGCTTGCTGCGTTTTCCGACTCCCGTTCTCAAGAACGAAAATGATTTTCAAACGCAATCGTTCTGTAAAGAGAGAAATTTTCAGCTCCGCTGTACTGTTGCTAGGAGTCGGAACGAGCTATGCACATTTTTCGTTCTCGCTCCCAAGTTAAGAACGAAATGGTTTCTATTTAAGTTTTCGCTCCTTGTTCAAAGCGGTTTGTGGGTCTCCCATACAAATGAATGAAAGCCTCGAGCGATGGCTTTTTGGTATGATGCACACACACATATAAGTATGTATTTTAATAGTGAGAGAACGATATTTCGCTCCCAGCATTACCGTTCTGTTCTCAAAGAACGTAAAAACAAAATGCAAATATAAAAATCCTAAGAGCAAGAACGTAAAAACAATAATTTCGTTCTCGTTCTTGGGAGCGTTTTTCTGAAATGCCGAATTTCGTTCTTTAGAGAGTGATTTTTATTTTCCATTATTTACAAAGCCTGCTTGGGAGCAGAACGAAAGACTACAAATGGGAGCGTTTTGAACACTGTTCTAAACACACTGGTGTAATTCATTTTTGTGTGTGGTGACGGGATCTTGGTGTTACAAACGGTAAGGCAAAGTTAATATACCCTTTGGTTTTACCATACGGGTATAATTACAGTTGAATTACTGGGATATTTAACTTTTAATTTTTATATTTCAAGTTTGTAGGCCACTACTAGTGTAATATTTCGCTAAAGAACGTAGCACTTTCTATATATTCACAATACATAACAATTTAAATGTAAAAGTACATAAAAACTGACGAAAGGGTTTAAAAGCAATGGTCATATCAAAATGCAAAGAACGATTTTACGAAAGGATGCCGTCATTTCTTGGTGAATTGCAACAAGAGGCAATTGTTACTGATTGCATAAAAATATTACTCATGTTATTTGCGAACCAAATTCATTGTCTATTCTATTATATCACAAAAATATCGATAACAAAAAAAAGATTGTCATAGCAACATCATTAAACTTTTTTTAGTACTAAATTTAAGCATTGAGATTAGATTATAGATATGACATAATGTACTGATAACGACATCACACCAATTCTCAATCGCGTTGATAGTGATCAAAAATACTTTAGTGAAAAAAAAATGTAATTTGCAGATAATAAAAACCGTGCCATTTTTCAGGTTAATTGCTCTACTCAACATGATAATAAATAATGCTAAACTAGGAAATTGATGAAATTTGATTCAAGTTCGAATGCAAGTAAATCGCTTTAGAAATTCACAGAAAAAAACAAGGGCAAAATGCTAAAAACGTGTCTGCGATTGCCATCATTAAAAACAATTTTTTTTGTAATACTATGAAAGCTCATCCATCCACGTTTACAATTTACAGAAAACTATTTCATCATGATTAGATACCGCCTTCTAGCACCAAAAGAAAAATGCAATAAATAGGAAAACGTTTTTTTTTTGGCACGCGGTCAAATATTTTCACAAAAGCGGAAAGTCAATCCAAGAAAAGTAAAACAGAAATCCCATTAGAAAATCAACGATCCGGCTTCATCCAACCCGACGTAAACGAATATCGAATCAGAGGCAAAACAACAGTTTCACATTTTGTTAGAGATGCGATGCTTACGCTCAAGTCATGTGTGCAATAGCATCAGAAAAGGAATCATAAAAAAGACAAGTCTAGTCTAAGACTCGTCCATCCCAACCGCTGCCAGAAAGAGGGAGTAAACAAATTATCGACACAAAAGAAGAAACCTTTAATTTAAAAAAAAACAGACCTGCAACTGTGTCCCGCGAAATTCAAATATTTGACAATTTTCTCTAACATTAGGAGGAAGGAGAAATAATTCAGTCGCGTGATTCAAAATGGAAATACTTTAACGGTGCCTTGTTGTACTCAACAAAGTTTTAACCGATGAGATAAATTTGTTTTGTCAATTTAAAATGTATTGCGGTAGTTTTATATTTAGTTACTCTAGCTGATGAGACATGAGTTCTACCTGTCAAACACTCTCCGATATAACCAATAAATTTTTTTTTTTTTCATAAATAAAACACATGTTGAAATGGTAAAAAAAAAATACATTTTCGTCATAATAAAATGTATCCCGTGCTTCACTACATGTGGCTTGTGATGTTTCTTCTATTTATTCAAGTGCGCTGAACTTTTATTGTTTTTAGTTTGAATTTTCATTGGAAAGTTTTTCAAATTCCGAGACAGAATTTTTTACTCGTGATTTACAGAAAATGGAAATAAATCTTGTTACCTTCGTAATTGACCTGACCGTCACCATCGATATCGGCTTCACGGATCATTTCGTCTACTTCTTCATCTGTTAACTTTTCACCAAGATTTGTCATAACGTGGCGTAATTCAGCCGCTGAAATAAATCCATTGCCGTCCTTATCGAATACTCGGAAAGCTTCCCTAATTTCTTCTTCACTATCAGTATCCTTCATTTTGCGCGCCATCATTGTTAAAAATTCGGGGAAGTCGATGGTTCCATTACCTAAAATATATAATTAAAATGCATTATGAATTTTTGTAGAATAGGATATTTTGAATATTATTTTGTTTTTTACAACAGATATTTTAAATATTACTTTGTTTTATTCAACAAAAATCATTCCTAAAAATATTAGGAATGTGAGAATTATTTCGTCCCATAGACAAAGGTTTTTGTTATGCACATGGGACAAAACAATTCTTAAGTGAGCAAAAGTAATGATTCCCTGAAATAAAATCGCGCGAATATGTTAAATTTGAAAAATGTCAACAAAGGGAGATATTTTTTGAAAATATCACAGAAACATAACAAAAGCTATAATTGCCAATTTGGTGATATGGCATTGTTCGAAATTTAAGTGAACGGCGAACAGTTGTATCAAAATTCCACTTTGAAGTCAAACTTTTCTATAAGATTTTTTTATAATTTATTCCAAGCGGATTTTGACGTATGGGACTTTTATGTAGAATCATATCCTAAATAACTTGTTCTTGGACTTTTTTGATAGGATGCACCGTTTTTGAGATATTCACAAAAAACAATTTCGTTCGTATGGGGGGTACCCTCCCTAATGGTCCATTTTTGCCCATTAACGAACTTAGCCTCGCATTTTACGGAAAACAATGTGCGCAACATTTCAAGTCTCTAGCTCAATCCGTGCGCCCGCAATCCGCGCCACAGACAGACGGACGGACAGACAGATGTACGGGCGGACAGACGGACGGACATGCAAAATTCAATTTTTTTTATCATTCTAAACACACTGGTGTAATTCATTTTCGTGTGCGATGACATGATCTTGGCCTTACAAACGGTAAGGCAAATCTAATATACCCTTTGGTTTCACCATACGGGTACAAAAATGCAACGTTAAAAAGCTCGTCTCGATTAGATATAAATTGCAATTTTTTTATCGCCTTCCATTGAAATATCCTGTAGAGACAACATTTGAGGGGGTTAGAATGAGAGTGAAGTAAGTCAGTTTACGCTTTTACAACTTCACAGCTATAAAAAATGGTTTGTTCGCCTGACATAAATTGGTAATAACTACACTATTACTGACTGATAATACTCTTGTAAGCAATGGGGTTGGGTAACATTAGGAGTTTTTTTACATATATATTCACAAAACCCTTGATTACTCAACACTAGTTCAACTTGACTTACTTCACTGTCATTCTAACCCCCTCATTTGTCAGACTTTTTTATAAGTTGGGCAAACATGTTCGGAAAAAAATATGTCTGCAAATATCACTTTAATGACAGGACATGAAAAAATCGCAACTTGTTTTATCAATACCTAAAATTAAATAAGGCTTTTTTAAGAGGAAGATCTTTTTTCTGATGCTTCATACTACAGACTAGAACCTCGCACAAATTTAACTCTCGGCGAGTCAATTTGTAAGTGAAAATAACTAAAGTTTACTATCAATTTAATAAATTTTAGAAACTTAAAGACGACTCACTGAGAGCAAAACTTCTGTGAGTTTCCTGGAATGGAAACGAGGCCTAAGACTAAAGCAAATAACTCGACAGGTTGTAAAAAGCAATTTTCCGGGGTATTTTCTGGCTCAAATAAATTCTATCCTTTAAGGCAGCCTCAAACAATGGATTAACCACCATTTCAGGATTGAAAGCTGAAAAAATTAATTATTTTCTTTGTAGCTTGTCGGATTTTTGCGATTTGTAATTCCTGATCTTTCATCGTGACATTATTTTTTTCGGATTTTTATGGATTTACATGATAATGCTAAACAATCGCGTGACGTATTTCAAAGACCAGAAATCTTACAATTTCCTTTTGAACAAAGTTTTCGTACATTTTGTATAAAATCAAATGTAATTAGAAAAACCAATCCCATAAACTCTTAACGATTTACGAAACTTGTAGGCATTTTTTTCCAATTTTTACAGACGACCACAAATATTTTGATTTGGCAGCTACAAACTATACAAAGAACGTGAAAATTGATGTTCAATTAGATTCAGTTGATATTAAATATTTGTACGTCAACAAATTTGACTCATTCTCGATTTAATTAAACCGTTATTAGCATATAGCAATTAGCATCTATCAAAAAACGAAATATTTTCCACAAGCGTTCAAGCTTTTAAAAGAAATATTTTTTCGTAAAATGAACCGATTTGTGGATGAGGTGAATGCATTGTCGTGATTGAATCTTTAGGAATTTCGTTCTAGTAATCCATACTTGCTACATTTGCAGAATCTTGACTTTGCCGCAGATAGGAGACAACAAAACAATAAATTAAAATCGAAGTCAATTCTACTTGGTATTCATCCCATATTTGCTCAGTTTTTAGCTAATGCGCCACACTCACTCACGTGTCTCTTACATCTCGTTCATTGTCTACTTCCAAAGGTTATTGGAACAATAGCCCATGAACTTTAGATGCGAGTCAGTATATTTCGGGCAGAAAACTAACATTGAACATGGAATGAATTTGAGCAGCATTCAAACCGCTAAGGAAACAATAAATACGAAAATTCACATTATGACGATATATATTTCGATTTTTGCCATTCCTGCCTGTGTTTAGCTACGGTTTATTTAAAATGAAAAACTATTAAAAATAGTATCATTTGGAGAAAAATACAGGCAAATATCAAACTGATTGAGTGAAATTTACCGGCGAGAGTATCCGCAATAGAGGAGAAATAGCAATCGCAACAGTAAAAGAAGAAGAAGCGTCCTAGAGAAAAACGTCTTCCGAGTTGAAAACAACTTTGGATGGCCTCTTGCGTTTCGTTTCGTTTACACTACCACAAACTAATGGTTCGTGTGAAATTTCTCACAAGGAAATTGTAAACGTTTCCCTAATCTTATTACGAATTCACTGACCGCCCAATTTATATGAGTACGTTCGCATTTTACTCTTTTTTTTATTCTTTATTATGCGTGCTTCTTCTATTATTAGACGCAAAATCTTGTGTGTTGTTTCGTATTTTCCTATTGCCATTTGGTGTTGTTCTACAGACACTTTAGATAACCACACACGGGGGAAAAACTCTACCCAAAAGACGAAAATGAGTGAAAACGAATTCGTATATTCCGCTTGAAAGAAAAATCTAATCTTTGACCGGAGTCACAGAATTTCATCGATGGAAATTCAGATAAGCAAAAGAAGAAAAATATCGGATGTGAACAGTACATTACTTTCTTATACAAAAAACCTACGTTTCTGCACAATTTACGAATATTTAAAAAAAAAAATCATTTTACAAAATCTAAAATATCTCGATAACGGTAAACGATATCGAATTTACGGTAAACGATATCGAATTTACAGTAAAAGAAAAAAAAGAAAGAATTTTAATATCTTTATCCGTTGTTCCGAAAAATCGAATATTTTTTGAAATAACGGTATATCTCGATAACGGTTTGAGAGTTCTGTGTATGAAAAAAGTCTTCAAAATTTCATTGCCTCCAGCTTTTGTCATCCATAAACCACCGAAAAATGCGTAATTTCGAAGTTAACGAAATTGCGATATTCAAAAAGACGCCACTTTTGGTTACTTCCGGTTAACAGATTTCCACAATAAGTTGATAGTATCGACCCATTCCAGTGGCCCATTTGACCAAACAACAAATTACAATTACAAATTTGTACTAAAGTTTTGTGAAAAAACACTTGTAAATATAAATTTGTAAGTTGGCGAAATAGACAACAGGACCAAATATGCCTTTTAAATTTCGCGGTTCTAGCTCTGGTAGTTTTTGCGAAATCTTGTACACAGACTGACTGACAGACAAACTGACTGACTGACTGACAGACAGACTGACTGACAGATAGACTGACTGACTGACTGACTGACAGACAGACAGACAGACAGACAGACTGACTGACTGACTGACTGACAGACAAACTGACTGACAGGCTGACAGAGAAAGACATTTTTGTAATAATGATCCAAACGACTCAGAAGTATTCGGAAAATGTTTTTTCAGGCAAAATTAAGAGATCGAAATTTTTCACGAACACTACTTTATTACATTTCGTATAAGAAAGTAACAAAAAGGTGGCTCCCCCTTCCATGTCCTGCCACTTCTCATCATCTTGGATGATTTTTGGCCGATTTATCAGACTTTGTGGAACTCAATGATAATCTAGGGATCGTCTCCATCAACTGCCAGCTGTTAATCGAGATTTGTTTAAATTACATCCATCATTTCGTTCGATTGAGTTTGTTTTTTCGCGCCCAACAGAAATCCCCTGGTTTCAGTTTAGATCAAAATCCTTCTGTTGTTTTAAAATTAGAAATGTTTTTTTTTAAATAACCTTGACTAATAACCTGTTCGTGATTGGAATGGATATTTTTTTAAATGTTATTATTTCTATCGGCCCACGTGACAAATCAAAACGTTTTGCTTGTAAGAAATGTCTCAATTAAAGTTTCACACTTTTTTTTGCAAGTCATTCATCTTTTCAGGAATCAGTAAACGGGTGTCAGTTTCAAGGCAAGCAGAAAACTGAAATAAAACAAATTTCAAATTAAAGAAAGCTAAACGTAGTTCAATTTCAAGGGAAATGCAATCCAAATAAATCGCGGTTATTTCTCGTTCCAGAGGTTTGGTTCTCTGGTTTTATTTTTTTCATTTTTTTTAGCCTTTTTTGTGTTAAAAGATTTTTATTTCGGTTTCTTTACGAGTCCTGTGGCACCTGAAAAAATAATAGACAATCTAAAGAATTCCCGTTCCATTTTGCAGGCGAATCACAGTGTCGGCTACCAGGTTGAGCATTTTTCCACAAATTGAATCCACGTTACCGTTTTATAATCATACTTATATATAAAAATGAGTTGGTGTCTGTCTGTCTGTTCCTCTTTCACGCAAAAACGGCTGAACCGATTGACTTGAAATTTGGCATGAGTGTCTGTCGTAGTTCTGATTCCAACATAGGCATACGGAAAAGTAGCGCGACGGGTGGGGGGAGTAAGGGGAGGGGGTAAAGTGATCTCGAAACTTAGCTCTTCCTCTATGTTACTCTTTCGCGGGGAAACTACCGAGCCGATTGGCCTAAAGTTTAGCTCCAACATAGACCATCCTGCGTAAATTTACCACCTCGTAAATCATCTGTCCAAATTTGTATTGAAAATCTTTTAACTCTTTGTGGACCAGGAAGTGCAAAACAATAAATCAATAACCATGATTTTTTTTTCGTTAAAAATGGTTCCAGAAAGGATTTAAAAAAAACATGAACTACTTTTATGGAGGGGTGGTATTTACGCCTGTGGTATATAGAAGTATATATAATAGAATGTTGATACTATTGGATAAGCAAAAAATTAAAGACTTTAAAGTTAGTGGCACTTAAAAGTACCGACTGTCAACAAAGAGTTAAGGTACGTTTTCAATGTAAGGTACATGTGCAAAGTTAATTGAAGAACGTCTAATTTGTCAGCTTAATTTTTGTGGAGTGTGTCCAATGTGAATTGAGTGCGTTCGCCAGTAGATGACTATAACAGTGATACTAAATGCCAGTAAGAAAATTGCCAAAAAGCGGATGATAGGGGAGTAAATTAGTTGGCAATTTTAAGTTTTTTTAAGGAAACGCTTTTTACTGTAGAAAAATTCGATTATCATTTTGTACACATCATTAATAGTCATTGAATACTTTTATATCAAATTAATGCAAAAAAAAAAATGAAAAGCATATTTTCTGCCAATTTTATCGCGGAACAAAGTTAAATTTATCTCAGATTTATCACAAAACCAAAGCCAGTCGAGTTCGTCAGAGAAATAATAAAATTAACACATGCTTTGTCATCAAAATCCACTCAAACGAAGAATCGCCGAATGAATCACAAAAAAGCATTTGAAATAATTTAATGACGTAATTTTTTTACATTGTGATAATTGAATTTTTTTTCTTTTGAGTTGAAGTAACGCCAAAAACTATGTTGACTGCAAGAAAAAAAATAACAACAAAACAAAAGATAAAACACCAACAACTTTACTGGTATTTCGAATAAAAATAGCTAAGACTTGTGGCACAATTTAGTCATTTGTGCAGTTTACAGTGACTGAAGCAAAAATCAAAAATCCCAGGCAAGTACTAAAAAGCCTAACGAGCGAGCAGCTTAATTACCTCATTAACCTGGCCTACCAATAATGATTCAATCGATTGCATCATCGTAACAATTTTCAATTTTTATATTCATCTCTATGGAGAATTTTATTTTACGTAGGTAAGTAACGATTAATATGCGTAGAATAATAACTTCTAAATTAGGCCAAGTTTTCTCTTCGATGGCAAATCAAATGAAATGAAATGAAAATCTACAAGTGTTTGGTCATATTTGTTTTTTTTTTTTCAAAAGTGTACACAACAGAATACACATGAGAAGAATCCGAATAGACACATTCATAGAGATGAGTTCAACATTAGTAATAGCAGCAGTAGTAACAACAGCTGCAGAGAGGACGAAAATTACAAATGATACACACTAAAGTAAACTCTAGGGCTTTATATTCGTATATTGCTGTTGCTGTTTATGTTGACTGGGCCCCAACAAAAAAAAATATTTTTTTTTTAAATTATTTATTGTGGAAAGGATCAATACTGCAGCTCTTAAACAAGGCCGAAAAAGCCTGTTTCTAGTTTTTCTATTATGTATGGAAGCCAGCAACAAATGTACAGAATTCAAAAAGGAGAATGTAGTGTAGGACAGCGTCTACTGGCGGCCACGGACATATTTGTCCAATTCAGCTAGAACTGCGCTTGTGCTGGAATAAACTCCAGATATCCACATTACCATGACAAGAGCGATAATGATGGGAGCAAGGATACAAGAATGAAAAAAAAAAAATAACAAAGATATCCTTTGGCTATGTTTGCAATATTATACATTCGTATGCAGAGCTAAACCAGGGCAGACAAACAGCATCCGGATAAGTAGGAATTTTTTACGAAGATTCGTTGGGATCTGATTTTTTATTTTTTGTGTTCTAGTGGTGGTAGTTGCTGAGGGCCTGCGTATAACGTCCAGGACAATACTTTTGAGAGAAGACACGGCATCAGACATTGATATTGCACTCTGTTCTTCGGGATTCCTGTACTCTGGACGATTTTCTACTTGTATATGCAATTTTTCTTCATGGTGTTTATGGTAGCTCAAGTGGAAAAAGAGCAAAAATCTAGTCAAAAAGAGCTTTTCCTAGAAAACAACACTTTCCGTTTGGCAATCGAGAAATCGGAAAATTTTCACATTTTAAAGTCAAGTACACTTTTTAGCTAAAAAAAAAAGCTTTGTCTGTCTTCTATTTACTAGATTTATGTTTCGATTTCCCTTTTCTACAATTCCCCTTTTTGCTTAGATTCGAAATGCATTTTCCAAACTGTTTTCTGCGGAAATTCTTGCTAAATACAAAAGAGCATAGTTTTTTACCAGTTTCTCTGCTCCAATTTTTTCGCTTCAATATGAAAATTAAATTTTCCTTTAGCTTTTCCTTGGAAAAAAACTGAAATAAATATCCGCATAAGACATCAGCAAACCACCCAAAACTGAATCACAATTACTCGTTCGCCGGGATTTCCAGGCGATGTGCGCAGTTTTAAGATTTGACAACAAGAAAAAAAAAATCCATTTTTGATTTCGCTCCAGATCAACAGCATAATTATTTCCAGTTGTCTTGGCTTGGTTGCCGTCTTGTTTGTCGGAATGATGCTGGCGAATAATATTTGACCCATATTATTTCTTCGTTTTTTCTCCTTGAAATAATTGTACTGCAAAATCGTATCTCTCAAGAATGATTTCTACAGTTTATAAAACAATTCAGTTTCCACTTTGAAGATGGTATCGTCAAGGACTTCTTTTCCTGTTAGGAAAACGATACTTAAAACTATTAAGAGATGTATCAAAGGATGACTTTGAAAATTATTAATTAGAAGCAAAATAGACAAATAGCCTATCTTTTCATACAAGGCCGACCATAATAATGTATACCTCGATAGATTTATTTTTAGTGATTAGAATCTATTAAAGATAAAAAAAAATATTATATTGCGTTATTTAAACAGTTTCGAGTTTAAAAGAAATGTTTTTCAAACGCTTTGGCGGCAGCAAATAGCAAGAAATAGATTATTAAATTTGTATCACTAAAATCATTGAAAAGCGAAACGCTCAAGTAGCAATTGCTTAAAAATATTGCCGCTGGGTTGCTGTTTTTAAAGCGAATTTGGATTGTTATCCAAATTCGCTTTAAAAACAGCAACCCAGCGGCAGCGGCAAGATTGTTATTTGGATTGTGTCTGTTGACACCAAAGACAATTGCGTATCCTATCAAATGTGGTGTCTTGCATGCAAATCGCTAAAAACTAGTTGAAACGCTCACGAAATGGCTACATTTACGATTGACGATCAGCTTGTCAATGATTTTTTGACGATCAGCTTGTCAATGGGATCAGAGACCTCAAGTTATTCAACGAATACTGATATAGAGTGCAACAAATTGTGTAAAGAGTGAATTTGGGATCCTAAAATTATTATAAAAATATTTCTACTCGTCTATAAAAAATCGGGTGTACTTTTTTCTGTTCAACATTTCTTTTAAAATAATCAAAAAAAGAGTGAAAATTTATTTTAAATTAATTCAAAGAAAAAACGTAAAATAAAATATTTACCGTCTGCGTCCACTTCATTTATCATATCCTGTAATTCAGCTTCTGTTGGATTTTGACCTAATGATCTCATGACTGTGCCCAATTCTTTTGTCGTGATAGTGCCGTCGCCATCTTTATCGAATAGTGAAAACGCCTCCTTGAATTCGGCAATTTGTTCTTCTGTCAGTTGATCAGCCTAAAAATTAACAAAAACAAAATTGTAAGTTAACAAGATTTCTAAAATACGATGAATTTCAAATCTTTTCGATTGACCAATTTATCGAAAGTAATTAATCTCTTAATAAGGATATATTTAACAAAAAAAAATGAGTTAATAAATATATCGTCAATCAAGGATACAAAGAAATGTAAAATAGATATCCCACAAGTTGGAAAAGAGGTTGATAAAAATCGATTTTTCCCATTTAATAAATTACGTTAATGTTTTTTTTTTCTCTACTCCTGGTGGCCGTGTTCGCTATCTCATCATTTGCGTTTGGTTTAGCTTTCTCTGGGTTCCTGTAAACTAGGACAGGGAGGAATAGTAAAAACTTTACCTCGACCCACTTTTACGCCAATGGAAGGATGAATATTTTCGTACTGTGAATATAGGACTCGACTTGGCGTGTTTTCGGTTGATTCGTTCGGTTTGTTTTTACCTATCCAAAAATATGCAAGGCCGAGAAAAAGGATCTAATTTAAGAGGGACGGAATAGTGAAGGCAGGTGAAGTTCTGAATGTAGAACAGTAACGTGTTGCTCGCTAGGAATCCATTGCTAAACGTAGTTCATTGCTAAACGTAGTCGATCGTATATATTCTACGCTCTGACATCGTTTAAAGATAAGAGTATGATATTTTTCGCGGGTAATGCTCAGGTAAAAAAGTGTAAACTTGCTCCTCAAGTGTATAAATAATGGAAGAAAGCTTTTACAAAAATTACCATCGTAAAATTGTTCCCTCGTCTCTGTCCATCCATTCATTCGAGTCGCAATTTTCTATATTTTTTCAATTAAAATAACGAGTGGAAAACAACTTTAAAATTTATTTTAGAATGGAAAAATTCTACCCATTTTCTTCCTTTTGCGTTTACATAAAATATTACTGATGAAAAGAGTTTTTCAGCGTAGAGTGGCGTTTTTAAGGTATTGGAAAATCGAATAAAAATCTTTAAAGTGATTTCAAAAGATTAAAATTAAAAATTGATTTTTGTGTTGACAACAGAAATTGTGACTACGTAAATAAACCTACAAAGTCCATGTGAAAAATATGTTTTCGATTAAAATTATAAAAAGAAAATCCCACAAATTTGTACAAATTTTTAGATCTACTACGATGTATATTTGAAAAACAGGTATTTTTTATATCGCATAAATGAAATAATTTTATAAGGTCTCGTTTAAAACAAACAAATTTAATGTAAGCAAAATAATAATAAAATCTATAACTATCAAAGGTCTCTATAATTAAGATTTTTGCATAAAATAGTTTCTATCTCCATAAATTATGAAACTATAAAATTAGCTTAACTGCGTAAAAACCACGTTTGAAATCAAGCTGAAAACAAACGCACAAAAAAAATGACTAATGTGGAAAAGGCAATTAATTTTATTTATTGGAAAATTCGTCACAATTTTAGCCATAGCTATTAATGATCTAATTTTGTAAACCTCAAATGTAGCCACAAATGTTTTTTTTAAATTTATTTTTAGCGCATAGCGGTTAAGAATGCCAATTGAAATTTAAATACGACACATTGGCGTTATAGAATATTTGAAATATTACGACGAAACCTGTATAAGGCGGAAATCTGGCTAACCGACAACACCTTTCGAAGTTTCATTACATTGTTGTCCATAAATGACCCTGTGTAAAGGTGTCGCTGCACATGAGAGTAAATTCGCGAGTAACTCTCAAAAACCCTCGAGAGTTACTCGCAGGAGGTTGTCCATTTGAGAGTTAATTTCGGCGACATCTTGATTTTTTTGACATCTTGCTTTGGCGAGTTCTCGAGAGCTACTAGCGAAATTCAAACGCCGTTCGTATCTGGCGAACAACTCTCCGAGAGTTCAGTGGGTGCGTCTCTAGTAGAATCACTTTTGACAGCTCGCAGAAACTAGCTCGCGAGTTTTTGTGAATTTCTGCGGGCGACTCTCAGAGACGTGTCCATTTGCGAATTGCTGCTATCGAGAGGTTTTCGCCGGCATTTACTCTCATGTGGAGCGGCACTTTAAGCCGGACAAATTTCCTAGTCACCGCGAGTCCGGCTTATATAGGTTTCACTGTATATGGAAAATGGTAATAAAAGAAAAATAATATTCGCCTGAATCAAAACCATGGAAAATTAGGAGTATTAAAAAGAAACGTTTTTAATTGTTTTGTTATACATAGAAATGATAATAGAAAATTAGAGGTACAGTTGTGCAGGTGAATGTCGAGAAGAAATTCAATAGTTAAGATGGAAAAACATACATTTCCATTTAAGGCAACTGGTATTTTTATGCGGCTGTCAAAATTTCAACACAATGCAAAAATATGCCACATTGAAGGCAGTGACATTTGCGCAATGTTGACATTTAAATTTTGTGTTAACAAGACTTACAACTAAAATAAATACAAAGTGAAATCGCGTTGAAGTCCATTGAATGAACCCAGTGGTAGATGAAGGGCTAAAGACTAGCAATCTTCTTCAATACTCCAAAATGACCACTACAAGTGCTAAATAAAATACTCTAAAATGACCACGATAGGTGCTTATAAATCCTCTAAACCAGGCTTGTCCAATCCGTGGCCCAGGACTTGTTTGAATGTGACCCAACAAAAACTGATATATTTACAAACTTTATGAATTAATGAAGTTTAAATTACTTAAAATTGTTAACTAAGCATGTATATATTCTACGTTTTTTACTAATCAGCTATCTTTAGGGTTAGTATATTTTATTTGTGGCCCAATATAACTCGTCTTCTCCCAATGTGGCCCAGGAAAGCTAAATGGTTGGACACCCTTGCTCTAAACCACGGTCAACAGAGGCAACACAATAGTTGGAAATATTTTTTAGCTTCAAATTTTATAGACTATCGAGTGCATTCCTCGAACATAAGATATCGCGAAGAAGGTACCTGTACCAAGGTTTTCTCGGTTTTGAGTTAACCCAGGTGTAATTAAAATTAAAAAAAGAAATAAAATAATAATTATGAAATTTTTCACGCTTTTTTAGGATTGCGTGCAACTTTCCGTAATAGCAGCTTGACCAGTTTCTAATCCCTCATTTTCACTAAAGAAAACTCGCAGAAATTTTACTCTCAGCGAGACATTCTGCAAGTAAAACTAGAGAGCCTTTAACCTAGAGAGTGGCCATGCTACCTTAATAGACTGTGCTACTAAGTAGGACAGTCTATTAACTCCAATTAGAACAGTCTATTAGGTCAGTTAGAACAGCTTTTTCTCCAGATTAGAACAGTCTGTAAACAATTTTTCAATTTATCAAAACAACTATGAGTTTCCAAATTTTTTTGATACCTCAAACATGCTATTTTTACATATATTAACCACCTTCAGTTATTTTGGCAATTATTTATAACAATGAAGCAAATTTTTAAAGTTTTTCGAGCTCGTTTTTCAGGTCGGCGGCCATTTTTAGATGTCCCCATGGCCACTCTCTAGGTTATAGGCTCTCTAAAGTAAAACTACTTAAAATGCGTAAAATATATTTCTTTTCCTGAAAAAAAAAATAAAACTTCTACGTGGTGAATTTTATGTGCTAAATTACTCGATGAGAGCAAATTTTTTTGCATGTCCGTCCGTCCGTCTGTGGCGCGGATTGCGGGCACACGTATTGAGCTAGAGACTTGAAATTTTACGCAGATTCGTTTTTCGTAAAATGCAAGGTTAAGTGGTTTAATGGGCGAAAATGGACCATTAGAGGGGGGTACCCCCCATACGAACGAAAACTTTTTTTTGTGAATATCTCAAAAACGGTGTATCTTATTAAAAAAGTGCAAGAACAAAAGTTATTTAGGATATGATTCTACATAAAAGTCCCATACGTCAAATCCGATTGGAATAAATTTTAAAAAATCTTATTGGAAAGTTTGACTTCAAAGTGGAATTTTGGTACAACTGTTCGCCGTTCAATTAAACTTCGAACAATGCCATATCACCACCACACGGGTTTTCAATAATTGCCAGATTGGCAATTATAGGTTTTGTTATGTTTTTCAAATATTTTCTATTTAAAAAAAGCGGCATCGGCATGGTGTTTTTTTTTTGTACAATGCAACACAGCTCGAATTAATTCGAGTCATTTATCAATCAGCAGAATGATTTTATTGCAAATTTTTCCAGCATCTATACAATAAATTATAAAAATATTTATATGCAGAAAACGGAAAAGACACGCGAACGTTTTTAAAAAGTTATTTGCGTGTAAAAGGAAAAAAAAGAAGTTCAATACGCCCCAAAACCTCACGTCAAAATTCGTAATTGCGGAAAAATGAAGGTTGCGGAAAAATTAACATTTATATTGCGCAAGATTTGCTTTAAGCAAATGTTAGCGCAATGAAAAAAAAAATAATTTTGCTACAATAATAAATAATGTACAATACAGAATGAAATATACGATGGTAATTATCATATTTTAAATCATACGCAATTCCAACAGAAGTAATATCAAAATCATAAGTCGCCAACAACGAAGACTGTGCGAATAAACAGAAATCCGCCTTAAGACGCTGATTCCGAGTTGGATGTGAGATTTTTGCACGACGTCAGATAGAATTCTACTAACCCGGCTTGGCCTGGCCCGGAAAGCTCTCCGGGAACTTACATATGGGCCTTATGTTGAATGAATAAAAAAAAATCAATGTGGATCCGTTGGTGGCTGGAAAACTATTCATCATAGCGAATCAGAAAGGAAATGTCTTGAGAACTGACTTGCTTGAACACAAATCTATTGAGAGGCACTAGCAGTGGGATTATTCACTGGCCATAATATATTCCATTCCATCAGTCACACTTTTCATTCATTTAACCAACAGAAGAAACAGAATTATTTCTCATATACGAATCTATGATGTCAGACAGACGACGATTCATGTGTGTGTACGTTTATAAGTTCATGCGGCATAATGAATTAGATAATTGTTTCTAGATTTTAAAAACGCTTTGCTTGGAAAAGTTTTGCGATCACATTTTAATTTAAGCATAAGAGATTGCGATCGGCAAAGAAACGCAAACCATGGGATTTGACCACGAGATCTCAACCAATGCTTGGAAGATGGAATTAAGCTGACCTAAACGCAAGTATGGAATTCGCTGAATCAGCTGCTTTGAAATTCAGATTCAGAGCAACATTTCAGTATATGTATGTACATAAAATTGTGGTTTGCTGATTCAAGAAATCATATTTTTCCGATACAACCAACGGGGTGTCGTATTTATTGTTTTTTTTTCAAATATTTCCTATTAAAAAGAAAAGCGGCACCGGCATAGCTGTGTATGATAATCTGAGCAACGTTTTTCTAGTGAAGAAAAAAATCACTTCTAAAACGCATAGAACTGCGGAATAACCACAATGGAAGCGCGACATAACAACACATTCGCCGGCTACTCCCCATCGTCAACTTCCCGCGCCTGATCACCATCATATCTTTGCTGCTCAAGCATTCAGCCATCTTTTCGTCTGTCCATCCGCATCTATCGAGAAACCGCAGATGTAGCAGCATGAAAAACTTGTGAGCAGAGTTCTCTGTCATACTTTTAATGCTTTCTGACATTTCCGCTCGAGTTACGTTACGTCAAGCTCTGTTTTTTCGTCGCGTTTTCTATCGCTTTTTCTGGAAAAAAAAATATTCAAAAACACATGAAATTCATTTGCCGATAACGAGTTATGGTCGTGTACTCATTCCATGGAGACCAAAGAATTTCAAAATCGTTAACATTCCGATAAGTTTAGCTACAGCAAAAATTGCTCACGTCGAAAAGATTACACATCATCAATAGCGTATGTGAAAAAATGACAAAAAAATTATCACATTTTCATAAATAAAATATATTTTTGATGATTACTAACTCTTTTATACGCTAAATATTATTTGTTCCTAACATTTCTTTCTCTTTTTTTTTGAATTTTAAAAGGATTGGCACTCGCTGCTTTTCCGACTGTATGAAAAAACTACATCACAGGTAAAATTTTTAAATAAGAACATCCCGCAAGGTCAAATTCTTCATCATAAATACGCCGCGGGTGAAAATTTTCATTGCTCACAAGTAAAATAAGTTTTTATAAACTGTACTGACAGACAAGCAGAGTCGCAGACAGAGTGACAGATTGACAGACAGACAGATTGACAGACAGACAGATTGACAGACAGACAGATTGACAGACAGACAGACAGATTGACAGACAGACAGATTGACAGACAGATTGACAGACAGACAGATTGACAGACAAACAGATTGACAGACAGACAGATTGACAGACAGACAGATTGACAGACAGACAGACAGATTGACAGACAGATTGACAGACAGATTGACAGACAGATTGACAGACAGACATCCTAGAAAAAACCTACAGAAAATACAGACGTCCTAGAAAAAACCTACAGAAAATACAGACGTCCTAGAAAAAACCTTTCTGTAGGTCTGTATACAGACGTGTAACAAAACACGTTCTCTGTTTTTTGCCTAAATTTAATGGTTTTTGATTAATTCTGTCGTCCAGATTCCGAATTTGATAATAATTAATATTCTGATAATAGTCAAATATATCTCAATTTCGGCTAATCCAAAAACTATTATCAGATTCTGGAACTATTAGCAGAAAAAAAAACCTAAAAAAGTTCAAAAAATATGCAATTTGTCGCAAATTGAACTCTCAAAACGAAATAATAAAAAATTACATGAAATTTTTTAAAACAATTTGATCAACCATCGGGAATTGCGGAATATATTTAAGAAATTTTTTATTATGGGGTTGTTCGATGGATTTCGGATTTCTTAGGCCAATTCTGACATTACTTTCTATCAAGTTATTCAATAATTACTAAACAATTTGGTATTTTAAGCAATTCAAATGGAATATAAGTGAATTTGTTCCGTTAGTGTATATTTTTTTTATTCCGCAACAGTTTCGACAGTTGACAAACTTGTTTAAAAAAAATTTCATGGTTTTTTTTATTATGACTTTTCGTTTTTAGTTTGGCAAAGACGCAATCCTGGTTTCAAATGTAGTTGATTTAAACGATTTTGAATATAAACCGCATTTTTTGGTGGACACTGAGCCATTAATTCTATTTTGTAAGACAATTTCGTAAAATAAACGAAAATATTCGGACATCTCGCAAAATTTCCAAGAATTTCGAGTCAACTAATGTATGTAGGTGTCAAAATAAGTATTGAATGTAAAACACTTTTCAGGCCAATTTGATCGAAACCCATTTAATCGCTCACGTAAAGAGCTCAAAGAAATTTAAATTAAATCCAATTTCGTAAAACAATAAACAATTTAATTGCATCTCGTTACCCCACAACTAAATAATGAATACGGAAAACACGTGTTGCTAACTGTAAGTACATGTAATGTGAGAAGCTCTTTGATATCAAACATAATACAAAATCGCGTTAAATATTCTAAGTGGGGAAAATTGAAAATACATAAAAAAAAAGACAACACTGTGCTGTATATGGACGTCATTTGAAAGTTTATTCCGTGCCAAAAACGATGAAACCGTCAAGTAATAGTAAGAAAAAAATGTAAATGTCGAAACTCTGAAGTTACACTGGATTGAAAAATTTATTGAGGGCGTTCAGTAATACTGTGAAATAATCACATGCAGATTTTCTGAACTTTAACGAGCTATCAGCAGAATAATCGAATTTTTTACGTTAATAAAATGAATTTAAAGAATCTAATTTGGAAATACCAGAAAAATTCTTTTTAGAAAACTGTCAATTCTGTCAGAATTTCATTTTTAACAAGAGATTTTTTGTTTATTCAACAGTGAAAGAAAGAGACTTCGCAATGTTTTCTGCTGGAATAAATTTAAGCGGTTATGGTGTTGGAACTCATTGCATAATTGACATAAAAAATGGATTTTCATGGAAGCAGTTGCGACAAGGCCACAAGATGGATTATCGGATATAAATCAATGGAGGCTAAAGCATACCCCACTATTCATCAGAAATTGAATCTTCTGCTCGTAATAGAAATCTATTTTCAGCTAACGTCACTTCTTATCAGAGTCAACTCGTCAAATTAATAGAGAACTCTTGCGATTCGTTTTATCGTTTTAGAGAAAAAGGCATTTGATGAAAATTAAAAATGACAAATTTACGTAATGAATTTAATGGTAAAATTGCTGATAACAAAGGAGTTTTCACTTGAAAAAAATTAAAGAGCTTTCATTCACCTGCAATTTAAAATTTATGCAAATGAATTATTCAATCTATATTTCGAACTATTTGTATGAAGTGTCACAAAGATTTTTGTGATTTTAACAAATTTTAAGTATAAAGGACGAAAAAAAATCGTAATTGAAAATTTATTTATGTCCTCAATTCGTATTTGTTCTATGGTTTGAAAATAAATTCATAAATAGATACACAACCAATCGTTGTACACAACACTGGTTAACAATATGTTAATAAACATGGCTAGAATCATGTAACAATTTTGAGGTGACGATGCGAGTTGACACAACAAAAAAAAAACTCGATGGTGGAAGTAAATCTAATTAGCAAAGACTGACACTTTCGTATTATATCTTATTAAATTAAACCACAAAAAATAGAACAGCGAATATTCAGTTCTTACATGATATCACTGGCAAATTGTAAATAATTTTTACATAATATTTTTTTTTAGTTTAAAATAATACTAGCAGACTCTTCGTTGCCAGCTTAAAGTTTTTTGTATAAATCTTAGAATGCCAAAAAAACCATAAATAACTTACAAACTTGAAATGAACATTTGTTTTGTTTTAGCTTTGCCTTTATCAGTCGTGAAAGTACATGAACCTTCACGGTGATAACACAGTGCCACAGTTGCACTGGACCTAATTCAGGTTTAACAGAAAAAACTTTCACGACTGATAAAGGCAAAGCTAAAACAAAACAAATGTTCATTTCATTTGAATCACAGTCGAAAACCATTTGCATTGTCAATGCAAAAATCCACAATAAAGTTCTCGAGCCGGAGATTTCTAAAAATAATTCGCACAAGCCGAATTAAATCAGATGGTGAATATATAAACTTCTTGTAAGTTCCTATGATCCATCCAATAAACAATTTCTGTAATAGAGAGCAGGAGGAGTTGACACTACTCTGTCTGACGAGGGCTTCGTCACTCCCCTGAGCCCGAAACAAACATGAACCTTCACGGTGATAACACAGTGCCACAGTTGCACTGGACCTAATTCAGGTTTAACAGAAAAAACTTTCACGACTGATAAAGGCAAAGCTAAAACAAAACAAATGTTCATTTCATTTGAATCACAGTCGAAAACCATTTGCATTTGCAATAGTAAATGCACAAACAATAACTTACAAACTTGTAAGTTATTTTTTGTTATTTATGGTTGGTTTTTTCGAATTTTGAAAATCTAATACCGGATTTGTGATCAGCGACCCCAAAAAACCCCATAATGCCAATTTTTCCGGGGAAAAATGGGAAAAAGGATATTTGCGTTGTCCTGTTTCGAATTTTGAAAATCTAACATAGCCAAAATCTAACAGCTCCTGGCAACGCAGCAGCTCATTTTCCAAAAAACCGCGTAAAAATCGGTCCAGTAGTTTTTGAGTTTTGGAAATTATTCCAGATAAACTCAAAGAACGATGCACGATTTTGCCCCTAAACAAACTTTTGAATCAGGGAAGTTTTCACTTTGGTTGGGGACTTTTTGGAAAGGGTGCCAGTCTCTAGTTTCATCCATATATGGCTTCTAGAGCCACCGAATTGCAGGGGAATGGTAAGGGGTTAACGAACTTTCGCGTCATTTTTCACATGATTTCTGTCATATTTTTTTGAGAAAAATGACGAGAAAGTTCGTTAACCCCTTGCCATCCCCCTGCAATTCGGTGGCTCTTGAAGCCATATATGGATGAAACTAGACACAGTGCCCTTTCCAAAAAGTCCTCAACCAAAGTGAAAACTATACGGATTCAAAAGTTAACCCAGGGGCACGAAAAACGCTATTTATGGCATGGTTCTTTCTCATAGTTGTTTTTTCGTTCATACAAAATAAATACAGTGAAACCTCCTCAATTCGGACACTGATGGGACCGACCATCTCCAGCGCCGATTACGAAAGCTGTTGTTTATAAAAAATACAAGGAAGGTATCAGAGAATCTCCCAATTAGAAGATTTAACTGTATTTTAAATATTCTAATCGTCGTTAATTTGCTGATCGCAAAGCAATATAAAAATATGCTCGTTCACAGCCGATTCAGCGATTCTTAACTTAACAAATATAAATAAAAACTGCGAAAAATGTGATTATCAAAAATTTAAAAGGATTTCATCGACTAATTTGCGGGCATTTGACAATAAATTTACGAAATTTAAAACAAAATTCAGTTTTTCTTGTAAAAAAAAATTAATTTTTCTTTAAGTTGCTTTTGATTTTTATTCTTTTTTGCTTTAGGTATAAAATTTAATTAGACTTTTGATTAAAAGTAAATCCCATTCGAGAAATTTTGCGAATAGCAACAAAAATAAATCAAACATCAGTTTATAAGTTTACTTATTGCCCCTTGATTGGTTGGTTTTGTAGGAGAGAGGCTTACAAGGGCAACCCACGCACGTTTGAGGCCTATTGGGTCCATCGGGAATATAGAAATGAAATTGGGATCTGTTGACCAAAAATTATAAAACATGTTTTTTGGAATTTCTTTCGGAAGTCCTCTGAGAAAAGTTCAATTATTTCAAAAATATTATTTTTACAGGAATAGGAATATGTGCGCTCCTTTTTTTATTACTTTTATGAAGTGGGTTTTCAACCTATACAACATTTACTAGGTTTAATATGACCAAAAAAATTCAGAGTTTTACACCAAATTTCCTCGTGATTCGATTTAACCCTTTCATAGCGAATGGACAGTAAACTGTATTTCTGATTCATAATTCATGTGCGTATAAATACATTATTATAAATTCGATTTCTTTAAGTGAGGGTTTCTTCTGTTCGTATAAGCCTAGTAACTGAAATTCAAAAATAGAAATATAGTTACTGCTTGATGCTCCCGACACTATTAGTCTGGACTGCTATCACGACCTCTGCTGTTGGTGGATTGTAACGAAAAACCTTACAAATGTTGCAATTCATCGCAATCCATAAAAAAATGTAGGTCCATTCAGCAGAGATTCAACAAAGGCGTATTTAAACAATCTGAGACCCTAGCCATAGGACAGTTTGAGGCCTCCAATGATAATTTGAGGCCTCCAATGACAATTTGAGGCCTCCAATGACAATTTGAGGCCTCCAATGACAATTTGAGGCCTCCAATGACAATTTGAGGCCTCCAATGACAATTTGAGGCCTCCAATGACAATTTGAGGTTCAAGGACGTAATATTTATTACCAATGATTACTTTTAATAAAGGCGATGCTACTTTTCGGCTGTGCTGTCACAAATCCCCCAATTCGAAAGCTTTATACAGAATAATAGTACTGGTCAATGATCACGTATCAATTATTCCTTGAAATTTGAGCTACTTAAAGTCAAAATCTCTATTTCGGTAATCATCCTTTACTCCCTTACATCCTTGATTTTCCAATATCACAGAAACAGAGCTGATTAATCCTAACTACTTTATTTTTATATCACAAAAACTTTTTTTAATTTATCAAACTCCTCGTTTTCGAGTCTCAAAAATCTGATGCATGCCCTAAGAGCTAGAAGGACGCCCTAAGAGCTAGAAGGATGCCCTAAGAGCTAGAAGGATGCCCTAAGAGCTAGAAGGATGCCTTAAGAGCTAGAAGGACGCCCTAAGAGCTAGAAGGATGCCCTAAGAGCTAGAAGGATGCCCTAAGAGCTAGAAGGACGCCCTAAGAGCTAGAAGGATGCCCTTAGAGCTAGAAGGATGCCCTAAGAGCTAGAAGAATGCCCTAAGAGCTAGAAGGATGCCCTAAGAGCTAGAAGGATGCCCTAAAAGCTAGAAGGATGCCTTAAGAGCTATAAGGATGGCCTAAGAGCTAGAAGGATGCCCTAAGAGCTAGAAGGATGCCCTAAGAGCTAGAAGGATGCCCTAAGAGCTAGAAGGATGCCCTAAGAGCTAGTAGGATGCCCTAAGAGCTAGAAGGATGCCCTAAGAGCTAGAAGGATGCCCTAAGAGCTAGAAGGATGACCTAAGAGCTAGAAGGATGCCCTAAGAGCCGAATGGAGGTCACATTAAAGTAATTTTCCACATTTTTCTTACAGAGTATAGTAAAAATGTGTATTTTTCTTGATTTTGGTGCCTTCCAAAACCAGAGGCCTTCAACACCCGCACTTTTTTGCGTTTAGGCGGAAATTCGGCAACGGCATTAAGAAAAATCAAATATAACCAGACATGGAAACCAAAAGTTATCTGAGTGTAGTTCGGTTTTAGTTCAAATCTGAATTAGATTTCTGATTTTTGGTTCCAAAAGTTTCAAAATTTGGTTCACTAAAATTTCAACGGTTCAGTGGTTTTAAGTTCGCTGCATCAAAAACCGGTTTGCAACTCTGAATGAGAAAAAAAACACCAACAAAATGATTTCCTATCGGAAAACGATCGGAACTATTTACCGGAAAATTGTCGTTTTCTATCGAAAATCGTATTTAATTGTATAGTTGTATGTACATTTTTCTCGAAAACGGCTCTTTTTGGTGAAATTTGGGTACTTGTATTTTTTTGTGACTAGACTCCTTGATTTTTGAATCAGATTTTTATCTTCACTTTAGAGTCAATTCAAAAAATAAATAAATAAAAAAAATATTACAGATGTAGAGTAAGTTCGGGTATTGTGGTATAGGCGGGTAATGTGGTACCCCATCATTTCTCGGATATGAGATGCCGCATCGCAAGATCAAACATACAAAACTGTTTTTTGTGAAATTCTTCAACCATTGTTGGTGTTGACAAGTTCATGGTTTATCAGGTTATATCGGAATTGTCTGAAAAACGTTTTTGAGCACAATCAACATTTTATTGTCTCCACATTCAAATGAATCTCGAAAGCCAATTTTAAGTTGTTTTTTTTTAACTGTGAATCAGTGAACGATTATTTAGACAACACATTTAATTTTGGAAAAGAAAATTTTTGGATTCAAGCGAATTAGACTAAGAAATCATTTTTTTGGCTTGTCATGGTGAGAACGGCTAATGTGGCATACTATTTTTTCCATACAAATATTTAATATTTGAATGGATGAAACAGTATTCCACATTACCCGCCTTAAATATTTGTATGGAAGAAGCAGTATACCACATTACCCGCCAATTTTTTAAAGCACTTTTTTTTCAGTTAGTGTACTTTTTTGACCATAATTTTGCTTTTATGTTTATGATTGGTAACATTGCTGTGGAATTTTGTAGGCAAGCCTCTGGAGGTGTCGTATGCGAAATTCTAACATGATTGCTTTTAAAACGAGTGATTTATTATGAAAACAAAAGAAGGTGTACCACAATACCCGAACTTACTCTAGTGATTGAAATACCACACTTTTATGGCAAATTCGAATGACAGATGACGATCATGCTCTACTTTAGAGTCGGATATTGCCTACTTTATTCAATACAATTTTGTTAGAAAGAATTTGTCAAAATTTTCTATTCAATGTTGAATCTAGATCGAGCAATTTTCGATGCAGGCCATTCGAATATGCCATAAGTGTTCATTTTAAGATCCAAATAAACGCTGCTGTCAAAACTCAATTAAAATTATTGACCTTAATTCCACATTTTTATACCCGTATGGTTAATAAACTTCATCTACGATTATTTTAACCATTTTCTAATAGTTTTGACGAAATATTTTACTGAGGTTATAAAAACAACAGTTGACAGAATGAAAACAGTGTTTTTCATAGCGAAATTTATTGATTTTTGAGTAAATATTAATTTTAAGTATTCAATAAAATATACTGTGACTAAATTAAATTTTACGAGACAATTGAAATATCTTATTTATTGATTCACAAATTAGATGCTATGGACATAACACATATTTTCGTGTAACATGATAATTTACCCATCTGGGACCCCTTTCCAGGCAAAGCGACACCTGGGTATAATAAAACTCTTCAGGCTTGACGACCATTTTACTACAAAACATTCACGAAAAGGGATACCAGGTAGAAAAACCGGTGGGTAAACCATAGCGTATATAACGCGCTTTAGAGAGAATGATAGATGAGAGTGAATGGTTTACAAAATTGTTCCATATTTAATATATTCTGAATTCAAATTTTTCGACAAACTTCAAAAGTCGTTTAAAAAAGTCGATTACCTACGCAACAAGTCTGTTACTTTACAAATATTATAAACCGCCAGCTTGCATCTACACGAGAAGGGAATTTCCTGGATGTTCATTACGTCAATAAAATATACACTTGTAAAATGATTGAAATTTCAAAATTCCTAAAATGGATGTTTGTTGTCTTGTGGCTGTTTTCATTTAATTGTGCAGAACAAATGCCAAATTTTGGAAAAAGTTAAAAGATAAATAGAAATACAAGAATTTTGACAAAATAACAATCAAACTGTATTTTAGAAAATAGATTATTCAATACTTAAACATAATTCACATAAAAATTTGTCAAAATCAACAGAATTTCGGGTATTTGAAAGCTTTTCTAAATATTTTCACAGCATGAATTTAAACTGTTTACCAAACAGAAACTTAAACACATTTTCATGAATGGAATAATTCGATTTTTTCATTGATTTCGATATTATAGCTATGAAAAATCATGTAATGATGCGAAAATCGAAAAAAAACGCCTAAAGATAATAAAAAAAAATTGCTGAGAATTTCTGTATGAACCAAATTGAATCAATTAAAAAAACTAAAGATAGATTTTGGTGAATTTTTTGTTTACACAGCTGGATAAAAATACAGCGGATTCCTTTTATCTTAAAAATCTAAAAGAACAATGAAACGAATTTATCGACACAAAATTTATGATGTCCATAATTTTTCTAGAGAAACAAAAATTACATTTAAAACTCTTTCCGTTTTTCTCTTAATCCTTTCGGCCCGGATCGTACGCATTAAATTTTAATTTTATAAACTTTACAATTTGGGTAATACTTTTAACAAGCCTTCAGCTATTGATATTCATTTTGAATAAAAATTCCCTCTCAATTTTGATTTTTTAAAAGCCGGCATTGGATTTTTGAATTGATTTTCCAGATCTTTAACACCGAGAATTTATATTTTTTTTAATTTCGACATTTCTACTCAACGATTTCAAATTCAATTTCCATCAAGGTGTAAAATTTCACCTGCAATTGATGGTGGCCAAAGGCGATTAATTGAAATTTATTGAAATTGCTACTTTGTAATGATTACTGTTTCCGATCGAACCAAACCAGTTTGAATCGCTTTTCCTGCTGTCTTCGTCTTATTTTTTTTTTTGTCATTTTGTCAACCTTTTCAATGGATCCAGTGTTATCGAGCGAGCAAAATCGATACCGATAATTTTATATAATTTGGTACAATCTTGTGCTAGAGATTATGCTGGGTAGGTTGTTTTAACGATTTTTCCAGTGGGTGATTTACAGTAAAGACCATTCTGTTTTCTTACATTTCTATGTGAAAAATGTGAATAATATCGAAAGTGTGTAATGAAAATAGAAAATCTGACCCACTCAGGCCAAACAAATGAGGGAAATGCAGGAAAAACCGACGCGAGATTTTCTTTTACCTGGGACGCGGTTAAAGAGGCAGCGATAAACCATGAAAAGGGGAGAAAATCGATAATGAAAACTTTACAACTATTTGGGGCTGACGGAGCAAAAAGCGAGAGTCGTCCTCCTCTCCCACAACCGCCTTGAACTACGCTTCTTCGTTTTGTATGATTTTACTGCAGTTCCGAGACTCGGATGCATGGTCATTATTTTCTTTGGAAAATCGAATGAAACCACCGAGGAGGTGTGCAAAGATGGGACAAGCCCAGTCACATTATTCAGAGGTAGTAGCGAAATAACGAGAAAAAAGTTGTTTTCGAATAAAAACGGGCGGCTGCGAAATTCGCGGCGATGATTAATAAAACACGCACACACTAGCGCTGTCGGAAAAACACCGCATTCGAGGCGAACACAATCAAGCAAGCCAAGAAACAAGAAAAAATCGAGAATCACATGAGGCTTCGTCGGGCTCCGGCTTGGGCCTCATTTGGTCGTTTTGCAGGTTTCCACAGGTTTCTGGGGAGCCACCAGTCCGAAATCGCTGTGGAAAACGGGATAATAACCTCCAAGATCCCACGGGAAAAGGCAAAATGAAAAAAAAGTGCGAATCGAAACAAACGTCATGACGTCCGCACACACTCAACCATTTTGCGTTCCACTTGGAAACAACTTTGCACGATTTGATAGAAATTCACTGCGAGAATCGGAGCAAATGCGAAAATTCAAACAAATTAATAGAAAATATGAAAGAAATTCTTCTTCTAATTACCATTTCGATAGATTTTTAACTATTTTCCACTTCAAAAACGACGAACTCGGAACCAGTAAGCAGCGACAGTTAGCAGCGGACCGACTTGCGAAGCGAGCGATTTCTCAATTCCGATTGAAAAGCTGAACCGAACGAGCGAACTGAGCTCTTCTTCCGTCCTCCTCGCACCCCCTCCTCCATACTTCTCCATACAAAAGCCCGCAATGCGGCAAAACCAGCGTCTGCGTGTGCGTGTGTCGCGACGAGAAAGCTCGAGCGAGTGTGCGTGTGTGTGAGGGTCCGTTTGAATTTTCAAATTCACAATCGAATTTCTTGGCGTTTTTTGTGCTTTTTCTGGAATTCCCGAATCCGATGGCCATTTTCCCAGCCAGCCCAACAAAAAACCACCAATCCGCTGGATTTTCGCATTTTCCGGTAATAATGGAAAAAGTCCGAGAGGCCATAAAAACTCAACTACACTTTTCCAACTCGAATTCACCCCAGCCTTTTACAGGCGCAAATAAACCAACTGAAAAAAGAGAAAAATTATCGAGTAAAAAAAACTTTTAATTACCATTTTTATCTAATTTGTTTTTGTTGTATTTGGTGTAAGTCTATTTAATCCTTTTTTCGGTTGCGACCGATTTTGCTGTGTCCTCCTTCCTTAAGTTTAGAACTAATTATAATTAAACACTAATTAGAGTACTTTTTCTAAGTGCTCCACGAATGTTTAGAATTAAACGCGTAAATATTAAGTATAAATTATTACTAAGTATGAATGTTTCACCGCACTATCAATTATTGGTTGCTAATGTATTAATTTTATCCAAAAATGAACTGAAATTCGTTTCTCTTCGTGTCGGCAAAAATTTTCTCTGAAATATAAATTTTATTGAAATATTTCAATGCACACACGACAAACTCTCGAATACGAATGACACACGCAGGAACAAGTAGAACCGATTTGAGCAAAACTCGTCGCCGAAACTTTCCGCCAGGGGCGCTTTCAATTTTCTTATTTTGTTTAATTTAACTAATATCCCCCACTAATGTATTCAATTCCCAAAAGCTACGCGAAAAACAACAATTTTTTTCAAAATTTACAAAATCTAAACGTTTGGAAAAGGAAAAAAGGCTCGTCTGAGGTGTTTAAAATTTTTAAAAGCGCCGCTGGCGGCACGATCGGCGGGAAAGCGAAATAAAAATATTCCAAAACTTCCACTGGCTTCCAGTTTTGGAATAAAAACTTGAATGGAAGAAAATGCAGAAAAACGAACTTCCCCTCTGACACACACATTGTTTTATTTTCGTCATTCGTCAACACAAAAAGCTCTACTTGGTTTTTTTTTTTGATACTAGGGGAAGTTTTTTTATTGCCCGACAAAATTGCCCGATTTACATGAAATTTCGCTTCGAGTTTTATAAAGAAAAATGAAAACAAAAAATTCTACCTAGAAGGTTTTACTTTCACTAATATAAAAATACAAAAGTGGTGGGTCTAACGATATTTATTAGATAGAGAAATACCGTTATTTTTTAAAAACAGTGTTTTTAAAAAATTCGCAAAACGTACGGGATGCGATCGAATTTCCCCAGTAATCTGAAAAACATGTTCTGAAAAATGGGAATGTGGTTTTCTTGGAATTTTCCTGTGGCGTTGAAAATTTCGTGGAATTTTTTTCGCTATAATTTGAAAGCTCCGGTTATTTTATTCCAGACCATTAATCTACAACCAACCGTTAACGAGATATTATTTTTTTTTTTGTTTAAAGTGAGTTTTAGGGATATCGGGAAATTTGTTTAGTTTTCTTAAAAACTTGCTGGTTTGAAAATTAAATTATCTTTGCTGATAAAACCCAAAACCTTTTCTGTATGTGAAGTTCAAGGTAAATCTAACATCTGCTCAATTTTTGCGGTAATAAACAACAACGTGCCCATTCGTAAATTTTGTAAATTTTTTGAATTTTAAATACAGGATATTTGTGCAAACGAATATAGAATTGTCAAGTTTTTATTTCCGATTGGCAGACATAAAACTCTGATGTAGATTTTTTGAGATTTTTTTTTTTAAAAAGGACGTTCTATGTTTTAATTAGGTAACTAAAAATTATTTTTGATTGGTTTTTCAACATTCGTTTGTAAGGCATTTTAATTATGAGTGAAAAACATATTCGAATCTTTCGAAAATCCTTGAAATATCTTTACATTTTTAGAACCCATATTTTAACAAATTTCTGAGAATATTTATATCTTAACAAATTTCTGAGATTTTTAAATTGCATGGACGAGGAATCGAAAATACAAAATTTTTCTGTGAACAGGTTCCATTGTTATTACGGTGTGGGGTATGTTTTAATGAAAAATATTGTCGCCTTTTTTTACATTTTGCAAAGCGTTCTTGAGTTTTACATTACCACAAAAATTGAAAAAAAAACTGAAATACCATTGCTTTAACAGACAGAAAGACGTGTTTTACCCTAGAGTGTGTATGACAAGAAATTGAAGCTGGTTTACATAAAAACCACAAAGATTCTGAATTTTTTAAAATCTCTTTTCGATTGTGATTGTGAAACTGGTTGTTAAAAAATGTCACAAATTAGGTCAATTACTAACTAGCCGCAAGTTTCCCCGTTATTTATTACATTTTAATCGCTTTTATTTACTTTTTTTATTTCAGTTTTCATAGAACGCTAATCTACCCATGGAGCCTTTTAAGAATTAAAAAAAATTTACAATTCGAGGTCAAAAAAATCTTAGCAGCAAGTAGAGCGGAAAATCAAATTAATTGAGATCAAGCGGATATATTTTTATTAAATTTTTAATTGACGTTAGTGGTTTTTACAATTTCTACCAAACTTTTCGGTGTTGTCGTTTTTCACACAATTAACAAAACTTAAAAAGGATTTTCACTTATAAGTTGTGCTAATAAAATTCTTTGATTTTTGCTTGTGCTCACAATAGTTAATCCTGTTTTTGCCAAGTTTCACGTTGAAATTAGCGAAAAACATCCACCATTCTACTGTAATTAACCGATATTCGAATTAGAACACCGACAAATCCAATTATTGTACCGTTGTTCGTCGAACTCGACAATCAGCTCGGTTCAATATTGTTTGTTTTTCGTAATTTCTGAAAATACAGAACGTGTCAAACGAACCGAAATTAATTTAATTCATTCGGTAAAAATTCACACGACCACCGATTTTCTTATGAAATATTATTTTCTTAATTCTAGTTATATTCAGTTACAATTGTTGTGAAGTTTATTGTTTAAATGTTAACAGACGAGTCTCGCTCGACAATATATGCCACTCAATTTATTTAACGGGTGAAACGGAATAGTAGTTGGGTGCGGTTTTGTTTACTCGTACTCTCCTTTTTAAACGCTTTTCCGTTAGGGCACATGCGCTAATTTCCGATACTCTAACGAAAAGTCTTGAAAATCTCAAAAACGCTGCATTGCGGATTCACAGTTTGAATTTTGTCTTCTGGTTGTTCTGAATGAGTTTCGTATAAAGTTTCTTTTGCCGTACTGCTTATAAAACTCATAAAAGTCCGGGGGAAAAAAATAAAAACGTCGCAGACAGAAGCTTTTTTTCCATATTTCCTTGTGAAGCTTTTCCTCGATATATGAATGAACCTAAATTTCCTCTTTTTTCGATTTTATTTTGTATCGCTTGCCTGGACCACCCTAGCTCCCCTCGGAAAAACACAAGAAAAACGAACCAGAAAACAAAAGAAAATTGATAAGATATATGTCTATTTGCCATCGATAAAATTAGCTTCCTAAGCGAGCGACACCATTTTACATGGTGGAACTCAACTCGTAAAGTAGAGATTAATAACATTTTGAAGCCAAACAACCACCTGTACGTAAAAATACACATATTATTTCTCCTCTGGCCGCTGGTTGTCGACCTTCGCAAGGTGGGGCGGGTGGAAAAGGTGGAAACGTTGCGATGGTGGAATTGAAATATACATGAATTACTGTTTTATGCTCGTCTTCGATGCCCCCATTATCTGCGTCGGCGTGTGCCAAACAATTGCATAGAGTCTAGAACTTTTAGTCACCATAAACAGACTTCTATATACAAAAGAAGAAAATCTAGCCAGCAGGTTTTCTGAGAAAACAGCGTCTAACCGTTATCGAACCGTTACAATCTGCATGAGATATTCGTCATTCGTACAGGTGGAGACAATGCAGATAGAATACGTACACTAGAATTTAATTTGCTGTAAAAATCTATTCTCTGAGGAATTTTGTGAAATTCACAAAATGTAGAATAGAAATTTCACTTACCTAAGTAGCATTCACATTAACACGGGTTATGAAATGCGACCTACCAATAATAAGAGTTTTTATATCTTTTTTGGTGAAATCATATTAATCACAAATATCGTTTGACGAATTTGTAATAAAAAATTAGTTTCACTAGTATGTTTGGAGAGTATATTTAGAAAGTGATACTAGGCTAAGTACGAGCGCGTACTGCTATGGCACAGATGTAAAGTGGTGCTTAAGTGGCAATTTGAGTTTTTTTCAAAGACGATAAAACCAGTATGGCAGCGCCCATGGTGTTGCAGTAGATTTAAGTGGAGTAAGTAAAAGAGACTTCGAAAAATCGCAACTTTTCCTAAAATTTAGTTACGGTAATTTTTTTGATATGAATAGAAAACTTACCATTGAATCTACAGCAAAATTGACAAACTTTTTAATAGCCTCAAATTCAAAAATCTATAATTTCCCTAATATGAAGTCTAAAGGATTTTTTTTATCTGGTTGGATAAAAATACCTACCAACAATAGTTGTGAAATGGTTATGATACTCTAGATGAGTGTCATATACGGGTATATTAGATTTAGTACCCTCAAAATAACTTGTGATCATATCCACAAAATACACGTTAATGTAATAAAAGCGTTATTAAATAAAAGCTAAATAATAAAACAAAAAAGGAAATTTCCCACTTGTGAACATTTTTTTAATAAGATATTTTTATCACGAAAATTAGTTATTCATTTGATAAATTAATAATCCTATTGGAAATTGGTATAAGGATTTAACAAAATTTTATAGAACCAACAAAATGAAATTGTCTGTTTGATAAGATCAAACACAGCGACCAAATTTTTATTTGATGAGCAAAATTTTGTTGTATCTACAAAAAACTTATGAAATTATTAACACAAAATCATTAAGATTCAACAATTTTTTTTGTTAATTTGATAAAAAAAATTTCCATTTAAAATGCATTGAACAAATCGTCGGAAATTTTGAAGAAAAGGATAATAAAGTTATCCTTATTCTTACAAGGACGAGGCAGTGAAAATATTGTATTGTCAACGGAGTTACGCATTTCAGTCGGATGAGTGGAAATGGGTCAAAGTTAGGTTGTAAGATTTGACCCCGACAAACAAACAGACAGACAAACAAACAGAAAGCAAGCTAAACAAATGCTTTTAAAAAACACTCAGTTTTACACTCTCGTTTTTCAAGGAAATTTCCAATATATTTTTTTCCAGTGTAGATAAGAAGTATTCATGTTGATAATTATGGAAAATTTATTTACATTAAATAATATCAAATTTCAGGTTAAATTTCTTAGCATTTTCATAATTTTTTGGCGGATTTGCTGACAAATCAAGTAATTATTATAATGTAATACCCACCGTACACCATTTCCTTTTTTTAATTTTTTCCTTTTAGCATACCTAATGTGTCTATGTATTTTAGTTAATTAATTAATCTGAGTGTATTTAAAATTCCTAGATATTTGATGGCCACCGCACTGTTAAAAATTGCTTTCTTCATTATTATTATCATCATCATGGTGAATTTAGCATTGTTAGCTAGTGTGGTAAATGCTAGTAGCTTGCCGTTCTATTAAATTGGACATCATTAATCAGTGAGATAAACCCGAAAAGCCTAAAAGGTCTTGTTTATCTAGGTAAATGTAATTAATTATGTAAAAATAAAACTTGGGTGTTACGAGTAATATTCTTCTGTGCCCTGGTAAATTCTGCGTGTATTGCCCCCTGTTATTGTTCCCTTTGCCTATACACCTGAAATACTATGTTTTTCCACGTTTATTCTGCCTTTCCTGTTTCCCATTGCAACTTGGTCGTAGTGTAAATACATGCTATGCATAGATAAAAGTTTTCCTCTAATTTGGATAAGATAAATTCTTAAATAATATTTATTTATTTGTCATTCAGAAATTTGAATATTAAATAAATTTACAATAAATTCAAATTTCAAACATTTCAACGGAGGACAAGTCTCGAATGAATATATTTTTTAAAGACATCTTTGCACAGTGTGTTTTAATTTTTCTTTCGGTCCTTGGAGAAGTTGGGATTTTAATCTGAAGTGACATAGAAATACATGTCTTTCAGGAATGTGTGTTCAATTCCTGGAAAATCTTAAAATTGTTTTGCTATGTATATGAAAAATAGTAGAAAAAAGAAAATCTATTAAAAAAATGTTGTGAAAAATTAAATCACATAAAGAAGATTTTTGGTGGAAAGAATGTGTTTGAAAAATCAGAAAGATTTTTCCTACCTGGAAACCGGGATGATGTTCCTAAGGATTAAATTAAAGTCCAAACACAGTGGAGCCGCCATATAATGAAATAATTTGCCTACCACGTTATTATTAAAGCTTTTCAGGAAATATGTGTTGAAATTACCGCTTTGGTTTCAAGGCTCTTCCAATAAAGTTTATTAGTGAAGGTTATTCAAAGGGAATTTTACAAATTACATCATATTCTCATTAAATTAATTGAAGGTTTTTTCCACGTTATAAAATACAAATTTTTAATTTAAATCAAACGAAATCCTATTAGAAAAAGTTTATCATGTGAAATTTAACGGATATAATTGAAGAACTGAATAAAATTTAGTTGAAACATAAATAAACATAACAAAAGCTATAATTGCCAATCTGGCAATCATTGGAGACCCGTATGGTGATATTCGTATCAAAATTCGAACAGTTATACCAAAATTCCACTTTGAAGTCAAACTTTCCAATAAGATTTTTTAAAATTTATTCCAATCGGATTTTGATGTATGGAAGTTTTATGTAGAATCATATCCTAAATAACTTTTGTTCTTGGACTTTTTTGATAAAATGCACCGTTTTTGAGATATTCACAAAAAACGTTTTCGTTCGTATGGGGGGTACCCCCCCTAATGGACCATTTTTGCCCATTAACGAACTTAGCCTCGCATTTTACGAAAAACGGATCTGTGCAAACTTTCAAGTCTCTAGCTCAATCCGTGCGCCCGCAATCCGCGCCACAGACAGACAGACGGACGGACGGACGGACGGACAGACGGACGGACATGCAAAAATTAAATATTTTTATCATTCTAAACACACTGGTGTAATTAATTTTTTTGTGCGATGACGGGATCTTGGCGTTACAAACGGTAAGGCAAAGTTAATATACCCTTTGGTTTCACCATACGGGTATAAAAATAAATTCTATTTAACTATTTATCAAAGACCTTAATTTCCTGTCTATCCAACTATAGTATCGGTATGTATAGTAATCATCGTAATATAAAAGGTATGATATAAAAGCCTATCATTTATTCTTCATTTCATTCACTACCGAAACTCACAAGTCATCCGAATCATTGATCCTGCCTCAAACATATGATGAGGTAGCGTTGAAAAAGGAGGATTTTTTTTTACAACAAAACCTGAATGAACAATGAAAGCTTGATCCTTGGATGCGGTTAAAGAAAGATCCACACTTTATTCGTTGATTTTCAATGGGCCTCTTAGATATTTTTGAAAAGAATAAAATCCGAATGTTTTCGATTTGGACTTGGTTGTTAAGGAATCCTCCAAGGACAACCTTCGGAATGTTTTCCCAAAGTTCAAGCGCTTTTGGTGAACTACGTTGCTTCAATTGCACCTTGTTCAGCCTGTTACGGCCCCTCGATCATCCCCCAAAAGACCACTAACAACTAACGAAATGTCGTGATGAACATAAGAACCAAGGGGGGTAGGTTGGTAACATAGTGGTTTTGATCTTTTTTTGTTTGTTTGAATTTTATGGTGCGTGCGTGCAAAGCAGGTCTAATATGAACAGCAGCTGAGGTAAGCTCTATATCTACATGATGTTAAGTTTTATACGACTATGTATATCATTTATCTATTTTTTATATACACACAATAGTTGTGTATGAACTCCAGAAAACTATACATAGTCGTAGTCGTACCAGAAGTTACTATACGGCAAACGGATATGTTGGTTTTCGATTTCGACCAAACAAGCTAGGAAAGCTTCTTTAATGATGCGTCATGCTGTCTAAGGTCTCACCCATTCTCAACCTCCTTTCAGCTGCCAGCCCCAACGAATTTCTCCTCATTTTCGCTTCATAGAATTTTCAAAAAAAAAAAAAAAAATTTTTTATCACTGTTGTTATTACATATTTCGTTTTTATTTCAAAGAACTACTATTAAGCTTTATTCTTTAAAAGCATAAAAAATATGACTTATGCGATGTACTCGTACATAAACCTTTTCATTACACCTTCCTTTTACCTTGCGTCTACCCATGTCGGTAATGCGTATTTTGTTGTGCCCTATTCTGATACAATGTGGATTCCACAGCGTAAAATAACAAAAAAATTAACATTTTCGCCGCATAAAATTTGTCATAATATCTGACTAAAGCAAATTTGCTTTAATGCGATTAAATGTTTACACATGGAATAGTAAAAAATAATTCATGTTTAAACGGTGGTATTTTCTTTGATTTTTTTTCTATGCGACAAATTTAATTGTAAGAAAATTTTCAATTTTAAAATTATGTTTCTATATTTATTTTCTAATTTTCTAATAAACAAAATATAAGGTTTAAAGAGAAATGGCTCATTATTCTTTTTTTGTGAAAAAACAACCTTTTGGAATTGATCGAAAAAATGCGAAAAAAATATATGAATATTGAAAGGTTTTTACCAATTAACAACAATTTTTCTTTGAATTTTAAACCCATTTTTTTATCTTGTAAAACTCTTTATTGTAGCTTAAATTGAATCAGAGTTCAATTTGGATAGATTTACGCCCATTTAAAAAAAAAGTTTTCTTTCTGAAAAATAGTTTTTTGCATCTCTTAAATCAACTAGAAAATCTAGATAAACTAACTGAAAATCTAAACTTAAATCTAGTTGTTTTTCTTAACTAGAAATCTAGTTAAATTCATGGCATCGAAAGAGGTGATTAAAAATGATGAACTTTAATCGGATTTTAACTGGTACAAATAATCGTAGACCAACTAATGGAGGGACAAGAGACTATCTTTCTAAGAACTTTTTTTCTTTCACAGAAATTCCAAAAACTAGCATATAGTCCCTAAAATTCAAAAATTGATATTAGATAACCATTTATAACCGAGAAAAGTCTTGAATATCAAATAAAATCCAGTATTACAAAGTCACATCCATCATGTAAGTCCATTTCCTTTTGATGGCTAATCTTATTTCATATATCCTTTCAAGTTGCTTTTCCCGAAAGTACTATCGAATGTTGAAATAAATTTTATCATATTTTTTATTGGTTTTATGGATTTTATGATGTCATACATGTATATAAGTTTCCCTACTATGGATTTAAGTAGTTCAAGACCATTTAAACTTATATATGTATAATTGGACCGAACTATTTAAAGTGGTATTTTACTAGTATGTACCATAAAATAGACCTCAATGCTGTTCTTTATGGACTTTAAGTTTCCCATACGTATTTTTAATGCCGATGCGGCCAAGACTTTCATTTCATCCCCTAAAGAAATTCTGCACAGCGGGTAGAAGCTATATGTTGCAAAAAACGACCAAATAAACTTGGAAAATACCAGTAAAAGAGGAAAAAATATGAGTCGGTTGAAGATGGAGTACATAAAAGTTCCGTTCGTCTAGGTTGCGTTATGAATGCGGTAAGTGGAAAACGGCAGTAAGTCCAAAGCAGCGCCACACATGCTCTTAGGTCCCATTTACCCAACATGACTTTCTCATTAGCCGCAAAGCAATATTGCTGCATGTGTAAATACATATTACCGCATATCACGGGGTTGTGGATATTTACACCCTAACAGAATAAGTCATCAGAAATAGAAAATCCTTAAAGTAAATTGTATAGATGGGGTTTTATCCAGTGGCGGTTGCAAGATTAAAGCGGGCCTACCACTATTTATTAAATTAGTAGAATTAATCAATTAGGGAAAGTTTTTTTTTTAAATAAACGGCTTTGAACGCATCACCCTAACAGCAGTTTCATTATTTTAGACCATTTCATACCCTTTTTCTATGCAGATCCCTTTTTCTATGCAGAATTAAAAAAAGCTTTATAAAGAAATTAATTTAAACGCTAAAACTTTCCCAAATTTTAGACACAAAATGAATTGGTCAATTATTTTATTATATTGTAAATTCATATAACAATATTTAAGGGATAAAAAATTTTCTACATTTTTTGCTTCACCGATATGTCCGTATCTGTAACGGTTCTCAACATGTTTCAAATAAATTAAGTTTTTTGAGAATAATTTCTCGGAAAATATGTGCTTTTGAGAAAAAAGGCATAAATCCAAATTCAAAGAAAATGAAATTTCCTTTAATTTTTCCTTGACGATTTGATGTATCTTCAACGATTCTCGAGATATTTAAAAATATTCTTTTTTAAAAAATTTTTCCGAAACTAAATATTGCAGAAGACAATTTCGTGTTCATCACAATTGATATTCTTATCTTATACTAGTGCTTTTCTGTTCAGACTTTCTCAAATATCAGGCTAACGCATAAACGATCTTGTCGAAAACGACACGTCTATCAGAATCGGGGTATATGATATGTATTTTCGGTGGTAGACAACCAGGGTTGGGACTTGAGGATGTGTAAAAGGTACTATTTTTGCCCAAAAAGGGTACTAGATTGAGATAATGTGGTACTAGATTCTTTTTAACTGTCGTGCAACCAAAATCGTTTTTTATGCTTATTACATAGGAGTCAAGAAAAATCTAAATCTCGTAATTTTAGAAAAAAAAATCCTTAACCCATATGGATTGATTTTTGCGCTGTAAATATAACCGTTCTCGGTCAAAAAATACTCTAGAAAAACTCCAAAAACCAATAAAAATTGTCTAGATGTATTTGTTTTAAATTTTTGCTTTTATTTCAACATTAAATTTTTGTATAAACTCCATCTAAAAACTTAAATTTCTAGAAGCAGTTTGAGCTATTGCTATATAAATCATTCCAGAATCCGTCGTAGCTACAATTTTCGGAGAATTCGTGAAAATTGTATTCCACGATCCGAAGGAATTAAATTAATTTCGAAAACATTACGAATCGGAATATCTGGTATCATAGAATCCGACGGAATCGATCTTTTGACAGCTAAACCTACGAAAAATTTTCGCTTCGTAGATCGAGTAGCAACTTCATTTTCTTATTATTTTAGCTCAATTTATGGCCTGAATTGTACAACAAAAATCAATTTTAACATTTTTATTTGTTTATTTATTTATTTATTTATTTATTACAAATTTCATCAAAATACTGATTACTGATTAATATTATTTACAATAACATATTTAAAGCTTTACTCTTCAGAAACTCCAAGCTATTGTTAAAATCAATATTTTCAAATTTTATTTAGTATTATTTAGTATAAGTGTAACTTTTAACAAATTAAGAGGAAATATTTTAGAAAAAAGAGTAATGTGAGTATTCTTAAGTATCCGTTATTTGTTGTCATTTTCGTTTCACTATTAAAGTCCTTTGCTTCGATAAATCTTCTTCCAGACACAAAATTGCAAACGCTGCAGAATCCATTATTAATAACAATTTTTAATTTTAAGTCAAGAAAGTGACATTTGTCACGAAACTATTCCATGTCAAAAATCTATTCCTTATGAGTTTTGCATAGGGACCTTTTTACAAAGACATTCATTTTTCGAAATTAGATTTTAATCAGGCACCACTAAGTTCAATTCCGTTCGGATCGTGGAACAGTGATTTCTTCGTATTCGTAACGTAGTTAGCTCTTCGTAATAAAGCTACGACGGATTCTGTAATCGGGCCGCATATTTCCATGGCCTACGATTGATTTTCATATCTCCCTTAATAAGACGAATTCAGTTAGTCTTTAATTAAAGAGTTGTGGCGGGATCATTTAAAAAAAAGATTTTTTTTATAATACATAGAAAAGTGATGTCTTTTTAAAGGGAGCTATAAATTTAGATAAAATCATATTTTATATAAACCATGAAAAGGTACCAGATTCATGGGCTGTGGTACTAGGGTACTAAATGAGTCAAAAAGGTACTAGATCTAGTACATAGGTACTAAAGTCCCAACCCTGTAGACAACACGTAAAACGACTCTTGTCGAAAACGAGACGACTAACAGAATCGCGGAGAATCGGGGCAACTGCTGTAATTCATCATTAATTAGATATTTCAAAAATTAAACATCGAAATTTTCATTCAAGTTTTTGTTACGTACAGTTAATCCATATATGATACTCGTGAACCCACTGCGGCTCGCGGGCCGTAAGTTTAAAGGGCTAGAACTTGAAATTTTACACCGGATTTTTCAAATAAAAATTTTCTCAGATAGAAAATGGCGATTGTAGATTTTCTTATGTTTTTATTTGTTTTTCATTTGTTAAAAAAATTGTTCACTGAAATTTTTAAAATGTCAATTTAAAAAAAAATGTATTTTCGGAACAGCGGTACAACACTGAAGCGTATTCCTCCCAAAACTCATAGCTACTCTAAGAAATATGGAACTACCAGACTGAATCCTTTAGGAATTTATGAAAAAGGACACATGAAAGAATGTTACTACATTTATCTCGGGTTCACAGTTTTACAACATTTCCAATAAAAAGAATTGATTTTTTGCCAACATTTAAAATGTTGACTTTATGCTGAGGAATACTAGAGGTAAATTAGTAGAAATTGAGTTAGTATTTAGAACCTGCTATAAAAATTCGACATACTGTCATCAAGTTGACTCAACCCGCAACACTAGCGATCGAAACTTTTATCATAACCCTTGCTGTTGATGGGTTGCAAAGCCTAACAAATGTTATAATTTCACCCATGACTCAAAATGAATAAAAAAAACTGTAGGCGCAGTAGCGGAGAGGTTTAAGGCTTCGAATTTTAGCTTTCGAGATTCACCGTTTTCGAGAAAATTGTGAAAAACTGTTTCGTTTGTATAAGGTAAGGAATTATCCGATTTTGCAAGGTTAAGTCAAATTTACGAAAAACGTAATTACACAAAATTTCAAGTTTCTAGCTCAATTCTTTCGAAAGTTATGGTGTTCATGGAAAGACAGGCAGATGGAGGAATATGACAAAAACAAAATCATTTGTCCTCCTGCACACGGGTTAGTTTATTTCTGTGTCCGACGATTGGTTCGATGCATCACAAACGGTATACTAAATCTAATATAATCTATATTATATAAAGTATCATCATTTGACCATAGCGTAGTACCATTGAATTAAGTTGTATTAATTTATTGATTGAAATCAATAATTAATACTGCGTGCAGAAATCTAGTACTTTCATATCCTGAAAACTCCACAAATAATTTTTATTTCTGAAAAAGTTACTTAAATTTTATAAGGTAACTATTTATATGCATATGTGTCTGAATTACCGGTTCACAGGTATTCAGGGGTCGCAATAAGAAAAGCACGGGAGTTAGAGGTTTCAGGACGAAACGAAAATAATAAAAAAATATGAAAAAGGAAAATAATAGACATGTGAAAACCCTACATATTCCGCTAAAGCTCAATAGTTTTTTTTGTCGTTTTTTCCGCTGTGGAAAATTCTCTCGTTTGCGCCACTTTTTGTATTAGATCGCACAGACGCATGCGTTACTACAAATTACTTGTTGCTGTTGATATCATTAATACATACTCGTCGTATGACGACGTTTTGTCCCATTTCCCCATCCAAAAGGAAACCGGGGTGTTATGTGCCCCAAAAGCATCATCATCAACGAATGCTCACCACCTCTGAGTTTTTATACAGCAGTTCCAAATCGCCACCACCGCTAGAACCCAACCTTAGCTTCATCGATTTCAATTGTCGTCGTGGTTGTGTATACGTCCCTATATCGTTGAGCATGGAGCTTTTTATGGTATTTTTCCCATTTTTCTTTGTTTTCTTTTTTTTATCGGCCTCTAGTCAATTCAATTTAGTTATGCTGACTAAATACCTTCTGCGTATATTTATCTGGAACAAATTTCCCCAAGAAAAATCCAGAAAGGAAACAGTAAATCTGATCAAAGAACAAAAAGCTTCCCCATTTGGTTACTAATACCGAACCCTTCCTGCATCCATCCGTACAGTATAAAAGTATTTAACCAACCATTTCAGTTTTGTGCGGATAATGAATCCCATCTGCCATAGCCTTATATAGTATACCCAGGGTATTGCTATACTAACTCACTGTGATTTCTTCAATATTTCGTCTTTCTATCGGGTTTTCAGGCTCCATTTTCGATATGGAGGCTCCATAGTGTCCCTCAACTCGTCTAACAAACTCTACACCCAGCGAAAAGTTTTACCAGTTTGAAAAAATTCCATTGTTAAATTTTAATAAATTTGTTTTTATGAAGTTTTATCAATATGACAAAAAAAATATCAATTTGATCAAATAAATTATTAAATGAACAATTTTTGAACAAAAATCTTTATTTTATCAGATTGATAAAATTTTTCGCCCAGTGTAGAGAATATCCAGGGTCATCGAGAGCGGAATCTAAGCGTCTGGTATAATTTAACTCCCTATTTGATGTTGGCTTATAATGGATACAAAATTTACGACTATATAGGGAAAAAAGAAACATTTATTTGTATCCATGCCGATTTTATAATACGGCCATTTTCGTTGTGGCCAATAGTAAAAGGGATACCTTTTTAAGCACCCATCAGGTATAATCGCATAAAGCATACATTTCTCATTTATTACTTCACATACGATTGTCAAGTACATCCACTCATATAAAATTGATTACGTTTATAAACATTATCGAAACATTATAAGAAGGATGTATCTCCATGAGAACCGCAAACCTGTAAAAAAAGAATCCAAATGATGATCATAATTTAACAAAGGATATTTTCGGGTCAGCGTTTTCATTTTAATATATAAATATATAAAAATAGTATAAAATGCACAAAAAAATCCAGATAAAAGTATGAATAATGTTCCAGTAAAAAATGAACGTTATTTTTTAATGTCTTTGAATTAGTCGCCAGTTTGTAGCAAATTTTATTATGTCTTTCAAGGGTTATGCCTACCTGTAGGGCCTGAAAAGAACGTTTTTATTTCGCTATTTATACACTTTTTAAATAAAACTATTTTGTTTCCACTATTTTTACATTTTTATACTCTATATGATATATTATATAGAAGTATATTAGATTCAGTAAACCGCTTGTAACGCATTGGACCAATCACTGACGACAAAAGATTTTGATTTCCGCATGTCCGTCTGTCTGTCCGTTTGTTCGTCTGTGAACACAATAACTTTCGAAAGGATTGAGCTAGATACTTGAAAATTTTTGCGTTTCTCGTAAATGGCTAGGCTAAGTTCTTAAACGGGCGAAATTTGACAATTCCTGCTCCCTCCCCCATACAATCGCAACAGTGTTTTGCAATTTTTCTCGAAAAAAGAGATTGGCCTCTGGCAATTGTAGCATTTCGTATGTTATTGAGTAGGTATATGTTTAGCTATATTACATTTTTTTCTGGAAAAAATAGAGAATTAGTCTTTGTTCAACTTAATATTTTGAGAAATAAAAGTCAAAATGTGGTACTTGAAAAATATGCAAAAAGTAGTCGATTTTGCCAAAGTTTGCTGGTAGGCATAACCCCTTAAACAAAATGTTCACATAGATTAAAGGTAGAATTATTTATTTTTGAAATACATACTTATTATTTTACTACATTGATTAGATTTATCTTCAGTATCGAATTCTTTTTTTTATCATTCATTTTGAGGATTCTGAAGTGAGAACAAATTTAGAACTAAAGACTATTAAGATTATTATTAGAGACTATTAAGCTAGAGACTTAAAATTTGGCACAGATTTTTTTTTTTGAACATATCCTATTTTTTGGCATGAATTCCCATTTTGTCTGGGAGTTTTCACTGTCTCCTAATTCCTATTTTTTGTAGGAACAAGTCCTATTATTTCTCTCCATATATCGTCCAATAGTAGTATCAAACTGCCACACAATCGTTAGAGTGAATATATTTTACTTTATTTATCGGTTTTTCGATTCACACTATAAGATTATTTCATATGAAAAGACGGATCTTTTTCGAAATATCTGATATCACACAATACACGTGGCATCATTGATGACTATTCATCTGTGAAAATTCTAAAAATGTGTATGTACTCACTAAGAAACCCGGCATATGTTTAGAACAACTGTATAAAAAAGATAAATTCTTGAGACAGTACTTGAAGAGAATCTACTGCGAGAATGGAGGGAAAAAAATCTACCAATCACGGTTATTCTAGAAAACAAATCGTGCAAGAGATTTCTATATAACGGTAGTTTAGCGTAGATTTTGTATAACGAGCACTTACCTGTCAGGAACGAGCTTAACTAGGAATACAAGGCATATACAAGTACATTAGGGTGGAACTTAAAAATCAATTTTCCGAGTATCGAATTCTAATAAGATTCAAAATCTGTCTATTAATAAGTAGAACTTCTGTGATTTTTCAATAAAAATTTGGACGTCATCTTCCGGTGCCTCAAGCTCCATGAAATTTTTGTGTGAAAAAGCAAACTTGTTCATTTTACGTCAAAGCATATCGCGTTTACACTCATATCCACTTTCTTATTTTTTTCAATTGGATATTGTTGAGCACCTAAAACACAATTTAGACCAGGCCTCGGCACCATGTATGTAGTGATTTACTACTACTCGAAAAAATTTTATGTTTCTTCATATACTATAACACAAAATGAGAAAACGCATCATTTTCATTTTTTACGCTCTTTCGCTTTTGATGGAGACGTTTAGGAACAGTAAACTACACAATTTATCATTATGCAATTTCAGAATCATTTGTTCCGCCTAAAGGAAATTTCTCTAAAAAAAACTTTCTTTAAGTTGTCAACCTGTCTTACTCTTTCTACTTCATTGCATCGGGCAAAATCGAACTTATGACAGCTGTTGTAATGGCGTTTTAGATTGAATTTTTTATTCGACATGTAACTGCAAACTAGACATTGACGGTTATCATTATTTGTGGTTATTAAATATTTGTTTTCCCAATCCCACGACATAGTATTTGAATTTGAATATGAGCGCTTCATAATGGAAAAGGAAAACTAAAAAAATCAAATTTCTGAAAAAATTTCGTACATCAGTGTTCTTTGGGAAGCAATTATAATTTTGGAGAGCAAATGTATACACCCGTACGCATCAACAGCAGAAATCATACTGAATGGCTGTCGTAGGCTCGCTCCATCGATTGTTAGTGAATCGTTTGATTTCGGCTGCCGAAGTGGCCGTCGTCTACCAACACGTATCATTGCGTTGGAGAGTCTAGTAAAAACGTTCATACATTGATTGTAATCTCGTAAAATTTGAATAAAAATGCTATCGTATTGAGGAGCCAGACGAGCCAAGCAGTGCCGAGGCTTGATTTAGACTAACGATTGCGATTACGATTGAGCTTCCTCGACCAATGAAACCAAAGCTTTCATTTTCCTATCGTTAAAAGCTTTGATCTCATTGGTCGAGAAGATTCAATTGTAATCGCAATCGTAATCGTAATTATTAGTCTGAATTAGGCTTAATGATAAGTTAACCGTAATTTTTTTTTGGTGGGGAGGGGGTCAAAGTCGGAGAAAAGCTGAAATCATATAAACTTTAGATATTTGTAACTCCTAAACGGCCTAATAAGATCGAGATGTGTTGACGTAAAATTGTCTAATTTGCCTGTTCACACAAAAATTTAATTTCATGGGGTTTGGGGCAATGGAAGATGATGTCCAAAAACATTTGAAAGAACCCTATTAGAATTCGATACTCTTTTAAGTTCCACCCTAATGCACATAAACGTAGTCATTTTGAATTGTATGTTTTTTGTGCCAAGCAAATACACTGGTACTCACGTTCCTCGTTAAACAATCGAGCTTTGTACTAGGACAGATTTGGATATCCTTAAGCTATATGTTTGAGAAAATTTCAAGGGAACAACTGACTATCTGCCAGATTCGCCAAAGTATGCCAGAATCCGACATAAGTTTTAGATTCGCTTAAAGATCGGCGAGAATGATTTGCAAAGTCAATTAATTTAGATACTCGAAATAGATACAGATACATATTTAGATACAGACATCCTAACGATAAAATATTGCCTGAAATTCGCTCTACGTTGGCTGAGAGATGAGTTAGTATTCAGATGGGAATTAATTAGGTAACCGTAACGTGTAAGGCTCTATCGCTATTACCATCCTTATGTGTGTACATTTGTGCAGCTATGACTTTATTCGATTTTCCAGTTAACGATGGCTAAATCTAATCTAATCCAAACGCCATTCCACTCGCGTTATCCAGACCGTGTGGCCTTGCTGTCTGTCGGGTTTTGTTTTTGGGAATTCATATCAGTACGAAGGACGACGGCGAGGATGGGTGACAAGGTAAAATAGGTGGCGACATCGAGTGGGAGTCGAGCAGGATTCGATATTATTAACTGTGGCGTCTTCTCTATTATTGTACGCCGCGTGTTTTCTCTTTTGTCCCTTCATCGACATTTCAAACGTGCGTTGTATAAAATTTCAGTCCATTGGCTCCATGTATAATACCACCCAACAGCTCCAGCCAAAAATTTTCCTATCGGTATACATTTTGCATTCTTGTGCTTGTGGCGAAATTTCTGATTCACTGGATCGATATGAGCAGGCATATACCAAATAACTGATCTGACGTTAAATTAGGTAACCGAATGAATCCTTCTGCTGTATGTGCCTTATGCCATCGAAACGAACAAACGTATCCAACTCCCTGACATGACGTCTATGCGTCAGTTCTGCGTTCTGCGTATTTTCATGCCGAGCCAAATGCCGTAAACAAGTAAAAGCTAATTCGTCTTATGGTACAGAACAATAAAAAAAAGTAACAGAGAAAAAACTATCATTGTGCACGTATTCGAGTATATTATCTCCATAAAGAATGAGCGTTGGAAAAATTGCTTTCGTTATTCTTTTTGTATTAAAGCCGAACTAAAGGAGGTTAAATAAGTATAACGAAAAAAAACCGTCGTCGTTTGTTAGGAGCCAAAAAGACTGATGACGGGTTGAGAAACTTAAAGCTTTTCCAAGTGCTATGCAGTATAATGTTTTTCGCTTTGATGACAATGGATTGACCCACCATCCCTCTCTAAATCGAGGGGTGCTGTTGGGCTCGAGAACAAGGAAAATATGTCTATTAACTATGTGCTCTTTTCTTAACGGTCCAATCCTTGTTATTATTTCTTCCGTATGTTAATTTAAAAAAAATGTATTTAGTTTGGTTAGTAAATTTTTGCTTTAAAAGTAGGGTGATCATATTTTTTATTGGGTCAATCCGGGACAAGATGAGCGGGTGGTAGGAGGGGTGGGGGCGGTATGCTTAAACAGAACGAAAACGAGCCAAAGAAATTTATATAGAAAGTAAAACTTGATTTGGACGAAAATCAAAGAAAAGCAATAAGTGTGCGCCTCAGGCGAAATTTTTGAAACAGAATGCGGCGTAGTTTTTGTAAATCAAGAGCTACACAGTCCCAAGCGAAAATTAACTTAAATCTCGTGCTCTTTATGTTTTATAAATACCCAATCGCAACGGAAATTGTGCCGATCAAAAGAAATGCGCCGCAGGCCACATCTTTTGAGATATATGCGCCCTTTTTAGAAAATCGTTGAAAAACGCGGCGCAGGCACATAAAATGTTATACATTCCAGGCGATGTAGAGTATGTTTTGCATATTTGGCGTTAGTCTTTTCAAGCGTTTGCCCAATTTTTAACACTAAATTGAAAAATCCGGGACAAAAGTTTGGTTTCCGGCATGCCTAAAAAAGCGCCTAAATCCGAGGCTGTCCCGACGTTAAAAATAACCCTTCATTACTGTGGTGGGGTATGACATACCGAAGGATTAGATTTCTTAAAAACTACTTGAGCTACAGTCATAAAATTTCGCACACATGTTTGGTTAATTAATGGATCAATTCTGTTCACTTTTGGTGAAATTCCGTTGATCAGAAATTCCGTTGATCAGAAATGAAGGCTTCTTGATCCATCGTTAAAACCATCACAGTGAGGAAGAGGAAGAGAGACTTGTTTCAGTCAAAACTCTTCATTGATCGGTTCAGAAGAAGTTAAACGAAAAGTTTAGTTCACCTTTTTTTTCAATGGTACAAAGCTTTTTTGTACCGGAAGATTATATTTCAACTCAGAAATTGTCATTCCAATCGGTTGAACGGTTTGAAAGTTGACATTAAGGGGGTGGCCAACTTCCTATCTTTATTTATGCAACTAATTGTATCTGCATGCAACGTTTCATTGAAATTGTTTTAGCCTGTTCTGGATGCTATAAAATAAACATTCAAAAACAGACACGCAAATTTTTTAAAAAAATGTTTCTTTTAGCTGCTGCACAAAATCTTAGATACTTGAACTGTCCACAAAAGTTCGTCACAATTTTAGGGGAAGAAAAGCGAGATTGCCGTAGTGTGTCGACGGTACCTACAAACCCCGTACAAAAATCGGTTTCGAAAAGGCTTAAATTAGCGTGACATATTTTCTGACAGTCTCTTACGGCCAATTTCTTCACAGAGTACTAACGCTATTACCGGTATTAGACCAAAATTTGGTACTCAAATTGGTATCAAGTTATTTCTTCACCAAGTACTAGCGCGCCTTAGTACGGACTTTGGTACGGAGTATTAGCTGGTACTCATTATTTCCTAGACCCTCGAAATTGAGGGTCTAGCGACGTTAGTACTCGAATTTATGCCAATTTTATTTCTTCACCTATAATTTAGTACTGGAGTAGTTGCAAAAATTGGCTCGGTGGATTGATTTGGCTGTCTGGCTGCTTGGGAGATGCGTTTGGCAATGAAACGGTGGATTCAGGAGTGATCGATGAAATTGGCGTCGAATTAGAATCGGCGGATGTTACTGTTTCGGTTCGACGTGGCAAAACTTTTTGTACAATCTCATGTACGAGGGTGCACAATAAATCCGTATCTTGCAGACTCCAATTGGGGCAGCGAGGCCTTTTCGCATCACTATTTATTTCACACTATTTATTTGCACTATTTTTTATTTGCACTATTTATTTCACGCTATTTATTTGCACTATTTTTTATTTGCACTATTTATTTGCACTAATTATTTGCACTATTATTTATTTGCGAATGAAAAGCACGTTTATAAAGCAAAATAATATGAAATATCGAAAAAAAACAAACAAATATTAATTGAAAAAAAAACGTACACAAATTCACGGAACACAGCGAACAATAATATTTCAAATTCAGCTGTCAAAATTGTGTCAAAAACGATTTTAGACGTATTAGCTTAGTTTTAGACGTATTTGCCGCTAGTACCGGCTGATGAATTTAGCTCCGGTACTAGCGATGTGAAGAAATGCACAAGTACTAAGATTTCCTTAGTACCGAGTACCAGAGATAATACCTGGACTAGCTAGACTCCACTTTAGTACTCTGTGAAGAAATTGGCCGTTAGTATGATCAAATATACCGGTATTAAATTTAAAACTTTATTATATTAATAGATTTAATATTCCTAATGTGAAAAATTACTGAATAAAAGGATTTCATCATTTAATTTTATTAATATTTTTTTAAATTAATTTATTGAATCACTTAACCTCAGTTGACTTGATATATACCTTGTATATAATACTTCTTTCAGCAATACGGTCATTTAATTGTTCGCATTTTTCTTCCTGAAATCTCATTTACTAAGATTTTAGATCGAAATTGACAAGATTGCGATGGACCAAGGTCAAGAAGAAAAGCATTAATGAATAAATATTGGACGACGTCATCGAGTAGGATTAATGATGATTGATGATGAGAGAAAATTCTTAATAAAATAGGTACACATAAAGTTATAAACATTTGCTTGTCCTTTTTATTTAGTTATAGCTCTTGCATAGATTTAGCAATATTTAATATTTGTACAAAAACCGGTATCCTTTGTTGAGTGGAGAAAATGTCCTTTCAACAAGACGCAAATAAAAAACTAGCAAGACCTAAATATTTTTCTGCGATTTTTGTCCAAACGTAAAAAATTTATTGATATACATAAAAGGTGTTTAGAATATGATTTTACATAACTCATCTATATATCAAAATTCAATTCAACCAGTCCTCCCCATCCTCCATACTCGTAAAATTATTTTAAGAGAATTTCAAGTTATTTTTTTTAAACTAATACGGGTCACTTCGAAACAAATCGCATATTCTTATAATTTTTTAAATTCTTTTTTTTTTAAATTTTGAGTACTGAAATTTGCATTTTATCGTTTTGTTATATTTGTGTGCCCTTTTCTAACTAAAATTGAAAATGAAATTTAATACCCTTTAATTTTCGGAGTATTTTATTAAAGACATTTGTGTTCAAAGTGCCATATTTCTTTAATACTTATGGGTAAGCAGAAAGGAAAATAATGTAACACATGGATCAATAAGTCCCGAGACTAACAATGAAAACAACATTTTTTTTGCCAAATTTTTTTTTATTCATCAATATAATCACCTTTTAGGGTGATACAATCGTTCCAACGCTTTTCCAATTTTTCAATACCATGTTTATAAAAAAAATTATCTTTCGCTTCAAAATAAGCTTCAGTTTCAGCGATGACCTCCTCATTTGAGCCAAATCTTTTTCCCTGGAGAATTTTTTTAAGATCAGCAAAGAGCCAGTAGTCACTGGGGGCTAAATCTGGCGAGTATGGGGGGTGGGGAAGCAGATGAAAGCCCAATTCGTTCAATTTTGCCATTGTTTTCATCGACTTGTGGCAGGGTGCATTGTCTTGGTGAAAAAGGATTTTTTTTCTCTGCATGTGCGGTCGTTTTTTTGCGATTTCCTCCTTCAAACGCACCAACAAGTCAATATAATAATCACTGTTGATCGATTTACCTTTTTCGAGGTAGTCAATGAAAATCACGCCATGCGTATCCCAAAAAACTGACGCCATGACTTTGCCAGCTGACTGCTGCGTTTTCGGACGCTTCGGACGGCTTTCGCCAGCTGTGCGCCACTCAGATGACTGCCGCTTCGACTCTGGAGTGTAGTGATGTATCCATGTTTCGTCCATGGACACGTAACGACGCAAGAAATCTTTTTTATTGCGAGTAAATAGCGATAAACAGCTTTCTGAATCATCGACTCGTTGCTGTTTTTGTTCCATCGAAAGCAATCGCGGCACCCACTTGGAAAAAACCTTTTTCATGCTCAATTTTTCATGAAGGATAGTAAATGCACTTCCATATGATATCTGTGTTATCTCAGCAATCTCACGGAGCTTCACTTTACGATCTTTCATTATAATTTTTGTCACTTCACTCACATTTTCCGGTGTAACGGCTTCCACAGGTCTACCCGAGCGTTCCGCGTCATTTGTGTCGGTACGACCACGTTTAAACTCGGCAAACCACCGACAAATCGTTGCTTTTGATGGACAAGAGTCCGGGTAACATTTTTCAATCCATTGTTTGGCTTGCACGGTGTTTTTACCCATTAAAAAACAATGTTTTATCAGAACACGAAACTCGGTTTTTTCCATTTTTTAAACAAACTACAAAACGACTTTACTCCAACCTCGATAACTCAGCTGTTTCTGGTCCGATCGACTTAAAATTTTGACACGTTTCAAGCAAAGGTTAGTACTCTAGAAAGACGTGGTTACTGGTTTACTACGAGCGTCATCTCTGGGTTAGTCTCGGGACTTATTGATCCATGTGTTATATTTTATGCACCGCAGGTGAAATTTCTTAAACAAGATGTGATATAATGATTTATTTCAGTAGCACATAGTCCCAAACGAAAAGTAACTACATCTTAGTGGTTTTTTCACATTCCGCATCTGAAATTATGATAATGCCAAAAAAGATAAGTGCAAATAATTTTTAATTAAATGATCCTTACGTGAAAATTCATTGAAAAAAATGCGTCCCAGGAGAAAAAAAACTTACAGCATCTCCCAGGCGGAATAAATCCCTACTGCTAAGTTTAAGAAATTATAACCCTTAATTGAATAATCCGGCATTCCATGGAAACAAGTTGGAAGTCGGTAATGTTCCCACTAATCTAAAACCTTCTCTTATGTTTTAATTGTAAAAATCATGAAATTTTCAAGGTGGAAAAGTAGTCTTCAATTTTTTTATGTTTATTAAAAAAGCTCCTGATTTCATATATTTGGCTATTCTGGAATCCGAAGTTAAAACGTAAAACCAAACTCCAGTCGATTTGATTCGCCAATTAATATAATACCAATTAATATTTTCAAATTTTCAACGAGTAATTCTACCCTTAAAAGGTTACTAGATCATACGCAATCGAAAAACGCAGCGGATTCAAGAATACAAATTGAGGGGAAATCGAAACGCTACTTCGGATTCCAGAATAGGTATGTATAAACACCAGTTCGAGGATTTTTTTTTCGAAATTGTCAGTCAATTATCAATAAGAATATTTTTAGGGTCGAACCTTTTTTATTCTAAGCGCCTCATATTTGATAGAGTGAAAACATCATGCAGCCTTGATTTCATACTGTTAACATTATCGAACCAACACTGTACTTTATTACTGTTTCACTACAGAGCTTTAAATAGCCTACGAAAAGTGATAAATCCCACACTCAAATGAATTGCTTTAATTTTCAACAAAACACCCTTGAACAATATATAAATAAAACTTTCAATGCGACGGTCGTAAAATCCTAAAAGACTCTTTTAAATTAAAATTAGGTAAATCGTTCATTTCTCGTATTTGATGTGTTTAGCGTAAATGATAGATAGAAATATGTTGTACGAAATTTGCTCAAAGTATGAGAATTTCTATGCTTAATGAAAAGTGGCACGAAATGTGCTGGGAAACGAAGATCCATAGAACGTAGGGATGTAAAAGGGCAAGAAACGTCGAACTTAAAACACTAAAAGCACTGGACGCTTGTACAATTTTGCATGATAATCAAGCTCTTCTTCCATTTAATATTTAAGTTTTAAGCAAACAATAAACAAAAGCCTTGTCTATATTTACATTTAAAAAGATGGGGCTAATGCTAAAATATTCTATACTCCCTTCAATTCCGTCATTATGTCTCATTTCATATTCAGTGTGCCTTTAAAATACCCACACAAAAGTACTTGTATCTATATACCGAAGGCATCCGGGTATATTTTAAGGGAAATATCGGCCAAAATTTTCCCAAATGATCTATTCTCCTCTTCGTCTCGCCATCATTTACATGAGAGATATTCAATATTCATCCGAGTCCTTTTTTTGCCTTTAAGATGACTATTTATTTTATTTTTGGTACTTATTGTGTATGCAAGCAAAAAAAAATTAAAACAACGAACAGCACTAAAAACATGAAGTCTTAAATAGCTGTTAAACCCGGTTTGAAGAGGGCCAAAAAATTGCTTATTAGCACCAGAATAGCTGCCAGCATAACCTTGTAGCAACCCCGTAAAGCCTTATATTCAGAGATCAAAAGATATACCTTTTACTTTCTTATACGTAGCATAATACAGGAGTGGTATTCCGTAACTTGTTTCAAGCGTTTGTTTCGAGTTAGAAGAAAAAGTAGTATTCGCGATCTCTGTTTCGCCCTGTCATTTATCTTGATCGTAACAAAGACAGCGAATATTACTTTTTCTTCTAACTCGAAACAAACGCTTGAAACAAGTTACGGAATACCACTCCAGTATTGTATTCATGCAAATCTTCGACCTCTTAAATTTACCTTTAAACGCCTGAGTCAATTGGAGCATTATTATAAAAATGTCTTTCTGTCAATCTGTCAGACTGTCAGTCTGTCAGTGAGTCTGTGTACAATATTTCTTAAAAACGAATAGAGCTGCAACCATGAAATTTTATATGCGTGTTGGGTCCTGCAATGGGATGATCCTATCAACTTTTACTGAATATCCGTTATCCAGAAGTAACCGTTTTTTTTTGAATTGCAATTTCGTTTTTGGCTATTTACTCCAAAACTAAGCGTTTTTCATTAGTCTTCACCAAAGTTGAAGTCAGTAAAATTTCCTTTTTCGTCTTTCACTAAAACTCACTACATCTCAAACCGATGTCAAGATATATCGATATTCAAGATATTTCAAAAAAATCAGTTTTTTGCGATTTTTTTGAAAACTCCCTTTGCAAAAACTCTCAGAATTCGAATTTATTGCGACGGTTTTATTTTAAAAAATTCTAGTTCGGGTGTATTTCAAGAATAAAGTTCTGAATTTTGTGGCGTAGTGTAAACTGTTGTGCAATTAGTGCTGAAGAATGAAATTTACGCGATAAAATGTCAGATGTAAACGATCCCTTAGGAAATCTGGTCAAAAAAATAATTTTCCTCCCCATAAAAATTTTTAAAATCATTAATTTCACCTTCTAGCCTCCAAAAATACTTTAACAGACTAATTTTCTTAAAACGTTTTTTACAATCTTACAAATTTTGGTAATTTTATCCGATTAGCTTGCCGTTTTTTTAACAACGACTCACGCCCTTACGACTGATCTGTCAAGGACAAGTTGTCATCCAAGATTCTTGCTATGTTCGTAAGTTTTCTTAAGCATGCTACAGACAGAGCTACATGTCCGTAGACATGTCCGTAAAAACTGAATTTTAAGCGTCTGTAGGCTGGTAGACAGACAGTTGAGCTAGCTCAATACAGACGCTTAAAATTCAGTTTTTACGGACATGTCTACGGACATGTAGCTCTGTCTGTAGCATGCTTAAGTTAGATCGAGCGCGACCGATCCGAATATATTTAACCCGATTAGCTTGTCTTTGTTTCTTTTCTGTTCCCTGGCTTCTGATCTATTTTGTTCTCGACAATCTGCAACCGGACACGGAGAGAAATCCAAATAGGAATATGCAAGACAGTGGGCTCTTCTGCAATGATTCCCAAAAAATAGGGAATTATTGCCATAATTTTGGGAAAATTTCATATTTTTTGGTATGAATTCCCTTTTTGTTTGAGAGTCATTACCAAAACATTTCACAGTTTCGTATATTCCTATTTTCTGTAGGAATCTGTCCTATTAGTTCTTGCCGTGTATAGATTCGGCATTATGTTTATCATACTAATATATAAAAATGAGTTGGTGTCTGTCTGTCTGTTCCTCTTTCACGCAAAAACGGCTGAACCGATTGACTTGAAATTTGAGGGGTGGGGGGAAAGTAATCTCGAAACTTAGCTTTTCCTGTATGTTACCCTTTAGCGGGGAAACTACCGAACCGATTGGCCTGATGTTTAGCTCCAACATAGACCATCAAAAAAAAAATGAAAAAACTTAACCCGGCAACAACGGGTATGTAAGCTAGTTAGAAATATTTTAGCACTGAGCTTTCTGGTGTATTTTTAATTTTTCTAAATATCAAAACACCCTAACATAAGGTTCTACTGTTTCAAAAACCCTGACAAAATCCTGTAATTGGCGATTACATACCTTTGCCTTTGAGTGTGTATTTATGAGTCAGCGAAAGTAAATAGGGTTGGTTTTAATATGATACCTCACTGGATGTTTTGGGTGCATTTACTCGTACGTTTATCTCACATGTATATTGAAATTTTTCGTCTGTGAAATGATGATACGTGCTCTTACATTTAATGATTAATCAAACCCGCGTCGAAAGTACTCACAAAAGGTCGTTGAGTTGGATACTCATGCCGTTCCAGTGCGGAGTTATTAAATTTTTCAAAAGCCAGTAATGGAAAAAATGCTGTCATTAAAATGTTGAAAAAATATCGCCATGAAGATGGGGTTGATGCAGAATAAAAACAGAATACCCCGAAGCCTTAAAATGAAAAAAAAAAATATTGTGGATACTGTTGGCTGCCAGAACGCTTCTGGAAGTGAAGCGTGATATGAAAGAAGCTTTTAAGCCTATTTCAACTGCTTCATGAAAAAAACGAAGCGAAAATAATAAAAAAATGCTGAAATTGAAATGCAGAAAACAGAAAACAGAAAAAACAAATACACAATTGCTGTATTTTCCTATGTTATGCAAGTACTATGGCTATACCACCCACTTCACCGACATTGTCGACCATAACAAATGCCCAGCGAATAAGGCAAATTCCTGAGGGTGGGTGGCAGCAAAGGATTTGAACCCATATTCCGTTGAGACAATTTTAAGTATGTGCGCTTCTTTGTGCATGCGTTTCGCTTTACGATGCCAAATTCACCCCCTGTATTCCTCTGTAGGTTCTTGGTCTTTGGTAATATTTGTTTGGTGCAACAATCTGCAAAGCGAGCAGCAGCAGTGCGCCGCCAATGTTGCGCATTATGTTGTTATTCATGACGAAATTATTTGATGAGTAGCGATGTTTTTCCTTCATACTCTGGTCTTTGCTTTCAACCCTGACTCCAGCCGGCCTTCAACATAGTGTGACAAAATGGGGTGGCCAGTAAGAGCGAGAATAACAATAAATGCAGAAAATACTTGGAAGTATATGATATATCATGCATCAAGAAACCGACAATTTGGCCGCACAAAAAACCCCTCTTCACAATATAAACAGCTACTGCCAAACTTGCATTCATTTTCAAGAAATTAAGTACAGTTGGAGTTTAAATTGTTCGTTTGTACAATGAATGGAACAGAGCAATGAAAATCAAAAAGGGGTTCATGGCTACTGCTGTGTAAAAATCGTTGTTTCCGTTGCAACTTGTTCAAATACGAGTAGACTATAAAATAGTTCTCCTCTCCCACTTAAAGGCCGCAATTTCCCGACCAAATGAAATCAGAAAACCAGTAAAATTATTGGGAATGAGCGAATTCGGGTGGTTTTCCCTATTTTGCAGCTAAAAATTTCTTCTCAGCATTGCCGAATGATGTTTCGCTTGTGAATTGAACATTTGCGCTTATTGCTTTTGCTGTTAGCACTCTCAATGAGAAATCCCAGTATTTAACATTTTTGAGGACTGCCGTAGTATCCGTAAAGAAACTTTTTTAAGGGGAAAATGGGGAAGTTGCGAAGTATATTGCAGTATCACTAGCAAGGCTTCAGCAATCACTAATCATACAGACGGGATTACATGCGCTATCGCATCTATACTCGGACACTGAAAAAGAATATTTTTTTCTAAAATTAACAAAATCCCTATGTACAAATAACACAAATTGTGTCGAAATACGTCAAACACAAATCTTTGCTACGAATGCAAAAATGGCAAAGTAGAATCAAAATTTCTGTTTTGTGTTCTGGTAACATAATATTGTGTCGATTTTACAAAATAAATTTCTGAAAAAGAGCGATTTTTTTCGGTTTCCAAGAATATCTGGTTACGATTATTTTTTATCCTGGGTAAAACAGAAAAAAAATTTACCATTAAAAACTGTATTTATGTAAACATGTTTATATATGAGAATCAAGATTTTTTTTACAAAAAGAATTTTTAAAATTAGTGAAACTTTTTCACCAATATTAAATTTTATGTAGACAAAACTTTTAGTAGACATAGCCGCCTAGTTGATTATGGAAATGGTTCTTTCGCTTCAGTTCCAATGTTTTCAGCTTTCAAAAGGGAAAATTGCACCATTCATAGAAAATTGCTTTCTACAAAATAACTCAAAATTTACATTTTAGGGGTATAATCAAAGGCCTTAGCCAAAGGGACAAAATCATATCTGGGAGCGCAACCTAGAGTTTCCCATTTTATTTTTATTTCATTTTTGATTCTGCTTACAAAAAAAAGCCCCAACCGGACGAGAAGCCAAAATTTAGGCCAGATGAGAACAATAAATGGATAGCAATCTATATATGAAAATATAGAATTCTTTAAACGTAGGTATACTCGCATTTAAGTAGGAGCCAAAAATAATATGAAAAAGCATAGAAATGGACGAATAGTCATCGTCATATTCATCAGCATTTCCCTATGAATTTCATTCGACCGCAACATTTGTGGATTGTATTTGGCTGGGAAATTTATGCAAAAGAGTTTTGAGGTTTTCGCTGTAACCGACATGCTATGAAAGTAAATCTATAAATATACTTTATGAACATGCATGAGTATTTCATCGTATTCGTTTTTACATTTAATATTGATCCGTGTAATCAAGTGATGGAACATGATTAAAATGTTCAAATTGCATGTCATTATTCATTTTAAACTCAACAAATTGCTTACGTTTACAGGGGCTTGCCATAGTACCAAGACAGTGTTTTTATACTCTATACACTCAGAAAAATGGAGGCTAACTCGACGACCTACATACGGCGTAATTAGCCTCGGGCAGGAAAATTTAGCCTATGCGAGGCGCGCGTTCGCCTGCATGAGGGAATGTAAAACTTGTGTTGACCTGTGGCCGGAGAAATTCTGAAATTAAGCCACCAGCAGGTAAAGTAAGGCATTGAGAGCTGCACGAGTTGACCTTAGATAGGCATTTTGAGGATGTAATGTCATGTAATGGAAACCTCTGTAAGCCAGCTAGCGGTCAGAGTTAACCTGACAAAAAGTTGACCTGGACATTTTTCTGAGTGTATATGATATATCATATAGAAGTATATAAGATCTAGTATACCGTTTGTAATGCATCGAACCAATCGTCGGACACAAAAATGAGCTACACCAGGGTATTTGGGATGACAAAAGATTTGAATTTCCACATGTCCGTTCGTCTGTCTGTCCGTCCTTGAACATCATAACTTTCGAAAGGATTGAGCTACACTCAGAAAAATGGAGGCTAACTCGGCGACCTACATACGGCGTAATTGGCCTCGGGCAGGCGCGCGTTCGCCTGCATGAGGGAAAGTAAAACTGTGTGTCGGAGAAATTCTGAAATTAAGCCACCAGCAGGTGAAGTAGGGCATTGGGAGCCGCACGAGTTGACCTTAGATAGGTTAACTCAGACCGCTAGCTGGCTTACAGACACCTCTGTAAGGTCAGAGTTAACCTGACAAAAAGTTGACCTGGACATTTTTCTGAGTGTAGAGGCTTGTAATTTTGTATAGTTACGTTTCTCGTAAATGGCTCAGCTGAACGCATTTTGCTTGATCAGTTTCAGAACAAATGGGGTGGCCGATTGCTTATAACTCTAAATTTCGAAAGGGCAATGGTGGGAGAAAAGAGTTTAGAAACCACTGACTCAGTCGCATTTCTTCTTCGATACGTATCACAAAATTATAAAAAAAAATTCGTATATGCGAACTATACTGCTGTATCACTTGTAAATTAAAATTCACTTTTTATAGCAAAATATTACTAATTCTTGTGAAATTTGTCACAGAAATGCCTAACAACCAGATTTTTAAAAAAATTTCTTTACTATTCATAGGTAGCTCTTTGAAAGCAAATCTATTTTTCTGTAGTCAAAAATTGTGAAAAAATGGTCCTAAACTGTAGTCAAAAATTGTGAAAAAATGATCCTTTCAGACATCTAATTAAATTTCGAAAAACAATGAATTTATAGCAGCTCTAAACGACAGACCAAAGGGATTGTAAAAAGAACCCTTAACGAACGTCCTTTTCGATATCCGCCTTAATCCCTCAGGGTTGAAGTAATCTCTTTTGCCCTACTGTTTGTAATAAATCGCTTATTGCGGTCCTTTCTGCGTCAACATTTCCATATAACATTGGAATAGATCAAAGCAAAGTATAAAATGTTCTTAAAATTCATTACCTAAATCAATATCCATTAGGGTTCGAGTCCGTTTAAGTCCAAACATTTGATATGCGTTACCTATATTTCATTTTAGCTAAGAGGTTTTTTTCAGCATACTTACATGAGTGTGGAGGAAATTATGGTAAAGTATATATATAGATGTATCAGCATTGAAATATTGTTAATAAAATAATAAAATTGGTGACGTATTTCTCACTAAAGGCATAGTCCGGTTCTTATAGGTTTATGTTTATATAAATGTTGTACCTATTGAGACGAGTTAAGTGTCACGTGTCACGCATTGATTTCAAAATAACAAAACACGCAAAAGCCCAAAGTTTCTTTTTATTATTTCTCAGAATGTAATCGAGGTAATATTCCAAAATTTATCGGAATATACGAATTTACCAATAAATCTACGACAAATCGTTCGATTCGGAAGTAACTACTATTAAATAAATAGGTAGACAAAATACATCCTATATATTTAACGCTCGTGCAGAGAATTCGGATGTAAGATGCCATAATTTCGTTTCGGATTTTTATTTTTGTAAGTCTTTTTTTGTTGAAAACGTAATACGGAGGAAAACAAGGCAAAATTGATGTAAAATAACAACAGAAAAAAATAATCTTATGGAAAACACCTTGACTTCGCGCAAGCAACGCTACATGTAGGCGCCACATTTAGATCTGAATCTGGGGTAAATACCCAGATATGAAAATGAATATATGGAACCTGCCAGAATCATCGACCCCGAGTCTGTGTCCCCCTACACCTCATTTTATCCCCCTCCACCCCCTGGTACTTGTCGGATTGGTGTCCCAGCCATGAACAAGTCTAGATCAAAATTGCCACTTAGGTTTGCTTCGGATTTTCCTGGAAATCTCGTAACAACGAGGACTGAATTAAGGACGTAATGGAATGAAAAGCGTTTCACAGGGGAGTTTGAAATGGAAGGTTGAGCCAGAAATGTTTCGGTGATGGAGAATGAGAACTGAAAAGAAGGGACCAAGGGAAAAAATGAATGAGAATTTGTGTATTTTGTTTTAGATGCCAGCTTTGAAATTTTTGGCTTCACATACCATACTTAAGGGATAAAATTTTATGCCAAAAGATTTTAAGTTGTAAAAATTCTTTGGATCTAGAGAATTTTAGTTGAAATTTAGCTTTTCTCATTTTAAGGTTATTTTCTGGTATTTGTAGCTACTCAATAATAGCGGTACTGGTGGCGGTTTGGTTTTAAGAACAAAACATGTTGAATGAATACATGTTGTACTTGTAGATACATAAGACTATTACTATTTATGTGTAACGAACGCTATAGTAATAATGAGTAAAGAAAGTTTTTGTTTCGGCTAAAATATATTATGTTCTTAATGTTAGATACACCAATATTGTCACAATGCATATAAAAGAAAAAAAATCAAAAAAAAATCGTGAAATATATTTTCATAGTGGCTTTAGTTCTAAGGGACTAGTAATTCCCTTTCCTTTTAGGAGCTAAAAATGGAACGGCAAGACTGGAAAATATCTTAAACCTTTTAATAATTGATCAACCAAAATTGTCGGCTAAATTGAAATTAAATATTCATGGCTCATAAAGAAAGGTAAATTTAAGCGACTTCTCTTCAAAAAAAGAGAGGTAAAGAAAATTGCTGTTGGGGAAAAATCGGGTGTTACCTGGTAATTAATATAAAACCGAAAGGTACATAAATAAACCTGAACTGGGAATTTATTTCTTAAAGATTTTCCACGAAACAACTTTTTGGGCTTTTATTAAACAGAATACCACCTTGGAAATCAATTTCTCACATTTTATTGAAGTAAATTTATAATCTTTTAGCTGTCGCAACTGTCGTTGAGGGGTTAATGTCGCTTTCAATCAGATATTTTCCCATTTTGCTTTCCGGTACCCTAAACCATTCCTTTATTTCTCGAAAATAGCATGTATAACAACTGAAGCTATTCACAAGTCACTCCGAATGGAATATGATGTGCGAAATATTATGTGTAATTTTATTTGAAACACTTTTTGCCTCTATATTTTTGTCAGTAGGATGCATCGTTTTTGAGAACATTTAAAAAATAAATTCAGGTCTAGCGAGAGCAGAAAGGAATGATAAAATTAAATGTTGATGTATGGTAGAGTTATCTATAATCTTTCTATGGTAAACAATATTATGCCCAACTTTTTATCATAATACAGTAGAATCCCGATAATTCATACCCCGGTAATTCGCATATCCCTCTAATTCGTATGAATTTGATTTGATAGTCCCTTGAAAAAATTCCGATAATTCGTAATCCCGCTAATTCGAATATCCCGATACTTCGTATTTTTACGTCGGTCCCTTGAAATACGAATTATCGGGATTCTACTGTATTAAGTTGTTTTTTTTAACCATACACCTACTTCAACATAGAAGAAATTTTAAATATTCTCCACAATTTATTGTTAACAAGAGGAAACCAGCATGTTTGACAAAAAATCGCAGAAAACACAAAATAAAATATCCTCACTTTTCCTTCGGTATTCTAAAATTTAGATCAACTTAAATAATTTGGTAAAAACCACAAAACCTGGGCACGCTCTATAAGCAACAAAAAAAATACATTACACTACAGTCAAACCTCGATTCTTGTACGCCTCGGTTTGTGAATGGATCGGTTTGTAAACTAAACTAATTTTGAGGTTCGTGAACAGAATTTCAGATCTTAGATAGGCATATGGCAACAAAAAGTGAGGGAATTTCATTCAAGGTTGGAAGATATTAATCTATTCTTGACCACGAATGCAACGGCAACTTCTCACAAAACTGAAATTTGTTTCGCAGATTTTTTTTCTAGACCCAGTATGAACTTTCTCCCAAAAAATCGCTCCTCGTGGCTTCGGTTCTTAGTGGGTTAAGGATATGTAAGAGAAAGAAATATACTATCAAGACTGTGTTTACATTGGGATTCACTTTGAGGCGGCACGTCATTCGTGAGGGTGAGGGACGCAGTGGGGAGGGAAACTGAAAAGAGCGAACGAAGTTTGGATTCACTTAAAATTATCGGTCGCAAACCGGTTTTTGAGTCTGGTCGTTGAAACCTGTCGTTTAGTTTTGTTGATGAAACCGGTTTATGAATCCAGATAAAGCGAACCGTGTGCACACGGCAGAAAAGTGACGAAAGACGTGCCGCCTCAAAGTGAATCCCAATGTAAACACAGTCCAATAAAACTGCAGTCTGGTGTTTTTTTGACTCCCCTATGAAACGATATGTGGTGTCTGTTCTTCTTCGTCGTCATTTCTACTGGGCTTAAATTTTTCATATGAATTGAAGACATAAAATAAGAAATCGCACTGCGGATGGTGAAATATACATATATCATAAGTTCCTATGATCTTTCCTATGATCTTTCTCTGTCTGACGAGGACTTCGTCACTACCCTGAGCTCGACAAAAAAATCACTTTCACGGTAATAACACAATGCCACAATTGCACTGGACCTATTGCAGGTTAAGAGGAAAACTTCACGACTGATAAAGGTAAAAAAAATCAAAACACATGTAAAATTCATATAAAATAACTTTTCATTTTCATTTGTATTTTCCTCATATGCATTCATTTGCATAGGATTTTATGCATTTCCGAAGCTCAGGAACGAATTAAATAATTTCACAATTGATTTGTATGGGAAAAACTGGTTTGGTTCAGGAACGAATTAAGTTCACGAACCGAGGTTCCACTGTACTAGTTATTGAAATAAAAATGGGACCAAACTATCATCTTTTCTTCGGAAAAAAACCTTTTTTGAATTTAAAAATAATAATTGACTTAATTTTTACTGGACCATATATCCTTAAAAAGCCTATATAGTTTTACCCCCTTGTTCGAGGTCTTACCACTTCATTAATAATGAAAATATTTGCAACGCAAAAACGACGCACGGAGAAATTATTTCAGTTCAGCCATAAATTATTACAATTTTTTGTCAGAGCGACTTTCTCAATGAAATTCAAAGTCATGAGTCTAGCGATAATTTTTTTCTTCGATTATGGAAATATTGGAAGGCAATTTCTAAATATATTTTTGGTGAAAACATAACTTTGTGGATTTATTTTTGCAACATAGAAATATTATGCCAACAGTCTTTCTACCACACTCTGGTCTGGCTAAACTTTGAATATTTCCATACCGAAAATATACAGACACGAAAATTTCTTCATAAAAAATTCGGCATCAACAGTAATCGCAAAAAGATCCCTTCAAACTCTTGCCAGAACAACCCCAAACTCTCTTAGGTGTTTTGCTTTAAGAATTTCACCCCTGATTTTCATGTCAACGTAGAAACTCAATTAAATTTATCGCAAAAATACCATGCACCTGGTGCGATATGGGAAAAATAAGACAGTCGAATCAGAACAAAAACTAAAGACACTAAAAGAGAAAATATTTTGTCATGATTTTGCTGTAAATATCGACAAAACAACTTTTGGTTTAGTGTCTCGAAATTTCCACAAGTTTTTTTTTGTCTTCGAGAATTATTTTATTGCCAACTTTTTTCGTTGGTTGGTGACTTTTCACCTGGAAAAGGGAATGAAAATCTAAAAATGTGTTTTCCTTAAGCTGTACATTCATGTGGCGAACACTGTGTACAGTAACCTTTGCCCTCTATCTTAAATATAATCATCCAGCTAACACCTGTCTGTGTTTCTGTTTTGCTGGTTACGATGTGATAAGCAACACCTGTCGTCCAGAAACTTTTGACCGAAATATACTGGAAAGCTAGACAAATACCCAGATTTGAACCCTCTACATATAAACAAGAAGCTTATATATAATACTACTTAAATGTTACATTTTCCAATTGTGTATTAATGCTTCTGAATGCAATATTATGTCATGAATATTAGATTAGTAAATCTAATGTAGATTAACCCATTACGTCAAGGCGACCTGTTCTAAAGAGAGTGTAAATTTCTTGTTCATTGAATCAGAAATCCTATTTTCCTTTTATTTGTATTCTTTTTTATAGGACAGAACATAAATCGTGTCCTGGCATGAATATCAGCTCAACAATTTTTTTCCAATTCAAAATAATCCTATAAATATGATATATATAAAGATTTTAAAAAAGATAAGACTATAACATTTTGGGACTTAATGGGTTAAGGAAATTTTTTGTGAGAGAAAATCAGGTCATAGCAAAATTAGAAGGGTTAAATTGATGTTTGCCGTTTAAGGAGGAAACTATAATTGCTCCATCAGGACCAACGGGAAGGGCGGATTGTGATAGAGGGATAGGGCGGGTTGTGTTAGGGGGATAGTGCGAGTAAAGTTTCTCTAGCAGAAAAATATTGCGGGGTTTTTTGTAAAACAAACTAGTTTGCCTGCGGACATTTTCTGATTAAGTATTCCATTGTGGTATATTTTGTTTTAAAAATGTTAAAAATGTTGCCTGCGGCGCAATTTAAAAAAACACATTCAAAAATTCAGATGAATCTTATTCTCTCTGAATTTTTAAGTGCATTAAAAGTTCAATTTTGATAATAGTTTAAAGAAGCGTCTCACTTGCTAATTTTCTTGTTGCTAATTTTCTTTATGGTATTTATATAAAACAGATAACGTTTTTCAACCATCTTCTAAAAACTGAACAAAGAATACAGGGTATATTTCTAGATGTAAGCATTTCATTAAATTCTGGATGTTACCTCAGCCCATTTCCGGTCCCAGTGAAGCAATAAGTTTCTTATAACAAAGTGTAAGATTTATAGTAGTCTGTTGTTCAATGACCCATTTCCATTGCGGATCCGCTTGCAGGGAATAGTTTTCTCCAAAATCGCCCAGTTCCAAAAACGATTTTAGGTTCCTTTTATGTACCTATCACAGACAAATAGCAGCATATCCGGTCAATTGGCTCCTCAAAACCAACTGAACTGATCATTCAATTGATGTTGCGTTGCGAATAGGAAACCATCATCTCCACATGAAATATCCTGTATTACATTCTCCTCTCCCAGCTTCCAGCCTTGTCATTCAATCACGTTCATTTGTTGTAAGTCCGTGTCGCCCTAAGGAGTCCAAGGTGATTCATATTGAAAAAAAGTCCCAAAATTAAGGCTTTTGGCCGTTTTACGCGCATTTTAGGACTATACTATAAGACAAAATATAGACCGTTGTGACATCCGCCTACACCAAGGCAGGCACGTAATGGACTGAGAGCACGAACTGAAAAACGAGAAATAAAAAAACCGAAACAGAAAAAAATGAAACGAAATATACGAAATAAATAAATACAATTCTTGTGGAATGCTCTACGTGTATGGCATCGTAATGACTTGTTTCAGTGGCTTTAAGGAGAACGTATAATATACTATATTATATTATTGAATGTTAAAAGGTCGTAGACACGATATTCAGTGAAATTTCAAATTTCCAGTGGACAGTTCGAAAAGTAGTCAGTATGGTCAAAATTGGGTCTTTATTTGGTATACATTTTATGTTAAAAACATAACAAAAGCTATAATTGCCAATCTGGCAATTATTGAGAACCCGTATGGTGATATTCGTATCAAAATTCGAACAGTTGTATCAAAATTCCACTTTGAAGTCAAACTTTCCAATAAGATTTTTTTAAATTTATTCCAATCGGATTTTGATGTATGGGAGTTTTATGTAGAATCATATCCTAAATAACTTTTGTTCTTGCACTTTTTTGATAAGATACACTGTTTTTGAGATATTCACAAAAAACATTTTCGTTCGTATGGGGGGTATCCCCCCTAATGGTCCATTTTTGCCCATTAACGAACTTAGCCTTGCATTTTACGAAAAACCAATCTGCTCAAAATTTCAAGTCTCTATCTCAATCCGCGCCACAGACAGACAGACGGACAGACAGACAGACGGACGGACGGACGGACAGACAGACGGACGGACAGACGGACGGACGGACGGACATGCTAAATTCAACTTTTTTCACCATTCTAAACACACCGGTGTAATTCATTTTTGTGTGTGATGACGGGATCTTGGCGTTACAAACGGTAAGGCAAAGTTAATATACCCTTTGGTTTCACCATACGGGTATAAAAATCTTATTGGAAAGTTTGACTTCAAAGTGGAATTTTGGTACAACTGTTCCAATTTTGATACGAATATCACCATACGGGTCTCCAATGATTGCCAGATAGGCAATTATAGCTTTTGTTATGTTTTTATATTATTCTTACCGACAATTATACCCGGCTTCACTGACCGCTTCATCGTCGAAAATTATTCCAAATCGAGAACATTTAGAGCACCCCACGGTCAACGGAAAGTTAACTAAATAACCAAGAGTAGAAGATAACAGGAATATAGAGGTTTTTTTTATTATTATGGTTTAACGAAAGCTCTTCCTTTCATTCTTATGTAAGAATAAATTTCGACAGCGCTATCAATAAAAATTCAATTATTTAACAACTTTATTCGTTATAAAAGTAAAGGTAACTTAAAAGTTCTTCGCGAAATAATTCAACTTCTGGATTATTAGACAAGAACATACAAATCACATTTTTTCTAGAATGGTGTAAAGCCTCTCCCCCTCTCCATCTCTGGACCTCTCCCCCTCAGCATCTTCACGAAAAGTGAACAGGATTGACCCATTGATTGACTAAAGATATATGTGAAATTTCATTATTGTAACTCAAGTGGTTTTTGTGAAATTTTGAGAAATTAACCTTTCATTACCATGATGGGGTATAACACCGCACCAGCGAAAGGTTAACACTCCACCTGTTTCCTGTCTCATAAATAATAAAAAGTTTTATGCGAATGGGATTATTGATTTCAAAATACAATTATGTGGATAGATACGGATAGATATCAATTTCCAATGCTTTTCTTTGCAAAAAAAAGTCTACCCATTTTTAATTGATTCAATTATTTACGGGAAAGTTGGAGAATATTACGAATGTAGCAGATTGTGAAGGTCAAAAAAACAATTACCCACCTACCTTTAGGTCAAAACTCTCAAACTACATTTCTGCAATTGAATGTTTCAATAACTAAAACTTCTACATAGTTTATGAAGTGTAAAAAGGGATATAAATTTCCCTGTATAGTATTTTTCTCTAGTATTTGAATAAAAGCTTTTAAAAATAGATATTTATTGTATATAATCGTAATATTAACCTCTGGAGATTTCTTTACAGTAGCTATTTATTGCGATCTCCTTGTTTAAAGTGAAATTTGTCAAAATTGTTGAAAATATATGGTGGCGTGGCGTCAATACCTACGCGATCGACTTTCGAACGACAAATTCATAATTACCCCTGAGAAATGATGCTGAATGTTTTCCTTGAAAAGCCAGTAATCACCTACATTTCAGCCTACTATTTAATATTCACCAAGTGTTGTTGTGCAATATGGCTGCAGCCGTTATACATAATAATAGTGATGCAGTTTTCCCAACATTAACACCAATGCAGGTAGGGGGAGAGAAATTTATATGGTAATAAAAAGGATATATACAATGGTACACACATCGAGGACAAGATGAACATTTTTTTTCATTTTCGTATATGGTAACAATTATAAATATATTCTGCTGCTATACAACCTTTTTCAAGGATAAGTTCAACAGACTTATCGATTTCGAAATGCACAAAATACATTTCGCATTGCAGCATAGGATGCATCATAATGATACTGACGGAAATCGAAAACCTTGTGATAGCATAGGGTTGAAAACTAAGGAAACTTAAATATGCTTTGGTGGCTTCAGATGTGTGTTTGTGTGCTACACCTTGAACTGAAATTGTTCGAATTTAAGTTAGACGTTGCTAAAGGTGTTAACCGACATAAGTTCAAATGGTCTGAAAATTGAACTTAAAATGGTTAATGGTTTTTCAGAAAATTGTAAAAAGCTGTTTGGTTTGTATGAGGGAGGAGGGGAAGAAAGACTCGATTTTGCCCGTTCAAGAACTTAGCCTTGCCATTTACAAGAAACGTAACTATGCAAAATTTTTAGTGTCAAGATCAATTCTTCCGAAAGTTATGGTATTCATGGACATAACAGGCAGACGGACAGACGGACACGCGAAATCAAAATCTTTTTACAAATGGTACAACGGTATACCAAGTCTAATATATACTCTGTCTGTCTGTCTGACTTGAAATTTGGCATGAGTGTCTGTGGTAGTTCTGGTTCCAACATAGGCATACGGAAAAGTAGCGCGAGGGGTGGGGGGAGTAAGGGGAGAGGGTAAAGTGATTTCGAAACTTAGTTTTTGCGCTATGTTACTCTTTCGCGGGGAAACTACTGAACCGATTGGTCTGAAATTTGGCATAGATGTTCGTCGGGGGTCCAGCCCCAACATAGACCCATTAAAAAGTAGCCCTAGAGGTGGGGGAGAAAGGGGAGGGGGTAAAGTAATCTCGAGACCTAGCTCTTCCTCTATGTTACCCTTTCGCGGGGAAATTACCGAGCCGATTGGCCTGAAGTTTAGCTCCAACATAGACCATAAAAAAAATTCAAAAAACTTAACCCGGCAACGACGGGTATGCAAGCTAGTATGATATATCATATAGAGTACCTAGTCTAGTAATATACCAGTATAGTGATACAAGGAGAAATTAATGCCAAATGTGAACGCATTGATATTTTTCAAAACTTTTTTTTCTAATTATTGGGCCACACAATAGCCGCAAATCATAGAACACATTACTCGAAAAGGCCGCCATTTGATTTAACACCAGCCCCTTAACGACGGCGCCAACATGGATGCAAAATTCGCACTCGATATATTGGAAAGTTGTCCAATGTGGGTGAAATCCTTCTTCAAGGACTCAACATTTTGTTGTTTTTTAGGAAAATCATGTTGTCTACAACGAGTTTATAGTTCATATAGTATTAATGACTATAGTATAGTATTTATGACTATAGTATAGTATTTATGACTATAGAGTTTATAGTTTTTGTGACTATCCTAGGTATAATTTCTAAAAAAAATATATTTAAATTTCGCTAGTCCGCTCTTGTGGTATTATATACTTACTTTCATCCATTAATGTATTTATCCGCCTTTACAATATTTTCTAAAATAACAGTTTCGCGATTGTGGTAGATGTGAACTAATTTTAGAATTCCTTTCACAATTTTTTTTGATAAATAAATAAAGGTTAGGTAGTAATTCCCACGCTATGGTTTCACGTCATTGTAAAAATTGGATGCAATGTTTGGAGAAATAACCCATTAAGGCTTGGTACAAAATATCTAAAAACACGCAATCTCCATTTTGTTTCTACTAAATATTTGTTTACGATGTTGTTTATCGAAGGATTAAGGAATATTTGGTGCCATAAAACATGATTTATTTGAAAATTACAACTAAATAAGTAGCTACATAAACAGATCTTATTAAATTTTTTATTTACATTTTAACATAATGCACAACTAAGTAAAGTATTTTCAAGATATTCAAGATTGTGTTGGTAAAGTGTGGAAATTGAAGAGAATCGAATGGAATGTCGATTAACATAAAATTTACAACTGAAGCGTAAGTAGGTACTGAAATTACCTTATAGCATGACGCTCATTCACTTTTGTTGGTACTAGAACAAAATCACAATATTCGAAACATGCAGCGAAGGTTATTGGAAGGTTTAAAATTATTGATGTACACGTTGTCATCTCATTATTTAAATATACTGACTATTCGCTAAATTGACAACTTACACGACGCCCTTGTCAAAATGACGAAATAAATTGTTTATCGTTATTGTTTGTTGTTGTTTTGCTATCTAGATATAAGCAGAGTTAAAATTTAAAACAAATAATTCCTAAAAGCATTTCCAAAAATAAATCACGAGTAGTATACTCCTGGAGACTTTCAAGACTGTCAAAAGAATACGTCACACATTTAGCAGTTTTTGATAGTATGATGTCGGTATCAAAGTTTATGCAAAAAAATCGTGAAATAGCACGACACAATAAAAAACGATTACTAAACATGCAAAAAATACTCTACGTTTGCTAGGGGATGCTCTAGATCACATTTTTTTCGCCTGTGGCGCATTTTTTCAAAGATTTCCAACAAATGGCGCATGTATTTTGCCTGCGGCGCTTTTATCTTTATTGGAATTTTTACAGTTTTTGCCATTATTTATGGGATGTAAGGAGCATGAAAAATTAAATTAAATTTTACTTGAAACTGTGCAGCACTTAATTTAAATTTTTGTGCCGCAATTTCGCCTGTGACACGAATTCTTAGTCCTTATTTGTCGTTTTTCTACACGAAAGTTATTAAGACAAAATCGATTATCATGCATTTTTACTTAAAACTTTCATACATGAAAATTCAATTAATCTATCTTTCAACAATCAGCCCTATTCGAGCGATTAGTAGGCACAACTTGGATACAAGTGAAAAAATCACTGGAAAATTGTGCCAAAATTGTTATACAGATTGTGACTTGTGACTACGCCAGAATAAGAGCAAATATCAATAGAAAGTAGCTCTCCTTATGTTTTTTAATTGAAAAAAAGTTAGAAAAAAAATCCTTAGGAAAATCCTTTTAGCAAAGTTCATTGAAAATAAATCTTATGGTATAATTTCAACGAAAAATCTCATATTAACCCTTATGTTACCAACCACATACCTGGGTATGTTTTTCACTTTTAATTGAAAAAAAAAACATGTTCCCATGCTCCAATCGATCTGAAATTTTTTTTATTCGCCTAAATATTAGTTATTAGCCAGATTGTAAAATAGCAAAAAAAAAATTTTTTGAGGAAACGGTATTTTTGTCGACATTTGGATTTGTATCTCTCTAGTTACTGACCAGCATACCCCGGTATGTAAGTCAAAATTTATTAGATAAATGTGGTCGGAAAGCTAGATTTTTATTTTTTCATATTATTTATTGCAAAATTAGAAAAATTATAGAACATCAAAGTTCATAAATTTTGGCATTGCAAGCATTTAATTACATCTATGGAATGTTGAAGACAAATCGGTTTTTGGCACTGTCCACAGGCCTTACGAGTTGGACTACGTTTTGGACAAAGATAGCAGTTCCCCTTATGTTTGATACGTCCTGTATTATTACGCTCTTCGAAGTAGTATAAGTGACACTCCTCAATTCATGACCCAACATGGCTTCTATAGCATTTTTGGTGCTAAAGTGTCGCATTATATGAGGATTTTCTGATCGCATACCCGGGTATGTTGGTTGGTATTTAACGTTGATAGATTTGGTTGGTAACACAACGGTTAAAATAATATAGAAAATCAAACTTTGCATGTGGTATTTCTCTCACGAAATAATTTCTACTTAATCAAAAATGAAAATTCTTTTTTTATTTATTTGATATAGAATATGTAAAACGAAATTATTGTAATAATGAAACAAATGCGATTCCGTTTATGATATCAATGACAGTGGCATTTACATAAATTATGTATAACTAAGAACATATTTGTATGTACAACGCTACACGCTTTGTTAGTAAATTTCATAAATTTTGCAATAATATGAAACACTAAACTAGACATGTACAAAGTTATCACCTCATTATCTTTGTATTTAAAGGGATCACGTCGTTTGATGTCTTATAGTCTATATTAGTCTATATGCTTGTCGTATAATGAAATGCTAAAAGTGACTTTAAGGATTTTGTTTTATGTTCTGGCACTATACAGACATATCTACGAGTATAACCGACTTCAGATTAGGTACCAACATATATTAAAGAGACGAACCTTTCTTTCTTAACAAGATAACCTTATCCGTGGACGCCATGCAATCAAAATACGAGTTCACCAAGCTCCCTTTTAGTTTCTTATAAACAAATCTTCGCATATTCGTTGTGGTGACTTTTGTTGTTGTCGCCGAATGTCGATGTCGTTTTCTATTTCTATATAGCTTAGGTACATGCTTTGGCACCTGAATTAAGCTTTGGCAACTCGAAGCCTTGCCCATTTTACACCTATTTCATCCTTGACAGCACCTCCTCGGAATACACTGTCCATAGCAGAGCATAAAAGCGATGTTTTTTTTTGTTGTTATCGTATGTGTCTGGTGGGTCCACTTGTATACTTCGCATACCTTAAATCCCATGTCCCTGGAAAGGTGGATAATTTTGATACGTTCGTTTTATTACTCGTACGTTAGATAAGTTTGGGGTGGATGTAGATGAAATCGTGTCGAGCACAACCCGAATTCTTCTACATTTTTCTCGACACCACTATCTCTTCGGGTAGATGGATGGTGCTGTCCTTTTTCTAGATGTAACTCTATGAGTATAGAGAGTTTTGTAACGAACAGTTATTCCATCGCCTTTTTTCTTGTATTTTCGTGCCGATTTATTGATTTTTCTGTCACATTCTCTTGAATTTATGTACATGAAAGCAGCGTCTATAGCTAGTAGTGTCCAGGTAAGCGGATTAAGGCATAACATGGTTTTTTATAAATCTCAAGAATTATGTGGTCGAGTAGATAGTAGCATTTCATGTCGACATCATTCACAGTGAAGCTCTTCTGTAATGTGAAGTTTTACAAATTTCGCATTTCAACAATTACTTATAAAATCAAACCAAATGCAGAATTTTCAATTCTTAGCTAAATGGATTTAGCAACCATACAGGAATATTTTTGAAAAAAAATCGTTAGTCGAAAGGCGAATGTCTTTAAACATAAATAATTGAGATGCAAAAATTGGTCGTTCTACTACAAGACGTTTAATAGAAAATGCAAAAAACTTATTCCGTCCGAATAAACGACCCGATTAAATTGCATATTTTTGCTTGTGGAATGTTATCCTGCTCTCAGGAAAGGATCAAGAAAACAAGAATTTAGAACTAATATAACATATAGGAAAAAAATAAAATAAAGTTTGGAACGAAAATAAAGTTTTTGAAATAATAAACGAGCGAACTTTGCACTCATATATTTCATATATTACATGAAATGATGAAAAGTTGTTCAAATAAAGATTTGCGCGAATAAAATACCTGATCGGACAGCACATGACTTTTCTTTGCAGTATTTAAAGTTTCGGAAAAAATATGTGAAAAACAATTTTTTTTCAAAGGCCTCAAGCAACTTTAGAAATACGTAAAAACCTTTAAAGCAAAAAATGTAGAAAATTTTATTTCCTTTAAATTTATTTATAAACATTTTTTTTTTCTCTAAAGTGCAAAGTTATCGATAAATTTTCAAAAAACTGGTTTTTTTTTAAAAATTGTATTGGAGATTTCCAAATTTTTTGTTAAAATAAATTTTCACTGTCTTGCGCAAACTTTTGTTATTAGTTGAGATTAAATAGACGAAACAAAGGGTAAACAGTAAAATGTAACAGCGCGGCAAACAGGGAGAAAAATATTAAAAGTTACGATAACCATATGTGTTTTATGGGTCACTAAATATCTTACTTAATACATATTTGTAATAAAATCAATAAGAGTTAGCTACTAGGTGTTTAGATTCGTGTAAAGATGCCCTTTTTTCTCTTACGGCCAATTTATTCACTAGGAGTTAAATCGCCTTAACTCCCTTAACTCACCTTTTACATGGAAAATAACACTAGCTAACTCCCTTAACTCACTAACTCGGCTTAACTCCTAGTGAATAAATTAGGGGTAAGAGACAGTAGAAATCGGTTAAACATTAATAATGTGATTGAATTCTGTAGACTTTTTTTCGCATTGTTTCAAAACCTCAATTAACATTCATTTTGTGTATTGAAAAACTAACACTAACCCCAGACCCCCAGACCCCAGACATAAAAAAATTAATAGAAAATGAACGGATTGACCGATTCCCAAGGTTTGTCATCTGTGAACAATTTTACATACAAATTTAAAAACTTTCATGGAAATCGGTCGACTCAAACTCTAATTATTGAAGCCTTGACAATAAAAAAAAAAACGATAAATCCGAAAGTGGTTGAAATGTTTGGAATTTAGTAGGGATTTGTGATAAATATCTTTCCTAGCTTGTAGTATAGATCCTTCAAAGTTATGCTGTAAAATTTCAGCACAAGCGGTGGGGTAGTCGGTGGAGTTTGTCAAAGCGAGTAAGATAAGTGAGTAAGATAAGGGAGTAAGATAAGCGAGTAAGATAAGCGAGTAAGATAAGCGAGTAAGATAAGCGAGTAAGATAAGCGAGTAAGATAAAGCTTCTTAGTTAAATCTCAAAGAAATACTATGGATTGCTAATGCCCGAAAGGCTTTTTTTGGTTAAAATATTGCAGAGGGAAATTAAAATTTTTTTAAAGTAAAAATATTTTTAAAAAATGTCTGACATTTTTTAAAAATATTTTTGCTTTTTTATTTACAAGCAAAAATATGATTTTAACAATATTTGATTTCCCAAAGTGCTACTAAAAACCACCGAAAAGTTTGAATTCCTCCTATTTATATTTTATTATGCAATTTTCACATTTGCATATATAAAATTTTTGTACTTTTTTAAAAATCACAAAAAAAGGAAAACAGCTTTCAGGTAAAGAGTAGAGTTGTTATTCGTTATGCAAAAATATTCGGCATAAAATCCCGGTATCATTCATTGTAAACGGCCTCAAAAAATTGTGTTTCAGTTGTCAACATCGTAAAAATTTAAATAATGGTATTTATAACTTCTCAACATTACACACAAGTTTTGCTTCATATTCCAACTTTTCTGGTGTAGAAAAATTTAACTTTCCTGTTTTCTATTTTTTTTATATATTTGGACTTGATGTATGTAAATAAAAGAACCTAGATTTTTCCATTTTGCCCTTTTCAATGCTTTTTCTTTGTTTGAAAGTCAATGTCGTTTTCATAACAGTTTGGTCTAGAAACATATAAAATGAATGTTTCATTGGAAAAGTTTTTTCTGTATGGCATTAAATGCCGGGAATACAGAAAAAGCTAACAAAAATTGGATAAGATTATTATGGTTCCACATCCAAATATCCTTCTTGCAACCGGCTAACACCAAATATTTTCAATGCGGGATCGATGGAACAGGAGTTGGTGGTCCGGATCTAAGTCCAAGGCTGATTTTCTTCCAACCACTGTAACAAAACAAAAAAAAATGATAGAACCTATCCACAAAGGATTTTACATGCGGGCCAACATCTTTTGCGTTTATGGTTCGATAAAACTTTTTATTATGTTTCTGTTCGTAAGGTCCTCGTGGACTTTAGGCTACAGCAATAAAGTAATGTCAAAAAAGTTAGCTAAACTTTTTACGAATATTGCAAAATATACTCGTATATAGCGATTCATTTAACAGATCTTTATATCCATCCTTATCCACTTACAAATATCTTCATGAGAGAATAGCTAACTCTATCGTCCTTGATGTGATAAAATACAAGAAGATCCATGGATTCTCATTCCAAGATCCTTGGATTCCCATTCCCAAGATCCATGGATTCCCAAAGATGTTCACTTAATCATAGGGAAAAAAGTAAACATTTCTGGGTATTTTGGCTGGAATACAATTATCGTAAATTAGAAAGGTAAAATATTTTATTTGTGATGTTACCGTTATATTATTACTATGATACACTTAATCATAATAAATGCGTTCGTGCGTCACAATAATTGTAATAAAATGCGTTATGGCTGGCATACTGATACAATATATTTGCAAATATTGTTCATTTTATTATAAATCTAGAGTTTTTTTTAAATGTTAAAGATAACAGTGTTTAAGAAAAGCATTAAATTTTTAAAAATCTGATTTGTTTTAGGTGTTTTTAAGACATTTGCGGGTATGAACATGTTAAATTGGTGAATTTATACAGAGAAAACGAGCCGATAAAATGATTCGAGACTACTCATATGTTAACTTCTGAGATGTTCAAACAATTGGGATGTGGTTTTCTGGATTCGAAAAAGAATCTTTCAGGCACGTTTTTGATGGCGAAAAGTTTCCGTTATCCTGTCCTCTTTGACATCTGTGCTATAATCTGTTAAATTTTGATCGAATTTTTCCACCATTAAAAACAGGGCCCGCAAACAAATTTCCTCCCCACTAAACCACTAATAGTGTAGGGTAAGTAAAAGAGTACCAGGAATGAAAAGTGCCATTTTCATTTCCTTTAAAACTTAAAGTCCGTTAGGAAAATAGTAAATGTGGATTTAAGGACATTTCGATGGATGTTACTCGTACCATTATTAAAAGTTATCCCGTTTCAGATTGGGTCACACGAGCCACATGAAGTTCCTTACAAGTTTTCACACAAATTGAACAAAAAGTTTGTTGAGTTGTCGGTGTGTGTGTTCGATATATTTAATTGGGGTCATTACTATTGCTTTCTCTAGTCCTTAGAGAATACTTTTGCACCATTTTAAGTTACGAGATTGTTATTAATGTTTTCAAATAATCAGGTTTTCAGTACACATGGGATAAACATTGCAATCATATGAAAAATAATTTTTTTTTAAATCTCATGAATTTGGAGTGGACAAAAAGTGCCATAGGTAATAGACTTGTAAAAAATACTGTCCGTAGTAAAGTAATAAATTTATTGTAACTTTTTGTTGTATTAGTTTATGAGTATACAAGCTATACGACTGCGAAATTTGTTAGATTTTGGTTCAGTAGTTTCTGAGATTTTTTGGATAATCTAAAAAAGTTGCACTTTCAGTCCCACCCTACCTTACTGGATATACAGTAATCCCTCCAACTGCGCGGTTTCTAACTGCGCGGTTTCGCAACTACCCGGTTAAGTTTTTAATACCAAAATTTCGAACTGCGCGGTAAAAATTTCGCAGCTGCGCGGTTTTTTTTATAATTTCCGTTTAAAAAATCATGTTCCTAACCCCAAAAATTCATACAAAGTAGGGTTTACAGTGCGCGGTTTCGGTTTGCGCGCTCTTTTTGTGGAACGTATCTACCGCGCAGTTGGAGGGATTACTGTAGGTACTTAATTTTGATATTTTTATAACTTCTTTAATTGAAAATCGAAAGTATTAGAAAGTGGGATTCATTGTATAACTCTATAAATATAGTTCAAATGGTTTTAAAATTACACCAAAGATCTATCCACATCAGCAAAATCAAAATCTGATTAGCGAAGTCCACTTCAAATTCAATGAAATTCAGTGTGCTCAGGGTATTATGATAACAGGTTAGCCAAATATGAGTGCCGCTGTATGAATCATAAATTTCAAGTCCTTTTTTGCATTCATCTGAACTTATAAAAGCAGGGGATATGAAAATTTTCTTTTATTTTCCTGTTTCTCTGCGCCTGTATTAAGTATGTGTGAGGGGAAGCTACGAGTCAGTATGATAAAAATTCTGCAGCGAAACATGAGGCAAACTTTTGCCCTGGATAAATTTAATACTTTTTCATGTTTAGCATTTCTATAGGCGCTTTTGCTGCAAACAGGCAGCAGGACAAGCGTTTGGAGCACCCTGAGCGCTATAGACGTAATAAAAACTAACACAAGGATATACGTGAAAAACGCATGTCCCTTTAGCTCCATGGCAACAACCATAAACAGGTTAAGGTCAGTGAAACATACACGGGGACCAGAAAAGGATAACCGCATTACACATGTATTTTGGCTCAAATGTGATGAGTGCTCGAGTATATGTTGAAAGCGGCAACAACTTTTCGTGTTATCATTAGACAGGTGTGTGGGTATGCTATTTCACCTGCCGCACAGAATTGTTCTATGGAATACCCCTAAAGGCAAAATTTTTATATTGTATTATGATGAAACATATAACCTTGTTTCAAACATCCTGGGGATACCAACCGAAGGAAAAAGTTCATCCCGCCGACTCTCATGTTGAGCGCGTTGTCTCCATTCAATTTGAAATCTCATTCAATCAACGGAAAATAATACAAATTCACTCAATTTCACAGGAAACTTGTCCATTCGTTTACGTATATAGATTTAACCGGATCTTTTATCCCGCATCGGGATGCACACAGGATACAACCACATGTAATATCGGAACTTCGAAAAAGTTGCTTCGAATTGAGTTAAATCACAGGAAATGAATAAAATTTATTGTTAGCAATTATATTAGCAGAAAACATTTTTTTTACATACCCAACACAACAAAGTGCATTATTTCTAAATGTATTTATGGGAAATTGAACTTTACTTACGTTTGCGTTAAAGTTATTCTCAAAACGATGTTAGAATTTCATTTATACAATTTTTCTAATATATTTTATGAATGTTGTTGATTCTTTAACATATTGCTTGCTAACATAACATATAGAGTTTCCATCCAAAATAAATGCATGGACAAAATTGAATTTTCAATGACAGGAAATAGATATTTCCGTTTTTCTCATGACAAACAATTAGGTATCGATATGGGATAGCGGAAATGCATGGAATCGAAATGTGGCTGGGATCTAGCCATATTTGTGTCTGTACACGGTAAAAAATCTGCCCCTAATGTAATCCAACATGATTAGATTTTAAACCAACGCATGGACTAGAAATTTTTGATACACATATTTTTTATTAAGTTTGATATTAAAGTCTACAATTTTTAATAAAAGTGTTGATTTTCGGACGTATGCGAAACGGTATATTTGCATGCTAATTATAGTATATTTTCATACTAGAATATGTTGCGAACTGAAAACATTCCAACAAAAACTGGAATTAGAATGCAATTAGACGGTTTCACATACACCTTTAATATTTAAAGTATTTATCTACGTTAACTAATACAAAATGTTTAAAATTTGATGGTAAAAAATGTTAAATTATAATTCAAAATTGTATTAAAATTTCCTTGATATAATTTTTGGATTGGAAAGTACTTCAGGATTTTTTACCGTGTATATTTTATATAAATTGGAAATTTTTTGTGTGGCAACCGCAAACAAAAATAGTACTCTCACAATTTTTCCATAAAATAGTGAAATGTACATCTGTCTGATGGATTAATCCATCAGTAAATTGAGAATCTGTAATACAATCATTTATACATTGGACTAATAATTTGGGATAGTAACAGAATTGTATCTTTCGATTTACGACAGGCAATTTAAGATGTTCTGTGTATTTTATTTTGAAACGTCGATATAACGAGATCTAGTATTTTTATTGACCAGTTTTTAAGTATGAGTGAAAATGATAGAGCTGCAAATTCTGAATTTTAAAAATGATTAAAAGCTCAAAGATTTTGAAATAAAAAATCAAATTTTTGAGTTTGAAAATCCTTTATCCCCAAACATTAGTTAAATCCAGTGAAGGCAAACCAGACGCGTTTTTCTTTCAAACCAGAAAATTTAAATTCCCCTTTGCGAAATCAGGTGCATTTACCACATAATTAAATTTTTTATTCATAACGGCATTCCAACATAAGAGAGCTACATACTGAAAGCATAAAACGAAATAGTAGCGTTGACTGGTGGAAATTTGTGTTATTAATAGCGCGGGTGATTTTTAATTTTTTCAAATTTATTGTTGGCTTATTTAGTTCTTAGTACGTATTTAAAAAGAGACTTCAGAATTCTAAAGCTAATGGGCCTATTCTTAAAATGTAAGATTGCTCTGTATCTGTAACTTTACATTTTCAGTCCACTTTGCTATTCACAAACTGTAACTTTGACATTCTGTATCTGTAACTAGCTGTCAAATCATCTGTAAGTTTATGCCGAGAGAAAACTTATCCATAAGGTTACATTTTTTAAGAAAAATGCAAAATTTTAAGAATAAAGGAAATATGTCGGACTTAATATTGTTGTATAATGGATGGGAAGAAGATTCTGAGTAAGTTAAATAAAAATACTTAGAAAGAAATGTTTATACGATTTGTTATACAGTTCAGAAGAAGCAACTGTCAGGAATCCCTATTATTCAGTTACAGTTTGTGAATACCAATTTGGAATCTAATGTAAAATTAGTATGAATCATGTGGAACATGTAAAGTTACAGTTGCAGATACATTTACATTCGTGAATAGCCCCATAAATCTGTCCTCGGTTTTTTTTTTAAATCACGTAAGGAAAAAAGGTTTTCGTTTTTATCATATGAATAAATAAAATTAAACATTTGAAGGAAACTTCTCTCGAAATTTTTCTCAAAAAAAAAGACGGTAAAATTCAATTTTCAAAAATTTAATAAAATTGATTTTTTTTAATTTTTTGTTTTTCTGATATTTGTTAAAAAATTAAAACTGCTAATGTGAAAATTCAAAAAATATCAAGACCAGTAGAAATCTGGTCTAAATATAGCTCGTTTTGCTCGCAAAAGGAACAAAGCTCTGACGGGAGCCGTGACTGATTCGATGTTTACTTACTTTATATATTTTACTTCTTTTATTAACTTTACGTTTTTTTCATGTCTTACCTCATCAAAAAGTTTAGAATTGCGTGTTTTGTCTGATTGATTTTTTAGTACCATGGGATTAGCCTCTCAGGGATAATATCAAAGTGGTGATTTTGCCTAGGAAATAACAATTGAGGAAGCAGAAATAAAGAATGTCATCGTCTGAAGAAATTGGTAAGTAATATCCAATATTTTAATGGATTTCCTGTTTCAGTTCAATTACTTTCAATGGAAATCTTGTTGCTGACGATTTTCCGGACTTTCAAGTGTTTAATAACAATAATAACTAAGAAGTTTCGAAATTTTTTGTGTGCTTTGTCTAAAAATGCTTGATTTCGGAAATAATGTAAAACAAATTGCTTTATCATCTTTACAGAGTTGTTGGAGCGAGTCCTGTTCCGTTTGGGGACAACGGACTCTGACGAAAAGTTGGAGGCTGCGGTGGGAAAATTCTTGACGCCAGTTTTACTGAAAATAACCTCGCCGCATGAAACAGTTCGATGCAAGGTGACTGTCCATTTTTTGGAAAAGTGAAACAATTTCCTAAATTCGGTACTTTTCAGGTGATTGAACTGCTCACGCATATTAACAAGCGCTTGAAGTCGCGGTCAGCTGTCCAATTGCCAGTGGAGGCCCTGCTAGATCAGTACAAGGCTGTTAATTCGTCTTTTTTGCACAATTTCTCGATTATTTACATTAGCATGGGGTTTCCGAGGCTAGACCAGCAGAAACAAATTGAAATGGCACCCAAATTGATGTCGTGCTTCGAAGGGAAGCCAGAAAGTCATCAAGATAAGTAAGCTGCCTATTTCTGTTTTACCGGTTTTGGCTAGTGTTATTGCATAACGGTATCCGATTCTGTATTTCAGAATATTAATGTTAATTTTGCCACTGTTGGGTGATTTTAAACTCCCTGACGATGTCAAAGAACGGAAGAACTTTATGGGATTGGAGGAAAAGCCGTACACTAGGAAACAATTGATTTATCTCCTATCAGACATATTGCTTCTGCCATATGGGTATGAAAAGTCTATTTTTTCATTTGGAGTGCACTTACATTGATATTTTTTTATACTAAAATTTCCTTTGTCTTTTCGCAGCGTCACAAAAGATGCAGAAGTTCCGGCCGGACTCAGTTCCTACGCTTTTAAGCGGCTCTGTACGAATGAATGGAAGGCCGAAGAACTGGAGCAAGTAAATAAGCATTAAAATGCTATGAAATATTTTCTAGAATACAATATATACTTCCAGCTTAAAAAAGGAGTAGTGAAATTCATTTGCGGTGGGATTTTCTGCGATGCGACATCCTTTATTCTTTTGATTCTCGCTTCCGCTGACACTCGTTTCAGTGTGGCGACACCAGCAATCGCAGAATTGAGTAAAGTCTGCACTGCAATTGATTTTTCCGAGCCTGCGATCACTGCACCGCTCTACAGCTTGTTTTCGGGGAATGCTTCTAAGATTCCCGACCGGAAAACTTCACCCTGCAGTGCCAGAGTACGTCAGAAACTTCTTCAGTATTTGATCAAGAGCCGTGGTCGCGCCATCAATCCCATCAAAGGATTGCAAGTAATGTTCGATGGTTTGTTCGGCGAGAACACCAACTTGAAATGCAAAATCTTAGCACTTCAATTCTGCGAAAATATGATTAAAGAGTTCGTAGTAAAAGAAAAATCGTGATTGTATTTGCTAATCGTTTACATTTTAGAGGTTCCATAGATCTTGTCACAAAAATATCCAAGGTTATATTGACGGGTCTAACAAAGCTGGTCGGCAAGGACTCAACACATCCTGTAGAGATTCAAAACCCAGCCTATTCAGCAATGGCTCAGTTGGCACGCACTTGTCCATTTATTTTCAATCAAGATCTCAAATTGGTCGTCGCATATTTTAACCATTTGGCGACATCACCACCAGAACTTCACAGCTCTCTACGCGAGGCTCTCGTTTGTATAGCTCCAGCATTTGCTTGGAACTACACCGAAGACGAAGACCATCCAATTGAAGAATTCGTTTTGTCGGACCAGCAAAATCTACTTTTGGCTATGCTATCTGATAATGCCGAGTCCAAGCTGCAAATCGTACAGAATGTTACCAGTATCTATTTGACCACTTGCTTTCCTGAGCACTTTGCCCCCGCTCGATATTTACTGCTATTAATTGCAGGCGATAAGTAAGATTATTTTTGCAATAACTCTACGTTTATTTCCATTAATGGTGATTTCGATTCAAGGTCTTCTCTGAAGGAGGCAGTGATAACTTATTTGTATGGAACTTCAAAAAAGGACCACGTCAACTACAGTATCCTATTTTCAATTGATTGTGACGTTGAAAAGCAGTCGCTAACAGGCAAACCCGGCGAGCAACGTAAAGTTATGTTGCCGGGATTCAAAAAAATGGTCAATCATGTATGTGAACTGGAGAAAAAGCGAATGATTAGCTCGTGTCAAAAGTATACCATCGGGCGGACTACATTAGCCTATTCTCCAAATGTCTATACAGAGGTAAATGATTAACAACTGTTAATTTTACTACTAATGAAATGAAACTTACAGATTTTGGATTATTTGCGAGTTTGCTTCTGGTTTTCGGCAGGTGCTCGCACACAGCCTGGCGATGAAAAATATGCGAAAATTTTAAAACATTACATTTTATCGAATTATGACGATACCGAAGATAATGAAATTAATAAATATCTGCGATTAGTTAAGGTTGGTGTTGAGGGTAAAAGAGGTGAATAATTTTTTTTTTGTTTTCCAATTTTGTTATTTAATAACGGGATATTTATTTTAGATGAAACGAATTTATTATGTCTATACGATTTAATGAATGCTGCACCGGATATTCTAACCAAGAAACAATTGAATCTTTTGGAGCCGTTGGCGTTGTCCTTAAAAGACGTTTCCGAGACGCTACGAATTCATGTTGCGAAAATCTATGGAATACTCTTGGGTTACGGACTGGACGATGATGCATTTAATAAGGAGGTAATTTATTCTACAAATAAAAGTCTAAGGGGATTTTTTTTTTAATTTTCGAATTTTTAAAAATATTTATTAAAGTTATTGTTTGTCTGTATCACCCGAAAACAGTCGTTTCATCTAAGGTTTCATAGCACAAAATTTCCTTGTTTTCCTTTTAATTCGGGAACGTTTCCAGCGGGGGTTTTAAAGGTCGCCGTACTCGAATCGTACCTCAAGGTTCTGTAAGGACAGTGGTTTTTTTTCTCAGTTGTTAATCAAATGTAGACTTTAACCCCGTGGTTCCCAAACTGGGGGGCGTGGGGCCACGGCCAGGGGGGCGTGAAGCAATTTCAGTGGCGCCCCCCTAGGAGGGGGGGGGAGGGGCTACGCACGATAGTCGTGAAGAAATTTGAAATTAACATTTCAAGATATTGTTCTCGTCTTGTCTAATAAAAACAAAGTAGCGTTGCAGACTTAATCTGGAAAGCGATCTCCGGTGTGTTCTGTCAAACATCAGACCTAATATTCAGATTTTAGTGAAAGAAAAACAGTGTCACCCATCCCATTAATTTTCTATTTTTTCAGTTTTTTTTTGTAGAAACTAGGGAAATAAATAATTGAAATGGACAGTAAAAGTGTGTGTGGATTTTTAACTCAAAATATTAGAATAGAACCACGGAGGTTTGACAGGTTTTCAAAAAAGGAGGCGTCAGCTGTTTGATAAGTGATCAAGGGGGGCGTCAACTGAAAAAGTTTGGGAACCACTACTTTAACCCGACAACTACCGGTCCACATTCTAGTTTATAAATAAAATAGGAGTGGCAACGTGAACGGCAATTATTGATAGTGACTACCATTTCTAAGTTTTGCGAAGTTCATTATTTATTTATTTTTTTGCTTTGATCACAGTAAATTTTTACTATGAACTTTTCGAATTTTCGGTCATACGGTGAAAACCATCCAAATTTTGTTCACAAAGCTATAGTTTTTTTGTGATATTCTTAGAGTTAACCCTTGTTATTGCAAAAGAATCTTGAATAATTCATATTTTATGTAGATTAAAAAAAAATAGGAGCAAAAATCACAACTTAAACGTCTTTTATCGTTTTGAACTCGGATTCTAGAAAGTCATCATAATTTTGCTAAAGACAGATTTTATTCTTTCCAGATCAATGAAATTTTATCATCACTTCCGCAAAAATCGCTCGAAAATCGTCATGGCTTAGTTTTAGTTCTTGGCCACGCATTTAATCGTAAGATTTCATCATTTTCCGTAACTAAAAGCTCAACGGATTTCGAAAATTGGAGTGAATTCGTCAAGAGTGTTAAACTCATAAGTAAGGAATCGAAAATTCAATCAAATTTTAATTTTTTTTAATGCTAAACAATTTATTGCAGTTTCATTACTTGGAGAGCAACAAACACTTTTGGTTTCGGCAGCGATCAAAAGCCTTTCATTGATTGGAACAGTAGCTGAATTGCCTAAAGTCACAATGGATATTGAAATTAAAAACAGTGAGGAAATGCAGGTCGATGAAGGTATGTTATTTATATCGTCAATAAATTAATGAGCAAAAAAAAAAAATTTTTTTGGGCGTTGTGAATCTTAACACGTTGGCTACCAGCCAAAAAAAACGCTTACTCCGCTAGTATACACTGGCAAAAAACGCAAAAATCATTTCTGTACTTTGTGAGTCACCAGTGAACACAAGATCAATACAGACAAAAACGAACTCCATGCTCCACAAAAAAAACCCCTTTGTACCGCACGAGCGACTGCACTCAACCATGGAACTTGAGAAACTGACGGTAATGACAATAGTGTGTGTACACCGGTGACTCACATGGTAGCCAACGTCCCAAATAGCATTTTCAGCAGAAATTATGGTGTTTATCCCCATATTTCGTCACCATGCAAGTCGCGGCGATAAGCAATTTATGTCGCAAATACGTATCTAGTTGTGCCAACGAGACGCGCAACGAGACCCATAGTGGGGAACACTTTTCAGCGGTTTGCGGCGCCGCAATTATAACGACAGGGACGTAATTAGTTGCCTCATGCGCGAGCGTCATCTGACGGCATTATATCACACAATTACACAAATCATCGAGCGGGTTTTCTTTCTCCCTCGAATGCTTGCTAGTAAACAGAGATGAACAAATAAAAACGTAAGCAGAAGACGAACGAGAAAAATCTAATGGCGACAAATTAATGAACACTTTTGTGGAGTGTTATTTTATAATGGACTTTTCTTCCGGTTGCATGTCGTGATTTTAATTGCCATTAAAATTTTTCGACAATATTGGATCTGAAATTTAAACAGATTTTAATGGGCCATCGAATTATTTTGTTTTTAATCAAAAATTTCTTTAATTTTATTTTATCGGTAAAATTTTTTTTCTTTTGCAATGAAATTTTGATGCCAATAAAATTATGCTGTTTCAAAAATGTATGCTATCCACTTTTTATGCAATATCCTTCAGTCATTCGCCTGAAATAAGAAATTTAATTCTCGAAACGAAATCGTTTCCATCAAATGTCAGTGAGAAATATGGCGGCTGAAGGCATCAATTTTTTTTGGTGTTTCTCAGACGGGGAGCTTTAATGAAACTTTAGTGGCAGACTATTTCGACCCGAAAACCATCAAATGCTGCTCTATCGCTGCAGGAATTTTCATGAAGCGAATGTTGCCCCAAAGATGAACCGTGGGTCACCAATTTCCCCACTAAAGCAATTGTGGCTTTGCAGACGCATTATTAATCGGTGCGACGCGCTCGTCACTTCTTTCGCTTCTTTTACGCGGATGTGAATTATAGGTGTAAATTTTTAGCCCCGATTGCGTAAATTGCTGCATTTTAAAGCCGCAAAGAACAAATCTCATGTTCCCGTACTTTTCGATGCTATTTGGGGTGTTAAGTTAAAGTGACATAATAATTTTTTGATTTTTTTATGCTTTGGTCTCGCTTTTGTTCTTAATACACAATGATTTGATTACATACCAGGTCTTTTTAATATTGAATTTAAAAATAATTCCGAAAAATGTTTAACTTTTCTCAGAAATTACAACAACAATCAAGGATTTCGTATTTGATCTCGTATTTGCATTGTTAAGAAGCTCCAGTGTACGTGCAAAAATCCGTGAAGATGCGGCGGAATGTCTTGGAAGTTTGGCTATCGGCGATGGAAAATACTTTACAGTGAAGAATTTAGAAAAAATCCTTACTATTATTAAATCCACGAAGGATGCTGCTTTGAATATTGCAATTGCACAGGCAATCGTTGCAACGATTGCCGGCTACGATTCAAACATCACAGAGAAGGAAAGTGGCTTCATTAATCCACATTGCGAGGATAAAACACTGGAATGGTTCCTTAATTCATTGATAAAATTGGTTACCGATCCAAATCCACATTCTAGACAAGTCAGCAAAAATAAATCTTTTTTATTATTGAAAAAATTTATAAATTTTTCGTATTTTTTTTCAGTCGTCTGCCATTTGGCTCTTGGCCATTGTTAAAAATTGCTCTAGTCGTCGGCCAGTTCTATCGAAGAAACAAATTCTGCAATTTGCCTTTACAGAACTTTTATCTGACGATAGTGGTACGTTATTAATGATTTTTCGATTGTAAAATCAATTTATTTCAAAAATGTCTCGCCCTCAGAGTTTGTTCAGGATGTCGCATCACGAGGTTTAGGCCTGGTGTATTCACTCTCTGATCCAAATGGACAAACCGAGCTGGCAAGCTCTTTATTGGATCAATTAATTGGTGGCAAACGTCAAGTGAATCAAGTCAATCCGGATACTCAAATGTTCGAAGAAGGCGTACTCGGCAAAACTCCAACTGGGTATATTTTAACTTTTCCCCTATATTTCAGGGCGTGTTCGAAACGGTCTATAATTGGATGCAAATTCTAGTATGTTTCCATTCATTTATCACAGCGAACTGGAAACTTTCCAATAAAAACTGGAACTAGAACGGAAATGAGCATACAATTAGACCGTTTCGCACACGTCGATCTAAAACTGTCTAAATTATTTTGTAATTTAAATTTCTAGTGGCAACATAACAACCTACAAGGATTTGTGTAGTTTGGCATCGGATTTGAACCAACCTGAAATGATTTACCAATTTCTACAGCTTGCCAATCATAATGCCCAATGGACGAGTAAACTTGGCGCTGCGTTTGGTTTGAAATCAATTTCAAAGGAAGCCAAAAGTAAAATGCAACCATTTTTGGGAAAGATTGTCCCTCGTCTATTTCGATACACGTACGATCCGACGCCAAAAATACAAAATTCGATGATCTCAATTTGGGATTCGTTGGTCACTGATTCGAAAGAAACTATCGAGTTGTATTATTGGGATATTTTAAAGGAAATCCTAGCAAATTTGACAACACCAGAGTGGAGAGTTCGCATTGCTTGCTGTTTGGCTATTCGTGATTTGATTAGGCGGACTTCTGGCCTTAAATTGCGGAGTGATGAAAAGGCAAAGAAGATTAAAGGTATGAAAATCACATTCTTGATTAATTGTTTTTCAATTAATTTTATGTAACAACATTTTTGTAGATCCAAATGCGCCAGGATGTTCCCAGTCAATGGATGTTGGTAATTTATTTAGTGAATTTTTATGTTAATGATTTTTTCATATAATTCTTTTTTAGACGGTGATGTACCAGAACCAGAGCTAAAAGAACTTTGGTCGCAGCTATTCCGAGTTATGGATGATATTCATGAAGGGACAAGACTTGCTGCTGAAGGAACTGTTACCACTCTTAGCAAGGTAAATTCGTATTTCATAATCAATCTTGATTTTATAATCCTACCACTAAAGTTAAAGGAAAAGTCACCGCTCCTTCTATAATTCTATTTTTAAAAAAATATGTCCGACAGAGTCTAGACTCCACTTTATTCTGTGACAGAAAATTCATTTTTTGAAGAAAGAAAATCTATGCCTAATTTTGTGAGCCCCAAACTTTTTATGATCTCCCATCAGTCGAAAGTATTTACTGTATAAAAATCCAAACATTTTGAAATCATTTTTGTAATCAACGATCTCTAAAGTTTCTATGCGAATTTTCCCGAAAGAATGAAAGAAGAAAGGAAAGAGCCTCGCAGTAACACCATCTGTTTAATGGTAAAACCCCGATCAAAAATCCTTCAACGATCTAGCATTAAGGGGGGAGGGGATTGATGGATAGAGGAAGAGGTTTTTAATGTCCTTTATCCAATACTGAAAACTGCATCACAGTCGGTCGAATGGTGAAAGAGTAATCAAAGGAGAGATCCCGAACGGGAGAAGGCAGGGCTATATAAAATATCCTTTATTCTGGAAGTAACTCTTTTCGTCTACAGAATTTCATCGAAAGTGGTTCAGTCGTTTTTGCGTCATACCCAGTCATATTCAGATTCTATTTATTTTGTTTTTTTGCTTCAGTACCATAAAAATACATCGATGCAATTAAAACACTGTCCCTCCTACCCCTAGAGTTTTATTAAGTGTATAGATATGAAAAAAATTCTTAGCTCCTATTAATCTTTCTAGGTCTGTGTTGTGGCTGCTTCTAGTGATCACGGAAAATCTGGAACAGCCGTGGCAAGTTCAATTTTACCACTGCTTCTGGAAGTTGGCGTAACCCACACAGTCCCTGAAATTCGAAAGATCAGGTAAAATTATTTGAATTTAATTTAAATTCCGCTTTGAATTTATTTATTTTATTTTAAATCACTCAGTATCAAAACCATCTCAGAGCTGATTGAGTCATCTGGAGCACTGATAAATCCACATCTCCCATCATTAATTCCGTGCTTACTGAGAGCAACTGGCGAATTGGAAACACCAAAACTTTCCTATTTGTCCACCAGAATGAGTGGTGAAAGTGAGACACAAGACGTAGTCGACACACTTCGAGCCGAAGCAGCCAAATCTCATCACACTATGGACACCATAGCTAAGGTAACAACAATAATCTTTTATTGTTTTGATTTTTTTTCTACCGATTTTCACCGCAGTGCGTTAGACACATTGATTTCGAGGCTCTGGAGAAAATGACGCCAGCGATTCTGGAATTAATCAAAATTACTGTGAATCTAGGGACGAAAATTGCATGTGCCCATTTTATTTGTTTGGTAAATTGTTCTCTTTTACGCAATATTAAATATTCCTTTTAAAAACCGCATTGAATTTTAGATAAGTGTTCGTCTTGATAAAGAAATGACTCCGATAGTGGGAAAATATTTGGGGGCATGTTTCAGTGGGCTAAAGGAACGAAATTCAACCGTGCGAAAATACTATGCAAGCGCCATAGGTCATTTGGTTGGTGCGGCAAAGGTATTTTTATCTTTACTATCAAATTCTCTGTAGCAGTTTTAATGCTATTACTTATAGGAGCAATCAATAAAGAATTTGTTTGCGAAACTGTTTGAGTGTTACAACGAGAATCCACTAAATAAAGGCATTCCGCTTACGTTACAATCAATTAACAAACGACATCACGATATGCTAAAGGACTACGCCGAAAACATTCTACCGTTAATATTTTTCGCAATGCATGAAGAACCGAACGAGGAGAATAAAAGCAATATTGAAATGTGGAAAGATTTATGGTTGGATGTAAGTCCTGGAGATGCTGGAATTCGAATGAACTTGGAAGCGATTGTCGCACAGTTGGAAAACGCCCTGGAAGATCCAAGTTGGTTGAAGAAGGCTCAAACAGGAAATGCTGTTAATACGATCGCCACAAGGCTTGAAAAAAATTTAGAAGAGAAGAATCGACTGAAATTAATCAACATGCTGCTGACAAATATCCCTGGGAGGACATTCCAGGGCAAGGAGAGACTTTTACAGGCAATCGCCAGCTTATGCAAGGGCCTTGAAAAAGATGACCCGATCACATTGAAGATAATTGATTGTACCTTGAAGGAATGTCGCAAAGAGGAGCCCCAATATCGAACACACGCGCTGAAGGCGTTGGGGGATATTTTGGAAGAATTGCAGGCGGATCGGTTTGAGGAAGTGTACGACATGGTCTGGTATATTCTGGACAAAAAAGATTTACAGTCAGTCACTGGAGAGGAAGCTACCTCAGTATCCACAACTGAAGAGCGTGCAAAACGGGCCAACATCTTCAATAAATTAAAGGAGGCGGTGTGTGAGACACTGGGAAAATCGTGGCCAATCAATTCGATTGAAACTCAACGGAAATATCAGATTCAGTTCGTCGAACGTTGTGTTCAGTGCCTGCAGGACAACACTAGGCAGGTGCAAGTGAGCCTTTTGGTGGCATTGGGAAAGTTTTTGGAGCGATTAAAGATTTTTGAGGAGGATACAGAAGACGAGAACAAAGAGAAGAAGCCAAAAGTTGATCAAAATCGCAGCACAATCATTGAAAAAATTTGCAAAGAAGTTTTGTCGGCGATTGTTTACGCTGCCAGTGAGTATCAATTAAATTCAGCGTGAAAATATTTTGAGAAAAATTTCTTATTTTCGTGTTTATTCGTTTTAGCCCTTCCTCATACGGGATTAAAAAAGGAATCTCTGGGAATTGTTCAAACCCTTTTGAAGCGACTGTCAAGTAAAGAGGATGAAAAACACTTGGTATACGTGAGGAAAACATTTGAAGATAATTTATCGGTATTTCAAAAGGACAGTGCCCCTGAAGTAAAAATTCGTATTAAAGATATCGAGGATAAATTTCGTAAAATGTAAAACGCTTTTTTAAAAACAATTTTTGTCATATAAATTATATATATATATTTTTTAATTTATTAATTGAAAAATGTAAAGTCTATTGAAAATTTGTATTTGAAAAAAATAAAATAATAATAAACATAATTTAATTTAATAAATAAAATTTTAAATAATATATCGTTGTTTTAATGAGAAAGAATTTGAAATAATATTTTTATTAGGGAAAAAAACTAAGTGTGACGAATTTAATACTAGGGTTTCTCAAACAAGATCCCGGCATTCCGCGGTCGCAAAATGGTATCGGGAAATCACGGGTAATAATTTCCGTGTAGACTATGAAATTGCAGAAAATCTTTCTGTTTTTAATAGCCTTTAGGCCTATCTGAATTTAAACAAAACTGGCTGTATATCACTGAGAAATACAGCCGCTTTTTAAATCTTACCCAAATTTTATAAAAGAAAGCCTATGATAATTTGACTACTCAATTGGCTAAGCATGTAAAATAGTCAAAATTGTTGAAGCTAACATGCTGCTCGTGGTAGATGCAAACCAAAGGTTTTCTGAGTATGGTCCACCTTTGGTTTAAGGTTGAATTGGGTTTTGGTCAACTAAAGATTTTTTCGGTAGTTCCCTGATATTAATTTCCGTTTTTTTGAGTCAGAGGAAATGAAGAATGTTCCTAGATTAACATAAAAGAAATTCTAAACGTTATAAAAGAACTGCAATAAGGAAGTGACTATATTTATGAAAATAGTAATGAGACAAAAAAACCGCAAGAAATTTATTTAAGTAAACAAACGTAGGCAAAAGTTCTTACGTATTTAGGTAAAAATAACTTCTTGGGGTCTGTAGCCAGACTCAAATCACAAACATTTTCAAATCGACCCTGAAATTTTATGATAACAGCAATTGGCTTTTAAAAATGGTGCCCTCGTCTAAGAAAGCTTTTAAAGTCGTTTAAAGTTAGTTTGCTTAACTTTTGGTGACTAGAGAATTCAATTCAGCACACTTTTTGCTAACAATTATTCCCAATGCATAGGGTGACAATTTTTTTTTTGTTTGAATCCGGGACAGATATCATATAGCAAGGGGGCGGGGTGGGGGGAGATATGGGTGAATGCTTCGAAATTAGTCATGATCAGGAGAAGGAGGGTTTGTTTACATTTTTATTTGTAATTATAAGAGTGTTATGGGTTTTGATGTTTTGTTAATATAATAAAAACTGTGCGGCAGGCAAAATTGTTGCAAACAAATCTAACCACTATTAAAAATTATTGAACGAAATGCGCCGCAGGCGATTTATTGAAAAAAAGATGCCCTAGAATCGGCAATTCCTGACGAAACTGCGCCACAGGCGAACATTTTTTAATTTCAAGGTCAACTTGTTTAGTGATTTAGAAATTGCAACTCTAGATAGCCTAATTACAGTTGCGGAAACAAATGCTTATAAAATGCTCCTCATTAGATAAGCACGTCAACGACATTATGATAATTATGTCTCTTTAGTTATTTATTATCTTAATTTACCGACATCGTGGTCAAGATTCGAGATTTTTTTCTCATGCTTTGGGGAATGAAAACAAATTATTGATAAATCAATTGAACTAAAATCAGCATGACTGGGCGATTGATAATAATCGATCACTATTGATACCATTTGACTTTTTTTATACTCCCGAATCCATCGATGAAAAGTCTAGCAAAAGAAATTTGTTTTTTGTATTCCTATTTCTATTGATTACGCGCAAATGCAATTCATTCATAGAAAACTTTATCAATTTTTTTACACTTTTTATCTGTTGACAAAAGCTGTTAACTATTTAAATAAATTTGAAATCAATCTTATCAAATCTCCTCCAGAAGCAAAAAAATAATAATAAAATAACTATTAATTAATACACAATTAAAGAATTTCCACAAATTTGTTTATTGCGTATTTTATCAACTTGGAAGGGTACACTTCTAACACGCTAAAGTCAACTGAAATAATACCCGTTTGGAAAGAATTGCCTAATCATTTGTTGATGTAACAAAAACCTAACAAAAACAAAATTGAAATTTATTAATTATACAATGATGATGTAAAAATCCGATAAATGTCTAGAACGCGTTAGATGCTATAAAATTCGAGATCGTACTCGTATCTTGAAAAAATGCTGCTTAAACTACAATCCATGTAAGTTTATTCGACAAGGTCTTTACCACGGACGGTTATACTTAAAAGACTTCAAATCGTAGTAATTATTAACAGTCTGTAAACGTTGTCCAACTTATCAAATACACGCAAAGTTGAATAATTATTGGATTATTTAAAAACCTTTTGTAAAAACTATATGGCAATTTAATAATCAGGGCAATAAACTTATCTAACTTTTCTATAAAAGACGTTAAAAACAGTTTTTAGAATTTAGTTATTCGGTGAACGCTAATGGAGGCAAATCAAAAATTTGAAAGTGTATAGATTAGATTTTGTAAAGTAAGTGAGTTTGAATTGAGGATAAAGTGTATAATTTTTTTAGTGGTTTTTGCTGTTATTACAATAGAATTAAATCTGTTATTGCATATTTTTAAAAAACCAATTTAAAAGGCAAAATACTTCGCAATTAATTTCTCGAGGAATAATGTTGATTAAATATAAGAACTTATAAATAAAAAAGGGTTTAAAACATCATTTTACACTAAGTGTTTAAAAGCTTTCATTTAGCTTACTCTTTTGTGTGTTTGTCTGTCATGGTCAAATTTTGTAATCTAATTTCGATCCACTTGCACTTATCTAATTGACTCAGAATTTTTCACACATACGTAACTTCAGTACAATACAATATTTTCACTACTTTGTCCTTGTAAGGATAACGTAAGGTCCTGTTAGGATATCGTGATAATCTTTTTTCTGAAATTTTCTCGAAAAAATCTCACCTGGGGATTTTTTGAGGCCGCTGAATCCGACTTTGGAGTCAAAAAGTATGTAAGGATATCTCAAAGTGAAGGATATACATTCGAAGACTAAAAGTATATATAAACGTGGCATAATTTTAGATTTTTACTCATTTTTGAATAAAAAATTTTTTTTTTCTGAACATCAAAATCGTACAGGAGCACTTGTGTTTTCCTAACTTATGCCAAAACAAATATTTTTTCACAAATTTATCAAAAAACGTGTTAGCTGAATCTTACAAAATTAGTGCTTTTAGTGTTATTATTTTGAAAAAAAAAATTTCATATGTGAAACCACAAATAATCCATAAATAAAAAAAACAATATAATAAAACAGTATATCGTATAAAAATCAATCACCAGAAATTCCTTAAAACCATGAAAATACTAAAACAAATTAATTGTGGGAAATTTCCATTAAAATTTAAATATTTTATTTCAGATTAATATGGCGTTTATAACTGAAATTTTAATACTCCTGGTCAGCGCAGTCAGTGTTCTATATTTATATTCAAAATATCAATACCAATATTGGAAACGTAAAAATATCCCATATATACCGGCATCTTTTATATTTGGAAATGTTCGAGATATAATTTTGATGCGGACAAGTCCTGCTTATGCTTTACAGAATTTGTACCACCACGAGAATTCAAAGGATCAACCCATAGTTGGAATGCACATTTTCCATAAGCCAGGACTTTTAATCAGAGATCCAGAACTGATTAAAATGATTCTAGTCAAGGATTTCAATAAATTCTCAAATCGGTACTACAAACAATGTTCAATTTAAATTGAAGTTTTGGCTAATATAAACATCTTAATTTAGTTACTCCAAATCTGATCCACATGCGGATAGTTTGGGAAGCAACAATTTATTCTTCATTAGAAATCCAACTTGGAAACAAATGCGTGCGAGTATTACGCCAGTCTTTACTAGTGGAAAAATGAAGCAAATGTTTCCACTTATGGAGGAGGTAATTAAAAATTTATCCGCAAACTTTAGTAACAATTTTTCATAACAGTTTTTCATATTACAATTACAGATTGGTGTGCAGCTTGATTCATACTTAAAAGGACTTCCATTTGGAAATAAAAACGCGGTTTCGTTGGAGATCAAGGAAATCTGTGCGTTATACACGACTGATGTTATAGCGAGTATTGCTTATGGAGTTCAAGCGAATAGTATAAAAAATCCTAACTCGGATTTTAGACGAAATGGAAAGAAAGTCTTCCATTTTACATATCCCCGTGGATTTGAATTTAATATGTTTTTCTTTTTACCTCAGTTGGTTTCAACACTAAAATGCAAAGTAAATAAGCTCGCATTTTTAATACAATTTTACTGAGTTACAGTGAGTTATTTTCAGGTCTTTAAAGCAGATGTTAGCACATTTTTGCGGGATACCATAAAGTATGTCATGGAAGAAAGGGAAACTTCTGGTCAAAAACGCAACGATCTGATTGATATCTTGATTTCATTGAAAAACACAAAGCCGAAGGAAGGCGAATTAAAGTTCGAGGGCGACGTTCTGGTTGCACAAGCGGCGATTTTCTTCACAGCTGGTTTCGAGACTGCATCTTCGACCATGTCCTTTGGAATGTACGAATTGAGTAAAAATCCCGAATTGCAGGATAAATTAAGAGCCGAGATTAGAGACGTTTTCAAAAACAATAACACATTAAACTACGACGTGGTCAATAGTATGGAATATTTGAATATGGTTATTCAGGAAGTTCTCAGAATGTATCCACCACTTCCATTCCTTGATCGTGAATGTACACTTTCTAGTGGTGAAGATTACTCTCTGGAGCCAATCAGTGACTATAAAATCCCCAACGGAATGCCGGTTTATATTCCCGTTTATGCCATCCAACGAGATGAGAAGGTGATTTCCTTGCTTGGATTTCTATTTAAGTACAGATAATAATATCTAAACAATTTTTCAGTATTTCCCTGAACCCAACAAATTCAATCCCGAGAGATTTTCTCCAGAGAATAAGGATTCCATAGTTCCGTATACCAATTTACCATTTGGAACTGGACCACATAACTGTATTGGTGAACGATTCGGTATTTTGCAAGCGAAAATCGGTTTGATTTACTTTTTGAAAAATCATCGAATTCAACCATCAGAAAAGACATTGAAAAATATGAAACTTGACCGAAGAGCATTAATTATTCAGGCAGAGGGTGGAATTCAGCTTGATGTTGTACATGACCCTATAAAAATATAATTTTAATATTTATTTTTAGATTTATTGAGAATAAGAATTTTATATTTTAGAAGGCAAGAAAATAGATTTTTCACTGGAACTTAATTGAATAAATTGTTTTATTTCTTAAAAATTAAAAAATCTTAACAATTATATCCATAATAAAGAAAAAATATCAGTTGTGGTCAACACAAAACTTTCTTCTACAAGATCTACGACCCTGCGCAATTTACGCTAGAGCCCTGTCGCGTTGTCAACCTAAGACGACCTCCCAATAAATTCTTGGTTTTTTCAAAAATATCAAAAACGTACAAAATTTGAGATAACTTGAGAACTGTAAAAGATATCAATTTACGGTAAATGGCAAAAATGTAGAAAATGTTAACATCTTTAATTATTCTTTTAACTGATTTGTCGAAAAACCGTTAGTTTGCAAATTATTCGCAAACATATGATTTTTTACATATTAATGAAAATATCTCAATAACGGTAAAAGATAACGGATAACGGTAAGAAACAAAATTGTGCAGAATGCCATTCTCATTAATTCACTTCATACATTCAGTCAGCAAAAACCCGTTAGTTTTCGAGATAATCGCAAAAAACTGTTTTCTTGGAAATAACGGTTTATCTCGATAAGTTTTGTCATACTTAAGGCCACTAAAAAACGCGTAGTTTGGGAGTAAATCGAGAAAAACGAAATTGCGATTTTTGAAAAACCGCCATTTTGGATACTTCCGGTTAACGGATTTCCACCAAAAGTTGATAGGATCGTCCCATTTCAGGACCCAACATGCCTATAAAATTTCATGGCGCTAGCTCTATTAGTTTTTGAGAAATCTTGTACACAGACTGACAGACTGACAGACTGACAGACAGACTGACAGACAGACTGACAGACAGACTGACAGACAGACTGACAGACAGACTGACAGACAGACTGACAGACAGACTGACAGACAGACTGACAGACAGACTGACAGACAGACTGACAGACAGACTGACAGACAGACTGACAGACAGACTGACAGACAGACTGACAGACAGACTGACAGACAGACTGACAGACAGACTGACAGACAGACTGACAGACAGACTGACAGACTGATAGACAGACTGACAGACAGAAAGACATTTTTTAAATATGACTCCAATCGACTCAGGAGTGATCGGGAAATGTTTTTTAGGCAAAATTAAGAGGTCGAAATTTTTCATGAATACAATACTTTATTATACTCCGTAGAAGAAAGTAAAAATGACAAAACTTTTAATGCGTATGTTATAAACTACGGCAGATCACACTTTTAACACGCTAAACCCAGCCAAAATGACCAGCAAAAATTATTTCCAACTGGTACTAACAGTTGGAAACAATTTTTGTTGGTCATTTATTGATATAACAAATGTTGCAGAAAAACAAAACCGAAATGTCTGTTTTTGCAGAATCATTATGTGGCTACAAATGTCCGGCTGCGGATTGTTGTGGGTATAGATAATCATAATATTATAGAAGAGATAATGCATAGATAATGTGACTCTATTTATTCTCAAAAAAAATATTATTGATAATAATATTTCCACTTGAAAACTTTTTTAAAGTGTTGACCACTGTCGAATTCACATATTTTTAAGAGATAACATTCTAGTAATAATTACAGTGTACACACGAAAATTTGAATAGTTGCTGTGAAAATTTAAAAAGTTTTCAAAATTCCCAACCTCAGGACAAGGGTCGTGGAATCGAATGGAATTCAGCCAGCGGATGGAGAATTCAGCTTGATGTCGTGCATGACCCTATATTATTCATAAAATAATAGAAATATAATTTATTAATTTATGGGTAATAGTCGATGTTAGTCTGATTTTTATACCCGTATTTATTTATTTATTTATTTATTTATTTATATTTGAGCTAAAGTACAGAAAAAAAATTCCAATTACACTGTAGCATCAAGAATCAAACAATTTGTTTTTTACTCTATTTTTAAAATTAAGAAAAGTGCAATTTAAAGATCCAAATTGGAAAAAATCATGGGTGCGTTGTAACCTGATAATTGGAGAATTAAAATAAATGTTCATAGTAGTACCTGGTGGCGCAAATGTATTATTATTTCTGCTGTTAAAAGCTGGCATTCTTATGTTAAACTCTTCGTTTAATGAGGTGTCTAAAAAACCATGTAGAATTTTGAATAGCACACATTCATCAAGATAAATGCGACGACTTTCTAGGGAATGCATGTGAAGTTGTCTCAATCTAGTTGTATAATCTAAGTCTTTTATGTTATGCTTTAATAGGAGACTTTTAGTAAACTTCCTTTGAACTGACTCTATGGTTAACTTGTGAACGTCCTGACAGGGACTCCACACCACGGAACTGTATTCTAAAATACTCCGCACTAGTGATTTAAAAAGTAGAATACCTGTAGCAATGTTATTAAGTGTAGATGAAATTCTTAGAACAAAGCCAGACATGCGATATGCTCTATTGGCAATGTCTGCAAAATGATAATCAAACTTAAGTCTAGAGTCGAAGATTATGCCAAGGTCTTTGATATAACTAACTCGCTGGAGAACAGTGCCATCAATATTGTAGTCAAAATCCAAGGGAATGGTGAAACCAAAACTAACCAAAAACCAAAACGTGTGGTGAAACCAAAACGTATGGTGAAACCAAAACTAACTTTGCCTTACCGTTTGTAACGCCAAGATCCCGTCATCACACACAAAAATGAATTATACTAGTGTGTTTAGAATGATAAAAAAAAATTGATTTTTGCATGTCCGTCCGTCTGTCCGTCTGTCCGTCCGTCTGTCCGTCTCTCCGTCTGTCCGTCCGTCTGTCCGTCCGTCTGTGGCGCGTATTGCGGACCCACGGAAATTTGGCACAAAGTCGTTTTTCCTAAAATGCGAGGTTAAGTTCGTTAATGTGCAAAAACGGACTCGCCATATGAACTAAACGTTTTTTACGAATTTCTTAAAAACGGTGCATAGTTGTTTAGGACACGTTTTTACATAAAACTCCCATATATCAAAATCCAATTGGAAGAACTTTTAAAAAAATCTTATGGGAAAATTGGACTTCAAATTGGAATTTTGGTACAACTGTTCGAACTTTGATACGAATATCACCATACGGGTTTTGAATAATAGCCAGATTGGCAATTATAGCTTTTGTTATGTTTATTTAAGTTGTTTTGTAGCTATGTACCACCTAACTATATTTTGAAATCGTTGGAAGCTTATATTTCGGAAACTATACAACCTAGGAAGATGAAATTTTGCTACTTTTCGTAGTCCCGGCGACAATATTATATTTTGAGTCCTAATGAGGATAACTGTACAAATTTTCCGGAAAAAATCTCGTTTGTGGGTTTTTTGGGGTCGCTGAAGCCGATTCCGACATTAAGAAGTCTGTAAGGACAACGGAAAGCCATATAATAATAACGTGATTATCCATTTCTTTCAACTTTCCGGAGAAAATCTCATTTGGGAGAAAATCTCAAATCTCACGATTTGAATTTTTTTTATCGTCGCAAAACGAACTAACGTAACGAAATAAAATTTGAATTTCATTGCATAACGAAATGTATAACGTTACGATTTTTTTTTTCGTTTGCCATCCCTGATCATTATGTAAACTTCCAAAAAAAAAACCTAATTTTATAGCACAGATAATCAAAATATACTACTGATAAGTTAGCCATAATATTTACACTCAATTTATATTATATTTAAATGATCTTGCATTGTAGTAAGAATTCAGTCTTTAACCAGTGTCCATCCATTAACTACTTATAAATTGGAAAAATTGATGAGAGTTGATGAGACTTAAGAAGTTCTGTAAAATTTTATAAAGTGTTCAACTCTATAGCAATTAAACATAAATTCGTTTGTTTTATTTTTTTTAAAAGACTTTAAAAAAAGGTGATTGAATTGGCTTTATTTTTATGTGGAAACAAATTAAGAAATTTAAATAATAAAGTGAAATTATTAAAGCAGTAAATTTAGGACAATAATTCATTTCTGAGTAGAAACTTTTTCGTGAATATAGACTGAAAAATGTTTAATTGTGATTTCTTTAAATTATCTCTTCTCTTGAATTGTTTTTATTTTCGAACGAAGCATTTTTTACAGTAATATAAATTTTACACCTCAAGTAATTTCTTTTTACTGTAGTACTAAAATTTTTAACTTTTTACAATTGATTGTGGATAAATGATCTTGAAATAAAAAAAAATTACATAACACAGTTGAGAAAATTAAACCACTTCATTTTTTTCTACATCATAATTCTGTGCACAAAACCGATATCAATCTAAAATATTTTATTTGACAATATACGTTGTTTTCAACCACATTCTGATAAGTTATCTCAATTATTTGACTCATACGCTAATGAATATAGTTAAATATATCAATATTTTGAAAGCATTTGTTTGATTATGCATTAAAGTGTTTTTATAAAAAAATTTTGGGTAATTCGTATTCTGATGTATCAAGGCCTAATGTATTTTTTTGATTGGCGGAATATTTCTTGGATTTATTTTTTTTACGCATGCTTAAAAACGTTATCTTATATTTATAAATGTTACTCTATTAAAGGTTAAAAAAGAGTTTTGTTTTGAAAAATTTGTGGAAATCATACTAATATTATAAAAATGAGTTGGTGTCTGTCTGTCTGTCCTCTTTCACGCAAAAACGGCTGAACCGATTGAGTTGAAATTTGGCAAGAGTGTATGTGGTAGTTCTGGTTCCAACATAGGCATACGGAAAAGTGTCGCGAGGGGTGGGGGGAGTAAGGGGAGGGGGTAAAGTGATTTCGAAACTTGGTTTTTGCGCTATGTTACTCTTTCGCGGGGAAACTACTGAACCGATTGGGCTGAAGTTTAGCACCAACATAGACCATAAAAAAAAAAATTTGAAAGAACTTAACCCGGCAACGAAGGGTATGCAATCTAGTATTTTAAAAAAAAAAGTTTCGTGAAATCGAATTAAAATTCTTTGGTCTTTTGATGGCAAAACTGCATCCTTTCTCGGAAAATCATAAAACTTCTAACGTTTGTATTACGTAGACGGGAAGAAGACAGCTCAACGAACCCACTTGAATCCCATTTTTATACTCTATATGATATATCATATCGTATTATGTATATCAGATTTAGTATATCGTTTGTAACGCATCGAATCAAACATACAAAAATTAACTACACCAGGGTGTTAGGGATGACAAAAGATTTAGAGTTGGTCCGTCTGTCTGTCTTTCCGTGAATACCATGAGTTAGAGACTTAAAATGTTGTATAGTTACGTTTCTCGTAAATGGTTCGGCTAAGTTATTGAACAGGCAAAATTGGACCATTCCATTCTCCTTTCCCCATACAAACGAAACTGTTTTTTGCAATTTTCTCGAAAACAGTGAGTTATATTGAAAAATTTATAAAGATAACATGTGTTTAGAATAGGATTTTACATAACTCATCCATACATTAAAATCCAATCGGACAATTGCTTCTGCCCTCTACCATGAAAATGGAATACTTTTTTTTCCTGTTTTCTCGAAAACTGCGCATCGTATCGAAAAATTTATGAAGATGAAATGTGTTTAGAATATGATTTAACATAACTTATTTGCTTATTAAAATCCAGTTAAACTACTCCTTCCCCCTCCCTCAACAAAATTGAAAACATTTTTTCTATTTTCTCGAAAACGGTGAATCATATTGAAAAATTTATTAAGGTAAAATCTTATCTATACTTTAAAATCCAATCACTCGTTTCCCTCTCTCCTAAACAAATCGATTTTTTAAAATAAACATGTTCTCTGTCATCATATAAAGTATTTGCCGATTGGTCCCTGGCAATTGCAGCTTTTCTTATGTTTAAATCTACATTGCACTTAAGTTTTACGTGTGAAATTCGATCTACACGTTTTTGAGGTGTACAGTACGGAACGCACAGGCAAACTAGGATTTGGGTGTAAATATTTCTAAAATGTGTATTACCTTTCTCCCTTTCGATCGCCTTTTCTATTATGTCATAAATGAGTCGCCCAATTTTTATGGGATTTTCTCTTACTATTTAATATATTATGATGATTTATCCCGATAGTTTATTTTTTCCATGAAAATGTCCTATTGTTTTATTTTTTCCTTCGAGAACTAACTGCGTGGTAGATCGCATATTTTTAGAATAATTTACCAATTTAATGATAATGTTTTCAAACTTTAACTCTTTTACATTAATAAGTGTCTTCGCCAAGTGCGCGATGTTTCACGAAAAAGTTTGAATTAAAAAGAAAAGCTAAATTTTGTAAAAAATAATGTTGAATTAATCAAAACTGGACCAAACCTTCATTGCAGATTGATATGGCGTTCTTAATGGAGATTCTAATATTTTTGGTGACTGCTTTGAGTTTTTTGTATTTTTACTCCAAATACCAGTACCAATATTGGAAGCGTAAAAATATCCCATATATACCAACATCTTTTATCTTTGGAAACCTTCGGGATATTATTTTAATGCGGAGAAGTCCTGCGTATGTTTTACAAGACTTCTACCAACATGAAAATGCAAAAGATGAACCTATAGTTGGAATACATCTCTTCCATAAACCAGGACTTTTAATTAGAGATCTAGAACTGATCAAAATGATTCTAGTGAAGGATTTTAACAAGTTCTCAAATCGGTATTTTGATTTTTTTTTAATTTCTTCAATTATTTACTAATAGAGGGTACTAACCTTAATTTAGGTATTCAAATTCAGATCCACATGCGGATAGTTTGGGAAGCAACAATTTATTCTTCATTAGAAATCCAACTTGGAAACAAATGCGTGCGAGTATTACGCCAGTCTTTACTAGTGGAAAAATGAAGCAAATGTTTCCACTTATGGAGGAGGTAATTAAAAATTTTTCCTCAAATTTTAGTAACAATTTTTCATAACAGTTTTTCATATTACAATACAGATTGGTGTGCAGCTTGATTCATACTTAAAAGGACTTCCATTTGGAAGTAAAAACGCGGTTTCGTTGGAGATAAAGGAAATCTGTGCGTTATACACGACTGATGTTATAGCGAGTATTGCTTATGGAGTTCAAGCGAATAGTATAAAAAATCCTAACTCGGATTTTAGACGAAATGGAAAGAAAGTCTTCCATTTTACATATCCCCGTGGATTTGAATTTAATATGATTTTCTTTTTACCTCAGTTGGTTTCAACACTAAAATGCAAAGTAAATAAGTTCGAATTTTTACTAAAATTTTACTGAGTTACAGTGAGTTGTTTTCAGGTCTTTAAACCAGATGTTAGCACATTTTTGCGGGATACCATAAAGTATGTCATGGAAGAAAGGGAAACTTCTGGTCAAAAACGCAACGATCTCATTGATATCTTGATTTCACTGAAAAACACAAAGCCGAAGGAAGGCGAATTAAAGTTCGAAGGCGACATGCTGGTTGCACAAGCAGCGGTTTTCTTCACAGCTGGTTTCGAGACTGCATCTTCGACCATGTCCTTTGGAATGTACGAATTGAGTAAGAATCCCGAATTGCAGGATAAATTAAGAGCCGAGATTAGAGACGTTTTCAAAAACAATAACACATTAAACTACGACGTGGTCAATAGTATGGAATATTTGAATATGGTTATTCAGGAAGTTCTCAGAATGTATCCACCACTTCCATTCCTTGATCGTGAATGTACACTTTCTAGTGGTGAAGATTACTCTCTGGAGCCAATCAGTGACTATAAAATCCCCAGCGGAATGCCGGTTTATATTCCCGTTTATGCCATCCAACGAGATGAGAAGGTGATTTCCTTGCTTGGATTTCTATTTAAGTACAGATAATAATATCTAAACAATTTTCCAGTATTTCCCTGAACCCAACAAATTCAATCCCGAGAGATTTTCTCCAGAGAATAAGGATTCCATAGTTCCGTATACCAATTTACCGTTTGGAACTGGACCACATAACTGTATTGGTGAACGATTCGGTATTTTGCAAGCGAAAATCGGTTTGATTTACTTTTTGAAAAATCATCGAGTTCAACCTTCAGAGAAAACTTTGAAAACTATGAAGCTCCACCGTAGAGCTGTAATTATTCAGGCTGAAGGTGGAATTCAGCTTGATGTCGTACATGACGTACATGAATAAAATTATAACTTTGTAATTGGTGTTTCTAGAATTATAAGAATAAGTAATTGCAATACTTTAAAGAATAATAACGTGACTTTATTATTTTTTTCTCTTACCTTCCTTCAATAAATATATACAAACAATAAAAAAAACATTTTTATTTTACCGCAACAATTGCAAAGCATCTCGGGGAGATAACTACATCAAATAACTTAATTAAATACGATTTTTCTATGGAGCACTGCTTAAGATAAAGTAATCGATCGAGTAGAATCACAGCTTCGATAATTGGTGCAAAAGACATCCGCAGCAGATAGAATAAATCTAGAAATTTTCTATCCAATTTATATTTTTCCAAGTATGAATTTATCTCCTCTTCAGTTAGAACGTCAAGACCTAAATTAAGTTTCTCGTTGCACTTTTTCAAGTAGTCGCTTAAACTTTCGATTTTCTTAATCTTTCCCACTTGGATGGAATTTTTCAATTCGGGATTCCTTTCACAAATGATTACCTCCAGTAAAGCTCTGTAAAAAAGCGACTCATTGGGCAATCCACGATCAGCTATGGTCCGATAAATCGATTGAGAGGCTAACATTCTTGCATTTCTACCTAATTGGCAGTTTTTGCTACGCAAAAAGTTGCTTATTGGAAATCCGGGATCTGTAACTAAATTACAAATTTGTTTGTTGACATAAAACTCGTCTTCTACAAATTCCTCTTTCAGCAGATGATAACAGCAACCAATATTGCAAAGAATTGTTATTTTTTCATTTTTAACGAATGATTTTAGGCATGTTGAAGCCAAATTGCCACAAGTGTGCAATCCTGACAAACAAATTTCTATATTTTCATCGGGAACCTCAAAATTATCCTTAAGTAATTGCAGAAAATCAGTACTTGGAGTGATATATTGATTTACTGTTTTGTAAGTGGAAATTCTTTTGCTTGAATTATCTTTTTGTTTTTTACCATGTCGTGGTGGTTTTATTCCACGACTTAATAGCTCTGCTCTTTGGGTTAAACCATTCCAGGCGCGCTAAAAAAAAGTCGTGGAGGGTTAATTTATGCAAATTTTCATATTTAAAAAGAAAATTTTAACTAACATCGAAATATTTGTATGTTTTTGGATTTGACAAACGAAATATAAAACAGTATAAGCGAAACCTACCCCCAGTCGTTTGTTTCTTTCAATTGCATTTTCAGTGTTCCCTTGATTAGCATCGATTCCAAGCACTTTCAGTTTATACTCCATAGCGAGACGCGAGGATAGATATCCCTTTCCATCTCCAGCGTCTATGACGAAAAGATCAGATTTTGTAGTCGATTTAGATAAATTGAAAATCAGCGAAGAGGCAATTTCTACCTAAAAATAAATCAGCTGTTACGGTAAAAATTTAAATCAAAGATATTTTAATTTCATGCACTATTTTAACCTTTCGCTAAATCTTACCTCGTGATTTTTCTTTTCGCTCATGAATTCCTTGATGCTGAGGCCCTCGTTTAACTTATCTTGATCGCATAGCCAACTGGGAAGTCTTTCGCAAACAACATCTCTGAGATTCTCCAGTCGAAAACTTTCGTTTTTTGTTAAAAATTCTGTAAGAGCCTGCAAATTTCCTGTGCTAGACTTTGGTTCCCAAAACATATAAATTGCCTCGTCTATTTGCTTCTCTTCAGTAATTTCTTTCCGAACTTCCTCCGGGATATACGAATTCCAGTGATTATCAGTGAGATAGTTTACCATGTGGCAATTCAACAATCCCGTGTACGGTTTCAAGAAATTTATTAAACTATCTAAATGTCTTTCGACTTGTTGGACATTCATTCTGCTTAATTAGAAAGACAAATCTTTTAGGGGATCTTGTATTTCATCCCGGATTTTCAGAACGGCTTTTACTTTTTTGTACTGTGTTCTGATATTTACAATTTCAGTGAGAATATCTTTCTCCGGATCGTTTGTTTTTGGAAAGTTTTCGATACTGCCTTTCAAACTCTGCAGAATTTTTAAAATTTTTGGATTTTTGTTTAATTTTAGATGCACCAAAACTAAACCCAAAATTGCACCGAGCTCGGATCCAAGTTCTTGGCCCTAAAAAATTGATTGATTCATAAGATTTTTTTGCAATTAAAAATTTACTTTATTTAAAATCTGAGTCTTTGATACAAAAACTAAGGTATTAATTGATTTGCACTTAAAAATCAAAATGTAAACTCTTTTGTAAGGTTAATGCATTTTTCAATACCTTTGCGTATCCCAGCTGATATCCTTCAAGATTTCCTTGTTGTACACCGTCTTGAAATCCCTCGTCGTATCCTTGTTTTGTTATTTTTTCTTCGGTAAGCAAAATATCCTCGAAAATATCGTTAATATCCCGTTCTTCCGCCAAAGTCATGCTGGGTTTTTTGTGATACACAATTTTGACAGTTTTTGACAAACTTGACATTCATGAGATTTTTACCACATGTTTAGTGAGGTGTGGTGAAATTGACCAAGTTTGAATTATTAAAAAAAAAAACTAAATACCGAAAAATTTGATCACTTTAGTTAATTAGAGTGGAAATGTAAATTTCAATAATGAAAAATTTGATTCTTTCAGTTCACTAGGTATTCCAAAAATGCTGATCAAAAAAATATTAATGTTAATTTCTGCGTTACGCTTTTAGTCAAAATTCAACATTTTGCACATCAAATTCATTATACTGCAAATAAAATTAATCCTTTTTCAGCTTAAATTGGATATTTTTAAATAAAACTTACCATTTTCGAAATTAAATTGGGATTTTTACAAATTAAATTAATCTTTTTGCACATTAAATTTAACTTTTTACCAGGCATAAAAAAAACGAAACAAAACCGTAATGTTCGACATTTTGTTATGTGACGAAACTCAAATTTCTTTGCTTTACGTTATTTCGATATTTACCGAAAAAAATTTCATTCCGTTACGTTTTTATTTCGCCATATGTTATATGAGTGCCAGTTCGTTTATGTATACTGTATATTTTTCCAATTATTACTGTAAATTTGTTCAATTTGTTAAAAATGATGATTTTCTGTGATTTCATTACGCAATCTTTTGAATTATGTCCACAATTTTCACAAAATCTTAAATTTTCATTTTTTATTTTTTTCTTATTTTTACGAATTTTACTATTAAGATTTAGCAGCCATTGAATTGTAATTGAATACAGACTCAATAGGGGTATTAGCATTTGCTAATAGAATAGTTGTTATCGTAGTAAAATAATACTAAATGATAAAGTTTTGCTCTCAAGCGTGGACACACCTTATCGCGGCTGTAGTACAAGTAGTTCAAAAAAATACCCAGTTCGAAAAAATACACATCTTTTCACTTTATCCTCGCTAATTTGATTTAGCGCCTGCTAAAAGTTTCGTGAAACCCGCAGTAAGCATTACCAATTCTAAAGACTGGTTTCCATTAGTGTCTACTGTTTCAATAACGCTATAACGAAATTTTTAAAGAAAAAAACCGGACAATAATTTCGTTACGTAGGTTGGTTGGTTGGTTTTGTAGGAGGGGGGCTTACAAGGGAACCCCACGCACGTAGGCCTCAAATTGGGCCCATCCATTGTACACATCCGATGTCCCTCGCTGGAGCAGATTGAGTTCAAGTCCGGTTGTTCAGCCATCCTGACAGTGCTGTGTATTTCCAAATCGGCTTCCAGCCCTGAGTTCTTGTCTTTTTACGTTACAATGACCTTTTGTATCTCTGTTTTTTGCAAATAAAATACGTCTAACAGTTTTAAATTTAAAAATTTAATGAATTTTATATTTTTTTAGAAGATGGTATCGTTAGCAGCACGCAGTAATTATCACTACTTGTGTAAAAGTAGGTGGGGTATACTTGGAATGACAGAATGCTACATGCGAATTGTTTGGAAGTATGTCTGTCCAATTTATCAAATCATGTTTTGGTATATTCTCGCAGATATTTCAAGTGATCACTTCAGTCAGTTAAAAATAATCTTGTAAATCACTGTTTTGTAGAACCTTGATGAAAGTCCTAAACACCTTGGAGAAAAAAATCTAAACACCAGAGAAAGAAAAAAATACTTTTCACTCAAGTTTATTACTTGCGAAAGAGTTTATTCATCAAATTACATGACAATCTAATTAACATTTTTCGCTTACTATTCAAATTATGCGTAATAGTAAGAATGAAAATTTAATAATAGTAATTCTCTTCAGAAGATTAGTACAATTACGAAGATCTCAATTGCACTAAACCACTTGGAATGAAAAACTTAAATTTAACGAATGATAATAGAGTAATATTTTTTTTTAGATATTTTTAAAAATAAAATAAGAGAAAGAGATTAATTTACTCAATACTTGTAATTTGTTTACCAGTAAAATACAAGCAGAAATTTTGATTAAAACAAAAAAAAAAAACTAGAAGAGTAAATTCTATCAAACACCGAATGCAGGAAGAAAATTTAAGTTTTGTTAATTCGAAATTATTTCTTATTTAAGGTGATTGGTTAACTGTTGTTATTCTTTTTACAATTTCTATCACAAAAATGCTATCAAATCTAAAAACTAAGTAAGAAGAAAACGTTGGACATCCAATCAATTACTTTGAAGTTTACAAATTAAAATCATTTTAATTACAATTAAAAAAAAAAACGAATTTCGAATCAATGTCCGAATTTAATGACGCCATGGAATTTCTTTTCACTTCGCTTTCCCCGTTGATTCATTATTCCCGTTACTGCTGGACTTGCCGCCATTCCAACTGAATCAGTTTTTCACCCAATACGCCTGATAGATTTTATCGGCTTGCGCTTTCACCTTATCGGTGGCGGATTTGGCGACTTCCTTAATTTTGTTAGTTTTCGTCAGGTACATTGAATGATCTAATTGCTGCTGGTGTTGCTGCATTGCCGCGGCATGCAACGGGAACATGTTTTGAAGGACGTATTCAAATCCAGCCACCTGGAAGTGTTTTTACAATTAATTAACACTTTATTTATGAAAAAAACATCTCGTTTTATTACCATTTTATAGCAGTTCTTCTTGAATCGCTCGACACCGAACGCTCGAATTGCTCTAGAGAAGCCAAACACCTGGGAATCAACCCAGGCGGAGCGTATTGCTATCGTTTTGCCGGGATTTTCGTCGCACTGTTTGTAAACGACCTTTTCCACAACACTCTAAAGTTAAACATAGAAACGGTTTTATACATTTAAATAAAACGTTCAATGGGAAGAAATTACCATAACTTTAGTAAATGCGATATTTCGAGTGTATGTTGTTAGTGTTTTTTTCTTCACATCCACAACAGATTCTTCGACGATCTTCACTGATTTCGCATTGTAGAAACGTTCGCCCCATTTCGGCACGGGATTCGTTTTTGATAAGATTCTTTTGCTGTGTAGTTTTCCATTGCGTATCTCTCGCTCTAGTGTATCTTCTGTTAGTACGTGGTTGCTACAAAAGAGTGGAAATAATTGCAAATTAAAATTCATGTTTCTATTTAACTTTATAAATTTTTGTTTCTTGGATTGCATTAGAATTCTAGAGAAAATATTTTAGTTTTATTTAAAAGGTTTTCGAATGGAATTTGAATCTAGAGATAGAGAGAAAAATCAGGTTCTGCTCAATCCCTGATTTTAAGTTGTCGGTAGTTTTTTAAAATCAATATAGGCGTGCAGTTTTTCTGCGAAATACGGCGCAGAATAGCAAAATTTTACTGTATATGAAATAGAAGTTGTTGAATTCGAGGTCACAAGTTCCATTATCTCTTCTTCGTCTATCACTAGAGTCCAATGGATCTCAGTATGATTTTATTTCCCATTTAATTTAGTTATGTTTCTAAAAACGACTGGCCATAAATGTAATATTTCATATTTTTGTGATTTTTGAAATAAAATAAAGAAAAAAACGATAGTTCAATGAATCTAAAGGGCAGTTTTGAGGGATTTTTGGCCGGTAGACGGAAGAATAATTGATCGAATTAAAAAACTATTATTTAAAAAACTATTATTTTAGGAGTCCTAATATTTAAGAATCACTTCGTGATCGATAGATTATAGAGATCCTCTGAGTTGATGTTTCTTGTCGCCAACCGTGTTAAATATTCACGATGCTGTTCACCACCAGAAAAAGACATTGGCGTATCACGATTCTGGTTTAGAAATTTCAAGACCAAATCCGATATCCCAAACTCAACTCGATGTAAATTCTTAACAGTTATTTGATCAACAAAGAACTGCTGAAACTTTAGTCCTTAATAATTCAACTGAAAAATTATGGAAACCATCCCAATGAGTCGCAGGGACTCACAAAAATCATGTAAATCATCCCCATGAGTCGCAGGGACTCACAAGACTAATAAAGAATTCCAATAGTGAGATTTTTTAAAGACCTAATTTGCAATAATGTCCAAATATTTATAAAAACGTGAGACATTCAGCATCAATTGGCCAAAAAATTAAAATAGATTCCTTGTTGTTTGTTAAAAATGTTGCCAAAACAGAGTTCACTGTTTGCAGAAAAATTCATGATACAAACAACATAATTTTTGCGGTCCACATGGCTTGAAAACCCACAAGAAAATATATTTTTTTTAATCTATGTCTTTTTCTTCATAACATTTCACTGATAATCTTTTTCTTCATAACATTTTTTTTTGACAAATGACTTCGCTAATTTAATTTGCTTGTTTAGCATTTCTAATCTTATTGAAAGCGATTTAATGGAAGTCTCGAATGGGTGCCTCTCACCATAGGGCTATCCACAGAAGCATTGAGGATCGATTCTCGATGCTTAAAGATTTATTTTTATAGTAGTTTCTCACGTGTCATCGCATTTAAAAATAGGTCAAAGTACAAGTCCGGTTGGACGTTTCAAGAAAATTAAAAGCCTCAACGATTTTCAATTATGGATCGATAGCTTCTTATGGCATTGACGGGTTGATTGTGGTTTGAGTGTGTTCCGTGAAGAGGGTGAATCTGGTTTCTGTTGTTTTCCGCCGATAAAATGTCAAACGTGATGCGTATCTCGTATCTTATCAACACCTGAATTGAAATTTAGACATTTAAATTGGACCAGGGGAAAAATACCTTAACGGGTTGGGGTAGCGATTCCAAAATGCTTGGGCGACTTGCTCCCAGCTGAAGTTGAACGTGGTTGTGGTCTCGTAGTACTTGGCCATTTCCAATGTTTGTTACTCCAGAAAGGCTCCTTTATTTAGCGGCTGCTGCGTGTCAGAAATATGTAGGAATGGTTCAGGAACTAATTGAGAATCTCCCTGTCGCCGTAGAGTTTTTGCTGTACTCTAGTTGCGGAAGTCTTATCCATCTGTCGACAAACTTCAACCTAACCTGTGGCGGAGCCCCGCAGCCACAACGAAATCACTTTGCGAACTTCTGACTGAAACTGGAGTGGACTTCGATTTCGTAAGAGTTCAGTGAAAATTGCTCGGGAGAGTGGTGAATTTTATTGGTTGGATAAAAATAGAATTGCTTTCGTGTGGATTAGAGGTTATGTTTGATGTGTTCGATAACTTAATGAGCACAAAGCGGTTTGTTTTAAATGTACGGTAACTTTGATATTTTCTGGACGAAGGAATTTACAAAACGGCAAATTCACAACAAATTCACGCCAGAATTTATCAGCAAGAAAACACAAAACTCGCTCACCACGGACAGGCCGACAGCCACTATTGATTGTTTCTATCAAAATACTAAAACTCACCACGAAAACTGTCAGTTGCGAAGCTATGAAAAAAATATTCAATTTCAATGACTTTTTAATTTGATGTGCACAAGCAAAATAATTATTAAATCAAATTCAAATAAAACTATTTCTTTGCTAGTTTATCGTTTAGATAAATAAATAAAGCAAAATTATGGATTTTGATTATTTGGATTCTGAGCGTGTGATTCACTTTCAAAGTTTCGTTGAGGTGGTGAGATGAGCTTATAGTGGTTGGAATATTGGAAAATTTGAAACTTGACTTGTGGCTAAAAAACGAACTTTCGCGGGTACAAAGAATGTGGCACCGTGCGCGGTCGAAAAGGGAACTTCTAATAGGTGTGTGAATGAAAAATGCTTCTTGGTGCTTTTTAAAAACGATGGAAAATAAGTTTTTTTTTAAAAGCTTTTATTTAGCTCGCCTTCGTTTCTGTCTGTCTGACTGTCTGTTTGTCGGTTTGTTTGTCTGTTTGTCGGTTTGTCTGTCTGTTTGTCGGTTTGTCTGTTTGTCGGGGTCAAATCTTGCAATCCATTTTTTTATTTTGTTTCTTAAATTCAATTAAACAACGATTCAATGAATAAATTTGATTAAAATTTAAAAAGACTACTTTAGGAATTTGGTCTTTGGATATTGGTTCGATTCGTAAATTGGAAAATTCATTTTATTTACATAATTTTTAGAAAAAAAACCTATTACAGTAATCCCCCGCTTTACGGACGGGATGCGTTCTACGGAAACTGTCCGTATATCGAAAATCCGTAAAACGAAACCTATTTTAGTATGAGATTGTACTGGGAATAAATAGATGTGTTCCAATCAATAGAAATGTCCGTAAAAAGAAACCTATTTTAGTATAAGCTCGTATTAAAAATAGATAGATGCGTACCAAAAAAATCCGTAATACGAAACAGATTAGTATAATATATTAAAATAATTATTTAACCACTAGAATAATGAGAAAACTATATAATTATAGAAAAAAAATATTTATACTACTTGAAATGGAGCATAAATCAATTGAATATGTTAAAACCAACAAAATATTATGGGACAAAACATGCCGCGGACAAAAAAACGTTGCTGTTTCTACGTAGGTTTCTGCTAGTTTCGTCAGAATTCAAATTTCATTGTGGGACAGAAAGCAGATTCTGCTTCTGCTGCTGCCTCTGCTTCTGCTTCTGCTGCTGCCTCTGCCCAATTGGAGTTCTCGCTTAAGAATAGCAAATAGATTTTTTAAAAATACACCGCACTGCAGTTTTTTATTGCCTTTTTTTAATTCTCTTTTGTGTATACACAAAATGTGTCAGAAATTTCGGAGAAATTAAGTATGTACATTTACAATAAATACAACATAATTATGGAGGACTTTTTCTTGATTTTTTTCTGTGATTCAAAAAAAAAATTTTTTTTTCTCCGTAATAGCGAATTTTTTTATCCGTATAGCGAATTTGTTCCTATATTAGTCATGTCCGTAACTTCGAATTTCCGTAAAACGAGCGTCCGTATAGCGGGGGATTACTGTATTCACATAATGTTTAGAAAATAATAGAAAATTCAATATAAAATATTAAAAATTAGTACTGGGACAAATTAAGAAAATATAGAAGTAGGTATGTTTAATCGGAATACAAACAATGCGGTATAAATTTTTTAATAAAATTATAATTGGTTAAATATTTTTTATTCAATAGCTTGTAGAAATTGATTCTAATTGAATCAAATCTTAACCGAAAAGTAAATATCAAGAAAATCAGTGGAGATTTCCTGTCAATTTGCCCTGAATTAAAATTAGAAATTTGTTTGCGCTTGTGGCACCATTATTTGTGTAAACCATTAGAGTAAATGTCGAAAATTACATGTTTGTATTTTGAAGTTGTCGGTTTTGTCGGGATATTACGAATGTTTGAATTGTTGTGGTTCAGTGCATTTAAATTCAGTGAAATTAGAATTTAATGACAAAATTCATAGATGTTTTCAATGAATTGTGCAAGAATTTTTTTTTTATGAAAACACATTTGAAAAATTAACTTGTAATTTTAAAACGGCTGATACTTTTTAAATATTTAGTTAGAAGCTATCGACAAAATACGTTACACTTCCGCGGTAGTGTGGCGGCGCTAAACAATTTAATTCAAATCTTGAACCGCTAAAGGAATTCGGGTCCGGTTTTCATCGTTACAAAAGCCAGCCCTTAAAGAAAATTTTTGGCCACTAATATCTGCCCTTTGTCACCCCTCGGTAGAAACCTCTCACCAGCTATCTTTTGCAATTCGGATGTAATTTAGATCCGGTTTTCATATATAGGGAGGCAATCTTTCAAAATCTACCCCACTTAATTTGCTGGAAATTGTGCACATTTGAAAAGTTAGGCCCGAGGCCGAAAACCGAGTAGGTACGGAGGTCGTTGGGTGGGGTTACTACCCGTTAACGTATTTACATTAAACGGACTTCCACCGCGGTCTGGGGCGCAGCTGCTAATATTGTAATCAGGGATAGGAAACGTTATCGCAACGTAACGAAATAGTGAAATAAAGAAATGATTTTCTGGTTTTTATTCCAAATTACGTTATAACGTCATTTAATTCCGTTAAATAATGAAAAAGGTAAAAATAATTCGATTTATTTCGTATTTCTTTCGTGAAATTTTCCACAAAACTTCATCAAGTATAACCCCACAAAAATGCCACCTACATAAGATTTCATTAAAAATATTGGGGTAATGTTTTTAAACATATTTAGATTCTAAGTTTAAGTTTTGGCCAGAGAAAATATTTCTTGCAACTTTTTGGTATCGAAAATATTTTCTTTTTCGTATCCCTTCGAGTAGAGTGAATCTGGCCAAAACAAAGTCCGATTCAGAATCAGCCAAAATATCCTTAAACCCAAGAAACAATTTGTAACCGTGGTTACAAAAAAACCTTCAATTTAGGTTACATTTTGGTTACATTTTAGATGGTTTCCGAATAAACCCGCCAAAAACTGTTATTTTGAAACCAGCTTCTAAATGGGGGTTTCTGAAACGTTTCTGAAAGGTTCCAGAAACCAAATGTGAAACTTTTGAGTTTTGTTACCATGGCTTCAAATACGTTTCTTAACCGGAATGTAACCTCAAATTGTTACTTGGGAATGAGCATACATAAATGAGCTCAACACAAAACTTTTCTCTGCAATATTTAGTGTCGAAAAATGGTGTAAAAAAATATTTTTTCAAATATCTTGGCAACCGTTGAAGATAAATATCTTGAAGACCGTAAAGACACTAAAGACCGTTAAAGGAATAAAATGTAGAAAATGTAGAAAATGTAGAAAATGTAGAAAATGTAGAAAATGTAGAAAATGTAGAAAATGTTATTTGCTTTAAATTTTGTTATTTTCATAAAAACTGTTTTCAAAAAAATTGGTATATCTGACGTTACTAGTAACGTTACTTTTGTTTTTACAAAATTTTGATTTTATTTTTTTTTAAATATTTTAAACTTGCTTGCATACCCATCGTTGCCGGGTTAAGTTTTTTCAAATTTTTTTTGATGGTCTATGTTGGAGCTAATTTTCAGGCCAATCGGCTCGGTAGTTTTCCCGCGAAAGAGCAACATAGCGCAAAAACTAAGTTTTGAAATCACTGTACTCCTTCGCCTTACTCCCCCCACCCCTCGCGCTACTTTTCCGTATGCCTATGTTGGAACTAGAACTACCACAGACACTCATGCAAAATTTCAAGACAATCGGTTCAGCCGTTTTTGCGTGAAAAAGGAACAGACAGACAGACAGACAGACAGACAGACAGACAGACAGACATCAACTCATTTTTATATATTAGTATGAAGTATGATTACACTCAAATATTCTCTTCTTTTTAAAAAAAGAACTGTAGGTTTTAAGAAAGTATTTCATTTTCTTATCACAAAAAAAAAATTGATTATTTTTAAGAAATAGCAATTTAGAATAACTAAATCCCAAATATGTTAATTTCAAATAAAATATGTGTTTATGGGAAAATATATAATCTGAAATATTTTAACTTATGCCAGAGTTGATTTCAGAATTCATGTGAAATAATAAATCCCTGTAGGCAGCACCAGTAGGTGGTTATTAAAAAGTGAAAAAGTGATGATATCAGAATAAAATTTTTGTTTTCCCATGAAATTTTCGTATTCCTTAATCCATAGAATATTCTTTCACGATCCTTAAGCAATTGAATTTCTGTTGGTATGAATACTTCAAGTTTCTAATCTCCTTTCCTAAACACCAAACCAATTTCCTGACTTAAATTTTCCGTTAAATTTTTTGTAATTTCAATGAAAAATTCAGAGGTTTTACTTCTCGGTAATAAATTAGCACAAGACAAAAAGGATCAAAGATAGGGCGGATGGCGAAAATATTGGATACCAGCGGTATTGGTGTTAAGGACGTGGAAAATCTCAATGTCTATTCTAACAGCAATGAAATATTCGCAGTCAACTATTGTAAATTTTTAGGCGCCCAAGATTTCCGTATCTCTCGCCGATCCTATTAAAAAGACAAAGACCTCTCTCGGTAAGATATCCAACCGAAAACAGGGATTCCTTCTTCAGAATTCATTGTTAGCCATTCAGACAGAATAAATCTCAAGAAAAATTCCCATCTTGGCCATTTAACAGCAATTTTAATTAGAAACGATGGAATTACAAACACGAAAAAAAATCACGAAACGGATGGAAAAGGATCTCTGGAACGAAGGCGCTACGCTACCGGAAAAAGGGAAAACCGGAACCCCACGAAATCATCGCGAATCGCGCGAAACGGTCGCCTACTCTACAGCGAGTTCTGTGAAACATGTAGCCTCTCTCGCTTATGCAACAACACTGTGGAAATCCTTTTGAATCCTTGAGATAAGCAAAGGATATCTAACCGAAAATAAAGGAATAAATCTTATTTCTCAGTGCGGTCTTGGCTCCCTGGTCTTGACTCACGGGTTTTCGGTATGCAGGATTTGAAGTCGTGCCGATGAATAGCCGTAGGCAGTCCTTATTCGGGCAAGGTCTACACCCCCGCAGAGTGGAGCGGGACAATTAAATTTTCCAGTGAAGGATTTGTTGGCTCCGATGGAACTTCCTGATTTATGCTGAATATGTGATGGCTGAGGTAATCCTACCCGGTTGGCGAAAGTCGTGACTGTGCGGATTTGGAAAATCGAAGGACAACGGACGGCTGAGGACCCGGCGGGTGAGCAAACAACTAAACGCACTTCACATAATTAATTATGCAAAATGTTTAATTTGCTGTGATTATAGTACACTTTTATCACTGATCACAGGCCACGGTTGGTTTTGCGGTTGCTTCAGCAGACTCCAGTGTAGTAAGGAGTCCTGTGTAAACATTCCTGGGGTCTTTCGTCGCTAAAAGCTGACAAAAGAGAAACACGACTGGATGATATCCTGCGGTCATTACTCATTCGTGTCTGCTTGAATTTTGTGTAAGGGTTGAAACATTTTTCAGATGACGATTCGACTTTTACGGAAATAAAATTGTGTATCAAGACTTTTACTTTAGATGCAGAACGATTTTTTTTAAGTATGAAAATTACTCCACCCTAATAATATTTCTATTATTCATGGATACCTAACAAAGTACAATACTCCGAACCGAGGGCAAACAATGAATTTTTGCATCATCCCCTTAAATACCAAGCATATTTGCACCAGTACAGGCAGAAGGCTGGATGACTGTCCAGTCCACCAATGATGGTTTCCCAATCTGCTGTGGGAAATATGCAAATCAGGAAATTTTATTTCGTGTCAGTTTAGCGAGGACCCGGCGATTTGAGTTGATCCCGTGGGAATGCAATTTATTCATCGTTAAACTGAACACAAAACTGAAAGCATTTGGAGGAGATCTCTTTGGAGGGTGTAGAAATTGTCATGGTATGTGGATGGCTGGATGGTGTGTTGAATTTTCAGAGTTTCTTTTTTTTTTTGGAAAAATGCACTGTGATGTCAACCAGATAGACGTAGGTAAATATTGAGTGGAGTTCTAACAATGTTTACATTTCGTATTAAAATTGTTTATTTTTAATTGAAATTTTCGCTGTTTTAAGCCAACGGAAATGATGAGATCTACTATGTGTATTTTGTGTACTGTTTGCAAATTACTATGGATAGAAAATCATCCGTTGGTTGAATTTTTCTTTGTATAAGTTGAATTACATGTATATAGTTGTATAATTCAACTTACACAAAGAAAAATTTAGCCAATATTTTTTTAATTTGAAAATTGTAATCGTTAACGCCTGTCTAACAGGATTCAAATTTTTGTAATGATTCCTTGTCGTAGTAGCGTAAATGTTTTCACGGACGAAAAAGCGATTGTGTTAGGTCCCATCTTTGACAAAATTCGTTACGGATAACTTAATATTAAAGTTTTTTCCCGTGAAAATATCATAAATGGGTTTTAGAAGTGATTCCTCTCGAATTTAATGGCAAGATTTTGAAATTTTTATTCAAAGTTTCTGTACGGATAACCCTATTGTTGTCCTCATTTCTAGATTTTCTCAGTACTTCTTACATGTATACAAAATACTTTAACCTGGCAACGACAGGTTCTTATTTAGTTAATTAAAAATCTTTAGACAATACTTTCTTTTTTGTATGAAAAACTAGTATTATTGATTACTTTCCGTAGTCAAGCTCATAAGCAGGGTTGGGACTTGAGGATGTGTAAAAGGTACAATTTTTGCCCAAAAAGGATTGAGATAATGTGGTACTAGATTTTTTTTTAACTATCGTACAACCAAAATCGTTTTTTTATGCTTATTACATAGGAATCAAGAAAAATCTAAATCTCGTAATTTTAGAAAAAAAATCCTTAACCCATATGGATTGACTTTTGCGCTGTAAATATAACCGTTCTCGGTCAAAAAATACTCTAGAAAAACTCCAAAAACCAATAAAAATTGTCTAGATGTATTTGTTTTAAATTTTCGCTTTTATTTCAATTTTAAATTTTTGTATAAACTCCATCTAAAAACTTAAATTTCGAGAAGTATTTTGAGCTATTGCTATATAAATCATATTTCCATGGCCTATGATCGATTTTCATATCTCCCTTAATAAGACGAATTCAATAGTTTTTAATTAAAGAGTTGTGGCGGGATCATTTAAAAAAGTACTTTTTTTCTAATAGAAAAGTGATGGCTTTTTAAAGGGAGCTATAAATTCAGATAAAATCATATTTTATATAAACCATGAAAAGGTACCAGATTCATGGGTTGTGGTACTAAGGTACTAAATGAGTCAAAAAGGTACTAGATCTAGTACATAGGTACTAAAGTCCCAACCCTGCTCATAAGACTCAACAGAGTCCGGTGGGCTGGTCATGTCACTCGAATGAGTAAAAGTGACTTGAAAAGTCTTTTGCGGTAGGTGATTAACAACAAGGCGACGAGGAAAACCCAAACTTAGATGGCAAGACGGCGTTGACCAGGACGCGAAGAGAATTGGGATGCAAAATTGGAGGACATCGGCGCGTGACCGGCAGACCAAGACCGGGAACTGGTTGTAGTGCCGAGAGAGACAGAGAGAGAGAGAGAGAATGAGAGAGAGATAAAGAAAGAGAGAGAGAGAGAGAATGAGAGAGAGATAAAGAAAGAGAGAGAGAGAGAGAATGAGAGAGAGATAAAGAAAGAGAGAGAGAGAGAGAGAGAGAGAGAAAGAAAGAGAGAGAGAGAGAGAGAGAGAGAGAAAGAAAGAGAGAGAGAGAGAGAGAGAGAGAGGGAGAGAAAGAGAAAGATTACTTCCGCGTTTATAGGCACGGGAGATTTTTCTTTTGCGTTTTTATCGAAAACTGTGCATTGTTTTGAAAAAGGTTTGGAGTAGGGACGTCAAATTTTTGAAAAAAAAACCGGTTTTCGGTTAAACCGGTTTTTAAGACTTCGGTTTAAACCGGGCCGGTTTAACCGGGTCCAAAAAACCGGTTATCAAAACACCGAAAAACCGTTTTGTTCAAATTGGGTAGGTTAGGTCTTAGACGCAACAAATACACTATAATACAAACAAAACATGTCAAGTGCCATATAATCCATTAACCCTTAGAGGCACAGAAAAATAGCAAATATTTTCACCCTTGCGTACAATTTTGATACCACCGTGCAGTATTTGTTTCAAAAAAGGTGGCACATCGCGTGTACCACCAAGCCTTTAAGGGTTAAGAGGTCATAAATGGCACAATATAATATTGTATTTGGTTTAGAGTGCCTAAAAAGAAGTGTTTCTAACAAATCAGTTGCACGAAAATTGGTTTAAAATTATTTTTCCGTACAAAAAAAATGATCGGTATTTTTGAACGGTTTTTGGCTTTAAAAAAAAACACCGGGTATAACCGTGCAAAAAAAAACACCGGAAAAAACCGGTTAACCGAAGCAAAAACACCGGGTAACCGGTTCTTTTTTGACATCCCTAGTTTGGAGACAAAAATACTCAGAAAACAATTTTACCTTAGTTGTTCCCGTAAATTATCCACTAGGATTGTATAACTCTAATTGAACTTTCTATCAAAATCTGAAAAGCTTTTCTCTGGTTTTTCTTCATTTTAAGACGGCTTTAAAGTCAAAATTTTTTTAAATATTATTATTTCTAATTATTCATATCGACAGATTTTTTTTCCCATTTACGAAAACAATTTATGTCTATATAATATTTTTCTAAGATAAATTCTGAAAGGTGATTTTTCATCTAATTTTTTAAACACGTTTTTAACACAGGAATCTTTCTTTTCCCACCACAAAAAGTGTCGAATTTCATTTTTTTCCCTACTTATTCCTTATAAAAGTGTTCACTTTGCGTTATCTGTATATGCAAATTAAAATGCTTTTATCCTTTTTACTTAGTTCTGAACACATATTTTTTTTTAGCTTGCAAATGCCAGCAATATTTCTTGTATTTCAAAATTACTTATTGATTTTGCGTCAAATTATGAGAAAATATATTTTTTGCCGTCTCTTAAGCCTATCCCCCTCTACCTAGCCATCTGTATAAATAAACACAGCTTCAAAACATTGGCCTTCTCAATGTTTTTTTTTATCACTTTTGCCTTTTCCCATTTTTTTTTTTAAATAAAATAAGAAACTAAATTTCATTCATACATAGATCTAGATGAAGAGAAAAACTTGACTCTGTCGAATGCCGTCATTTCATTTTTAAGGATTTGCGTGAAAATGTGAAAAAGGGAAAAATATTTTTCCTTTATTGATTTTAATACTTTTATAACAGAAAACCAGGAAAGAAAAAGGAGAAATCGCATTTTCTACCATACATACATACAAATATATCAATTCAAGACAAAAGTATATGAAAATCCTTGATGTCAAGAACTATATTCCAACAAATGTAGAGATCCTGACTGAATTCATATACCATAAACGGGGAAATCGATGAGAAGAAAGATGAATGTTGCTGGTGAGATATTTTCCGCGAAATTTCTGCTGGTGTGGACTTTATTCTGCCTGTTCCGTAATACTCCGTATCTTTTTTTTAAAAACACAAAAAATATATAGATATATTTATAAGAAAAGTTTGAAATAAAATACGATAAATAAAAAAACTGTCGATGAAAGTTGGTTTTTTTCCTCTTAATATTTTTTGGAGAAGATTTTTACTGCGTATTTTTCACGTCCTTGCGGTCCTTAGGATATTATTGTGCAAGAAAATGCTGAAGCGTTAAGGCAATCGTGACTGTCTCCGTATAATTCTTACTCCCTCCTCTATATTGAAGGTGGATCCTGAACTTGCAATCATTCCAGAGTTATTCGATCCTTCTTGTTGCGACTTGTCTCGCTTAAATCCTTTTGAAAAAAAAAACCTATATGCATGTCGATCTTGGCGCCGCTGTTTTGTTCGGGGAGATTTTTTCCCTTAGTTTGACATTGATAACGCATTGGTGTGAAAGGTTCTTGAAGAAATCTGTGGAAGAAATAAAATGTGCTTATTGAAGCGAATTTCCCTGGAAAATAAAAAATAAAAAAAAAATGAAAAAAGGCGAAGCTCATCGATTTTTAAAAAAAAATTGCCGTTAAAAAAAATTGGTGTTAAGCAGCTAATATGGTGCTTCTTATTCACTTCTTCGTCTTTGGCAAATTGGAAGAGCTCGGTTTACACAGATTTGGCTCTTAGCCCCCCCCCCCTCTCTTACACCTCTTTTTTCGTGATTTTTTGTATGGATTTTTGTTTCGCTGTCACACTACGATTTTAGATCGCAAAATGTTTATTTTAAAAGATTTTTCTTGTCACTATGCATATTTGGTTAAATTTATGAAATTTCATGAGAATTAATTTTATTTATTGATACGCAATCTAATTGATATTATCCAGCAGTGATATGGTTAAATAATTCAAAAATTATCACAGGCGATTAAATCAAATGAAATTGTATTCAACACGAATTAATGCTCGAATACGTTTTAAACAGATTTTATGCTCCTGAAGTTAACTAATTATGAAATCGTATTCGAATAAACAAACAAATAATTGAAGTACAGTAAAAAAAACTCCTTTTTGTATAAACTGAGCAGTTGCACAGCAAAAGCGAATATTTAACATGTAAATCCTACTCTGCATGTAAATTGGAAAAATATTCACACAGTTGAAAGTTCGTTTTTTTTACCAGAATTTTTCACTATTTGTTTGATACATGAATTTAACATACTTTCTGCAATGAAGTGAGGAGAGAAAAGGGGAAAATAATGAAAAGAAACAGTGGAAAAAAATGGATTTTTATGTTGGAAAATTGCCAATTTCCAACACATTTATTTAAATCAAACGTGCACAATGTTGATTTAAAATTTAAGTTCAGTTCAGTTCATAGGCAGAAAATTCGTTTTCATTCGTGGCAATGATAAAACACTTTACTGTAGTACGAAAAATCGTTATAAATGATATAAAAGAATTAAAATAAAATAAATAATTTATTACGATTTGATGCAGGAAAACTCATTTCGTGTTTGCGACGTCCATATATGATTAAATAAAATGGTGATTTTGGGAAACATTCCCTTAAGTATTTGGATTTAATGTTTTTTTTTTAAATTTGAGTTTTTGTCCAGGCGTTGCAAAATTACAGCTTATGCGAAATAATAATTAAATTTTAAAAATAGTTTTTTTGGTCAACGGGAAAAAATGAAGAACAAAAAATGAAGGACGATAACACTTAAAATAACCGAAAAAAAAATTCGCCAAAAGCTAAACTCACTAAAAAGTTAATCCTCGTCCCCATCACATGAACAGTGCGAGTTTCTTTTTGGGTGATTTTTGTGGTGAGTTTAGATTTCGGTTAGTTTCCCAAGGAGCACAAAAGGTCGTAAAGTGGTCGTTATGACTCTAGTTTCGTGAGTGTATGGTTGCAACGACCACTTTACGACCTTTTTTGCTACTTGGGTTAGATTTCAGTGAATTTTGGTTTAAGTGAGTTTTATTGTCAGTGAGTTTTGTTTTTGGTAAGCGTGGATTTCAGTGAGTTTTAGATTTTGTTAAGTTTTCCTATCGGCAAATTTTGCTTTCGGTGAGTTTAAATTTCGGTGAGTTTTGAATTCAGGCAAGTATGAGTTTTCCTAACATGGATTAAATCTTTTTTTTATGTAAGATCAAATTTAGCAGTAGATTTGAGAGCTCGCACAGCATCTTTTTCTTCGTAAAATGTGGCACTGAGTTCGTTAACTGATAGATTGTATCACTCCATGCGAGCGGAAAAGCTTTTTTGAGCAGTCGCGAACCTAAAGGGTGCCGCTCCACGTGAGAGTAAATGCCGGCGAGAACCTCTCGATAGCAGCTACTCGCAAATGGACACGTCTCTGAGAGTCGCTCGCAGAAACTCGCAAAAACTCGCGAGCTAGTTTCTGCGAGCTGTCAAAAGTGATTCTACTCTCTAGTCGACAGGCCTCCATTGAACTCTCGGAGAGTAGCACACCAGATATGAACAGCGTTTGAATTTCGTAGTAGCTCTCGAGAACGCTAGAAGCTAGAAGCTCGATTTCGCTAGTAGCGATAGAAAAATCGCCGAAATTAACTCTCAAATGGAGTTACCTCCTGCGAGTAATTCTCGAGAGTTTTTTTTAGAGTTAACTTGCGTATTTACTCTCATGTGAACCGGCATCTTAAGATTTTTTTTGGGGAGTCAAGGATGTGTAACATAAAAAAATGTAACATTTATGTGTTACATAAATGGGCCGCAATCGCTTTTGCGAAAAGCGAAATATTTAACGGATCAAAGAAAAACAGCGTCTGCTGCCAGTCAAAGCCAATGTCCTCCAATAGTTTATAAGTGGGTTTTTGGTTAAACACAAATATGGAGAATTTGATTAAAAGTGTATTATTCTGAAAAAAAATCTAGTCTTAATTTTTTAAAATGATTTTCATTCTCTTTGTTCTTCGAAAAAAGGTTTTCCACTCACTGAAATATAATAAAAGTAGAATATGAAAAATGCAATAGTATCTGTGGATGTCAATCAATTGGTTGAAATTTTACTTTCCTCTGCGAAGCTAAGAAGGAAGGTATTGTATTCGTGATGGTGACCGACACGAGGATGGGGGCTGATAGAAACTTTCTGATCAGTACAAAATCCGTATTAGGGAAAATTATGAGTAGGTCTGTTTGTCTATTTGTCTGTCTGACTGCCGGTCTGTCTAATGGGCATATCTCAAATAACTCGACAACACGTTCAGCAGGCGACTTGAAATTCTTTGTGAATGAGTTTCACCAAAATCGCATTTTATTTTTGGGAAATATGAATCTAACCAAATTTAAATGAAGTAAAATTTTCCATATTTTCTACTGTAATATTTGTAAAGGTATAATTGAAAAAAATATTTTTTTTTACATATTTTTTTCCGGAAACTTTAAATATTGCACAGGAAAGTCATGTGCCATTCACATCAGACATTTCTTTTCGTTGTTGAAAAATATTTCAACCACTTGACTTTCGTCCATTAAATTTTACAGCATTTGCATTCTAGTGGTTTGTGGCGATAAACGCGAGTGGCATTAGTCTGATCCGAACTCAATATTTTTAACTCAACCCTATGCAAAAAAAAAAAATTACCTAATGGAAAAATGTTTTGGGTGGGATATTACGTGGACAGACAGGGCTTCAAGCAACAAACAATAATGAAAAACCGTCGGCAAAAGCTTTAAGTGAAAAACTTTTTAATTTGACTCGGAAACTTTTGCATGGTCTCTTGCACATGAGTTTTTTTTATGTTTCAATTTTCACACGTTTTTGCCTCCCCTATAGATAAGAGAAAACTTCCTTTTTTCTGTTTTTCTTGGTTATGACGTTATACCGCAGCCCAACATCATATAAAAAAATCATAAAATGTGGAAGGGAAAAGGAGGAAAACAAAAATAATAATTTTTGCTTTCATCGTAAGCAGGTGTAGCTAAATATGCAATTTAAAACAAAAGGAAAAAAATTGCTGACGGAAAAACTCTCGTTATGGGGGGTATGAGATGATCGGGAGTAGTAAAAGTGGTTAAAGGAGTGGAAAATTTACAAGAAAAAAGTTTTAGTGAACGCCCTAAATTAGTATTTATGGCCACTGATAGGAAAGCAAATGAGGGCGCACTGTGGATGCTGATAAATGCAGGTGTGGTTCAGGTAGGTTGAACGGCGGGCGGTTTAGTTCGGAAAATGTACAAAAAATGATAACAGCGAAATTGTTATGAATAAATGATTAGAATTTAGAGGGAACACTCTCATTTCATAGTCAACCATCAGAAGTACTCGTAAGTGAGGATTTTTCTTCTTCTTTCTATTTGGAGCCATTATATCGAAAAGAAGGTTCGGGGAATTCCAAACGTAAATGGGACCTGAATGTCCTTGGATGCCATCTACTTTTATTTTATGAACCAAAGAAAATATTTCGTTAATAAATATTCGAAATTATTTTCGGAAATTACTTTTACTTTGATATCAATATTAATAGATAGATAAATTTGAATTATTTACATTTACTAGTATCTTCCCAAAACGATCTTCAGTTTTTTTTAAGTCTGATGGTTAGAAAAATTTTGTTTAAATTTTTTTTAATGTCTTTTGCAATTTGGTTGTTTCAATAATTGGATACCTTCAGTGTTGTGCCACGTAGTCTACGTGATGTAGACTACACCATTGTCTACGCGTAGACTATTACTGTAGACAATGGTCTATTCTCTACGCGTAGACAATGTAGACAATCAATAAATTCAAGGATAGCTGATTTGGTTTTAAAATCTCATTTTCTTCAATTAACTTTAACATAATAAAGCACAATTTCCAGGAAGCAATCGCCAAATGCTGTACATGAGAACTTCGGAGCAAACTTTAATGGCAATTCTAATTCTATGCACGCAATCTAAGCGGCTTCTAAAACCTTTTTGATTAACACATTTTTCAATATAACGAACCGTTTATTTAAAAAACTGATTCATTTGTATGCGATGGCTTTGCTCATTTAAGAATATCTGTCTAATTTTTTCGAAAAACACGTTTGTTTCTAGTCTTTAGCTTAATTCCGTCGAGAGTTGTGGTATTTACAGATAGACGGAAATCTATACGGAAGTTATTAAAATCAAATAAAGTAAATCAAATACCCCTAGTAGAGTATAAAAAATATTAAAAATAAAAACTACCAAAACTACAATAATTAAAGAGATATGTTTTGTGCTTATATGTATTGTACATAAATCAATCTTAATCAGGCTCGCCATTTCTTGTAATTGGCCATTTCCTATATAGTATAGTATTAGATATATGACTCACATATGACTTTGTTTTGACAGATATGAGAAAGTCTACATTGTCTACGCAAAGTCGACATTGTCTACGCCAATGTCTACATTGCCTACGCCAATGTCTACATTGTCTACCCCAAATCTATTGTCTACGCATAGAGGAACAACACTGGATACCTTGTCGTTTCAAAAGTCGTTGAATCGACAGTTGCATGTGACCTTACGGAATTCCCACCAAGATTGCGGTTACCCGTCATATGACGGGTTTCAATTTAAGTATAAGGGGAGGGATTTACTGGCAAGGGAGAGGTATTATTTGAGAGAGCGAAAACTTTCCTTGGGGGACAGTTTTAACAATGGCGTAAACCCCGTCAAAATTGCTTCTATGATTTAGAAGACAGCAGGAGAGGGGTTTAATAGCAAGGAGGGGAGTATTATTTGAGTCGACGAAAATTTTCCTTGGGTTCAATTTAAAAGAATTGCGCACGTATGAATTGCACGAACGGTACAATTTAATTTGGAAAAGCGTCTTACAATTGTGAATTAGTGTTCTCTTGCGAGATTATAAATAGGCAAAAAAAGAGAGGACACATTCCAGAGAGATGCACTTCCGATAATTTTACTCCCCAAGTCGCTGAGTTGTTAGCGCAAACGACACTTAATGGCAGTTTTTTGTGAAAAAACTTTGAATTCCGGAATGAAAGGCTAGTTTAGAAATACGTGTCTTTTAAAGATCACAATACACCCTATAATATTTTTATAACTTAGTACACTCAGAAAAATGGAGGCTAACTCGACGACCTACATACGGCGTAATTGGCCTCGGGCAGGCGCGCGTTCGCCTGCATGAGGGAAAGTAAAACTTGTGTTGACATGTGACCGGAGAAATTCTGAAATTAAGCCACCAGCAGGTGAAGTAGAGCCTTGGGAGCTGCACGAGTTGACTTTAGATAGGCATTTCGAGGATGTAATGCCATGTAATGGAAACCTCTGTCTGCCAGCTAGCGGTCAGAGTTAACCTGACAAAAAGTTGACCTGGACATTTTTCTGAGTGTATAAGTAGCCTTAATTCCAGATTTAATAATAAGACTTAATTGCGATTGTCTGTCATAAAACATTTTATTTTAAATCAGAGAGAAAAGCAATTAATGCTCACATATTTCACTCAATTAAAAAATTATTATTATTTATACAAAATATAAATTCCACCACACGTGAAATATATTAATAAAAAATTTAAAATAAATACATTTTTGAGATTTTAAATTGAGTGGCTGAATTAATTGATTTATTTTTGCAGTATGTACAATAAAAAATAAATAATTAATTAAAATTTCATACAAATTTTTATATTATATTTCAACGTTTTTTAATGTGAATTCGTGATCAAGTGGTAAGTGAAATTTTTCAATTTCTAGAACATCATTAAATGTCAATAGTGTTATGATTTTTAACGATGACTTTGAATTTTTTTTTCATGGTGTTATTTCATGGTAACCAATTGTAATAAAAGCACTCAACATCCACATACTAAAATATTACTGAAATCTTTTAAATTCTACAAAAAATAGTGAAAAACTTCGTTTAGATATAAAAGAGAAAAATGAAATGGAACGACGCAAGTTGGGGGGAAATTTTGTGGCAAACGAATATATTACAAACTGACCCGCAATAAGTTTAATGAAATCCCAACAATGCTAAATATTTAAACTTCTAAACGCCTGAAAAGCTCCCCATTAATTCACATAAGCTTCGACCCTTGTGAACATGAGTGCCATAAAATTTTCATGTATTCGACGCTTCCAATTACAGCTAAGCTCCATAATTCATACCCAAAGAATCCCTTCACAAAGGAGCATTCTTTTAGTTTTTCTGTCTTCCTTTTTTTCCATTTCTCAGTGTCGGGATAGTCCTTTTGGTCGTTGCTGGATGGACTATCGTTTTAAATTTGACCTGGACTGAGCAGAGAGAGATTTTGAAGCACAAGCATTTCTATATTGCATCTCATACGTGTTAAAGTTTGGAGTACTTTTTTTGTGCTTGTATAGTTTGTGGTGTTGGTTTTATTCATTTGCTGTGTAAATCAAACGTATGTGAGGGGGCTTTTTTCTATGAAAACCCCGTGAAATATGATGCCAAAAAATGCTTTTAAAGTCCTCACTATCCGCTTACGTGATTTCCGGCCGTCTCTCTGGGCATTTTGAATATTCCCTCGGACACACGTAAACAGGGTGGCGAGCGTTTTTAGGTGGTCGTCGTGTGGGTTGTTATTTCCCAAAACGAATTCGTTTAATCTACTGTCCCCCCCTCTGAAACCACAGCATACTTTATGTTTCAACTATACCAATTGCTTTCTCGAAATATTTTTGAATTTAAAGGAGGTAGCAAAGAAATACATATGCATTCGCCACTGGACTATATAAAGGTAATTTAAAATCAAAAGTTTTTATCCTGAAGCTATACTAGCCATTTTAAACATATGAATTTAAACTTTTGTTAACATAAACTTTTATTGTGAAATTTCTGAGGTTTCAACAAAATTTTAGCTTCATTTAAATGAAAATTTAACTTTACCGGGGTTTAAAAACAAAACTTTTTGTAAGATCAAAATTTCATAAATCTAGAAGCTATAAACGAAAAACTTGAGGTTTGATGCTCTTTGTTTTCAAATAATCAATTTTTTGTATTATTAAAGTGTAGGAAAGGGGCTCGTATCTTGGACTGAAATTTTCTTTTTGATGGGTATCAAAAAATTTATAAAATAATTAAGTTTTTTTAGATGAAAAAACCCCAATAACTTTTGTATAAAAAGCACGTTTTTGTGCTAAATATTCTCATTATACCCGTATGGTGAAACCAAAGGGTATATTAGATTTGCCTTACCGTTTGTAACGCCAAGATCCCGTCATCACACATAAAAATGAATTAAACCAGAGTGTTTAGAATGATAAAAATAATTAATTTCTGCATGTTCGTCCGTCTGTCTGTCTGTCTGTCCGTCTGTCCGTCTGTCCGTCCGTCTGTGGCGCGGATTGCGGGCGCACAGATTGAGCTAGAGACTTGAAATTTTGCGCAGATTCGTTTTTCGTAAAATGCGAGGCTAAGTTCGTTAATGGGCAAAAATGGACCATTAGGGGGGGGTACCCCCCATACGAACGAAAACGTTTTTTGTGAATATCTCGAAAACGGTGCATCTTATCAAAAAAGTCCAAGAACAAAAGTGATTTAGGATATGATTGTACATAAAACTCCCATACATCAAAATCCGATTGGAATAATTTTTAAAAAATCTTATTGGAAAGTTTGACTTCAAAGTGGAATTTTGGTACAACTGCTCAAATTATGATACGTATATCACCATACGGGTTTTCAATAATTGCCAGATTGGCAATTATAGCTTTTGTTATGTTTAAAAGCTTTTTTCTGTTTGTTTGTCTGTTTGTCTGTCAGGTTCAACTCTTGTAATCTAATTTTGACTCACTTCCACTCATCCGATTGACTTAAAAATGTTTACGCATACGTAACTCCGATGACAATACAATATTTTCAGCACTTTATCCTTGCAAGGATAACAGAGGATCCTGTAAGGATAATATGATTATCCTTTTCCTCAAATTTTCCAGAAAAAAACTGATCGGGGGGGTTTTGGGGTCGCTGAATCCGATTCTGGAGTCAAAAAGCCCGTAAAGGCACCTCCACACGTTCAATGTTACTTAACAATTTTACTTGAATGACTCATATTTCGAGTAACATTGATCGTTTGGATTCTCTTCAATGTTACGTGTGGGAGCATATTCCATCAATGTTACTTGACGAAATTTTTTTATCAATAATACTTGTCAAGTAACATTGAACGTGTGGAGGATCCTTAAGGATATCTCAAAGGCTAGTATGTACCAGCTTGGCGAATAACAGATGTAACTTTGGATTTTTAATCGTAATAATCAAATACAAAACCCCTATTTAGTGGTTAAAAAAATCACTTTTTTAAAGAAGCTTTTATTACTAAAAGAAAATTTTTTTTGGGGTGCTGGGTATCAGAAATAAATACGAGTATAAGCGAGATGAAAACACAAAAAATAAAATAAAATAAATATTTATCTCGCTTTTATTTTAGCTTCACAGCACCCAGCAAATTATTTTTTTTTTCTTTTTTTTAATTTTTTTTAAAGTAATGGGGCGTATTTATAATCCTTTATAAAACAGTTTTTATTTAATACGAGTTTAGAGTGATAGAAAACCATGGAAAACTAACGGATAAAAGTAAATAAAATTTTTTTTAAAAAAACGAGAAAAAAGTAAAAAATATTTTTTATTTTTATAATTTATCATAATATTTTTTTCACTATTTTGTTATGAAAAACTGTCAAAGTTACTCCTTGGGTTTGGGTGTATAGACATGCCTTAACCCTCAAGTGTAACACAAGTATAACCTTTTTTAACTTGTGTGAGTACCATTCCAGTTTAAGTCGTGTCGAAATATTGACTTAATTCTAAACAATCCTTACTACGAAGAGGACTTTAATTTCCGGAGATGACATGAACATGAAATCGTGTATTTACTCTAGTGTGCGGAAAACTTAAGTATTCTTACATTTGGAGATTTGAAAAAAAATAAAAGAAGAAGAAGAGGAGCAAAAACTTATGTAAAGACGATCAAACATAAAAGCACTTCTTCTAAAGAGAACCGAGTGACATGAAGAAAGCTGCAATTACATGAGATTAACATATGTTATCCAGTGGAGTAAATGCTAACGGTTGGTGTGTTCACGAATTGCAAGTATTTGCGGCAACGAAATGGAGTTTAATTGTCTCACCATAATGTGAGTTTGTATACACTCTACTTTTGATCTTTACTAAATGAAATCCAATATTTTAAAGAGTGAATTCTGGGTTATTCCTGAAGGATTATATTGCGCTTTTTGTGAAAATAACAAGAACCAAATTGAAAAATAAAATGAAGGAAATACGTTACTTTGTCCTTGACTCCTCTAAGATGAAGGAACGTGCGGAATATTCATTTTATGAAAGTGTTTTCCACTTTGCGTTTTGGTTCTCGTATTTTTAAATGCAGTAGCATAAGAAGGATGACTGAACCCTATATTGCCTTGAGGGTTATTGCTTGCATATGATGTTGAGGTGAGTTGATGCCAGTTTCATGGGATTATATCTAGAATATGTTATACAACTTAGTAGTATCGAAGTAGCGGCATCCACTACCCTTAGATGCTCATTTCGTTGATTGTTTCCTGAAAAATTTATAACGCAAAGTGCTACTCGGTGATGATCATCAGTTGATTGTGCAGACCATAACTGTTTTCGGTTTTTATGCCTCATTCAGCATAAAAACTCCAAAATAACGACGAGCTAAATAAAAAGTTGATCATATAAGATGCTTTATGCTATACTCAGGCTTCTGTTCCTATATAGCTTCAATTCTCTCCATGTTTGTCTACAAAAAAAAGCCATATTCACGTAAATTTTATGGAGGTACTTCGCTGTCTTCTTATATCCATATGCTAAAAGGAAGCAAACAGAGCAAAGAATTGTCGTAAACGCGAATGATTTTCCGCCAAATATATTATGTTTAGAGAACATCAATGTGGATAAAAAGTGAGAACGTTATTGGCCTTTAGACGTCTAGACCTGTGAATACAATCATCTGTGAAGTGCTTTTCGAGATTATATCAAAAATGAGCTAATAATGAATTTCGTCCTTATGTTGAACTAACATAAAAGTTTTCTATTGGTTGCCTATTAAATATCCTAATTCTGTATTAATTGGTTACGCGATTAAAATCATTCTTGAATTCAGATTAATTTTATATATCAGTACGATTTAGTCTACTATCCATTAACATTTTTATGTATTTTTTGTTTTGTTTAGAAGATATGATTTTTTTGGCATTAAAAAAAATATTGTGAGTGGAATATATTCCAATTCAGGTACGAACGCCTAAACGCCCAAGAAATTCTTTGATTTCAATTTAAGCAGAACATAAGTTGCTAAATTTATAAATCTCCAGGGGCTCTTTTCAATTTAATTCAGAAAGTTTCAATGGACATCAAATGTAATAATTGTCGAAACGAAACAAAAATTGAATAGGTAGGAATGCTTCTTGTATGTATAAACGAGGGCGGGCTGAAAAGTAATCGGTATAGGCAAGAAATCACAGCTTTTGTCGCCAAAACTCATTTTATTTTATTATTAAGGCGTTACATTCCCTCTAACGAGTCTCCACTTCTTTGATACCTTCCAAATAATACGATTTCTCAAAGCCCTCAAAATAAGTAGACCTCTGTTCCATCGGTGACATCCTCGTTCGACCCAAATCTCTTACCACAGAGGTGTTTCTTCAAGTTTGGAAATAGAGCATAGTCGGAGGGGCCAAATCTGGAGAATATGGCGGGTGAGGAACCAATTCGTAGCGCAATTCATGAAATTTTTGTTATTGCGACTGCGGACTTGTGCGCCTGTGCGTTGACCTGGTGGAGGAGAACTTTTTTCTTCTTCAAATGCGATTACTTTTTTTTTAAAAAAAATCGGTGTCGAATCGGTGCAAATATACGCCGGTGAACGGTTTGCCCTTTTCATGGTAATTGATATGAATGATACCGTGGGCATCTCAAAAACTGTGGCCATTACCTTGTTGGCCAACAGACAAACCTTGGGCTTCTTCTAGTCCGTTCGCCAGGATTCGCCAGGAGAAGTTCATTGCTTCGACTGCTCCTTTGCATTTGGTGTGTTGTGATGGATCAATTTTTCGTCTTGATAGCACTATGTCTTGCCTATTACGTTTTAACCCGACCTGATATGCATGTATAACTTAATACACTTTTAACTTTAGTACGCAATTATTTTTGTATCGCATTAGCATTGCAACATTTTTTAGCAAGTGTAGAAAATTTATTTGTTTGAAATCTTTTTCGTACGGAAAATAAAATTCCACTACTCTGTTGGCGCCCGATAAAATATTTTGAATTTCAGGACATTTTTGTTTGAACAGTCCTATAAGAGTCTTTTTGGGAGCCATCACAAAATGAATCTGCTGAGATGCACATAGCCTGGAAATCCTTATGAAATTAAAGTTGTTCTTCAACTAAATTCTCTCTACTGAGTTTATGGTTTTGCAACGTAAATTTAATTTGCATTCAAGTTAGGTTAATATACCATAAATTTAAAATAGTCAAAAGTTTAACTGCAGGAAAGTTTGCGGAGATTCTAACTAGCCATATGATTTGATGGCATTCTAATTAATTTTCCACTTCAATGCGAATGGGAAATCCAATTGACTGTGAAGCAGTTTACATTATTTTGACTGAACGTTTTAGTTAACATGGTCGAAACAGGTTTTTGGTCAATAATTACAAATGCAGGAATTAGTTTTCGTACAAAAAATATTGAGGTATTGATTAATTTTTAGCATTAAAGTTTTTTTTTGAAGTTTTTAAAATGTTTTTTGCGTTAAAATTTTTTTTCGCGTTAAACATTTTTTCACTATAAAATGTCCGAGTTGTGAGTTTTTAAAAGCTTTTATTTAGCTTGCTTCTGTCTGTTAGGGTGAAATCATACTAATATATAAAAATGAGTTGGTGTCTGTCTGCTGTTTCTCTTTCACGCAAAAACGGCTGAACCGATTGACTTGACATTTGGCATGAGTGTCTGTGGTAGTTCTGGTTCCAACATAGGCATACGGAAAAGTAGTGCGAGGGGTGGGGGGAATAAGGGGAGGGGGGAATAAGGGGAGGGGGTAAAGTCATCTCGAAACTTAGTTTTTGCGCTATGTTACTCTTTCGCGGGGAAACTACTGAACCGATTGGCATGAAATTTGGCATAGATTTTCGTCGGGGATCCAGCCCCAGCATAAACTCATTAAAAAGAGCCCGAGGGGTGGGGGAGTAAGGGGAGGGGGTAAAGTGATTAAAGTTAGTTCTCCCTCTATGTTACCCTTTCGCGGGGAAACTACCGAGCCGATTGGCCTGAAGTTTAGCTTCAACATAGCCCATCGAAAAAATAAAAATTTGAAAAAACTTAACCCGGCAACGACGTGTATGCAAGCTAGTATCTTAATATAATTCTGACCCACTTCCAATCATCCGATTGACTTGATATTTTGCACACTTACGTAAGCCCTACTTCGTCCTTGTAAGGATAACGGACGTTTCAGTAAGGATAACGTGATTATCCTTTTCCTCAGGTTTGTCGGAAAAAATCTTATCTGGAGATTTTCGGGTCGCTGAATTCGATTCAGAAGTGAAAAAGTCCGAAAGGACACCTTAAAGGCAAGTACATATAGTACAAGTACACTCAGAAAAATGGAGGCTAACTCGACGACCTACATACGGCGTAATTGGCCTCGGGCAAGTAAAACTGAGTTGACCTGTGGTCGGAGAAATTCTGAAATTAAGCCACCAGTAGGTGAAGTAGGGCATTGGGAGCTGCACGAGTTGACCTTAGATAGGTTAACTCTGACCGCTAGCTGGCTTACAGACACCTCTGTAAGGTCAGAGTTAACCTGACAAAAAGTTGACCTGGACATTTTTCTGAGTGTATGGTGAAAGAGAGACATATTTTTTTCGATTTAGAGGACTTTGCCTGTATTTATAAAAATGTTCTAAAATTGAAAAAAATGATATTTTGGGTGCTGTGTATCGGAAATAAAAGCGATATAAAAGCATAAAAAAATAAAATAAATATTTATATCGCTTTTATTTCTTGCACACAGCGCCCAAAAAAAAATATCACAATACGAATATCGGCATCAAGAATTTCTCATGGTTTTTTTTCAAATACAAACACATTTAAGTTTAAAAATTCTAAATGAAGGATGGCAAAAAATTACCAGAAATTATTTATACCAACGAGAATCGGCTAAAATCAACATTTTGGTAAAATATTTTCACATTTAATATTTTATGGCGATAAATAAGTTTGTTTCGTTTTTGTTATTTCAAAGTACGGCAGTGGCAATGCCGAAAATTATATGCAAATCCATGGTTAGACGGTTTTGGATGTCAAGGCCCAAAAACAGTAAGGTTGTATCTTACGGATGACATCAGAAGTAATAAATTACCTTTTGTCAAGAACAGATTTCCTTCAGCAGTCTAAAGATATTCTCCTTAAACTTAAAGATAAGCTACTTGTTTAGCTTTCGTCTTACACATACAGCTTTAGATAAAAAAAAAAGAATTCCAGCCAAAAACAAAAAAAGGTGAACCTCATGAAATTCTGTCACCGAAAAAGGTGGTTTTGGTTTATGTTATAAAAGGTGGTTGAAGTATTATATCGTAGTGGTGGCTCCTTTGTAGCCATTACTCCGCCAAATTTCGGTATACGGTTTATTCTATTTCATTCAGTTGGAAAAGCTATTTCTCTCCGGTAAGAAAGTGAAATAAGCAGTAAAACAGAATATATACCAAGCATCAGCATCAAAGTATCTTTTCGTGCTTCTGGTAAATTCATATATCATTTAAAATTAAACAAAATTTGATTAATAGTTTTATAAGTCCTTGTTACCTGCTTTTATCCGGAGTTTAGGCTTTATCCACGCATAACACTCGTAAAATCAACTAAGCATTCAACATCATTGCGGTAAGGATCACACGACGAATCTGGATTTAGAGGTGAAATACTTACGTAAATTTAAGATATCCATCTATCTATCTATCTATCTATCTATCTATTTGTTTGTTTATGTATCTTTATAAATATACTTTTGAGATTTCCAACATTTTGCTATTCTAATATCGTGTTTTATATTAATTTACTATGAGTAGGTAAGGTATATATTATTAAAAAAAAGTATATGTTGATGAAATGGATTACTGTACGAGTGCCGAGTAAGTAATGTAGGAAAAAAAAGTTCTTGTGAAATTTGTTTAACTTGAAGTAGAAAAACATTCTTCAACTGGATAAATATTAACAAAGTGAACTCTAAAATAATTAATTTTACCACGCATTGATTATATCCTACATTGACTCATCCGGGTATAAGAAATTTATTTCGTATAAATTTACTTGAGAAATTCTCAATATTATTACAGGTTATCTGCATAAAGCGTTTCCAAATCAAACAATTATGTATTTTACATATGTATGTAGTATAGGACAACAAATGTAACAACAAATGATCCTTAATAGGGGTCTAAAATATTCCTCCTCATTTTATTATTATTTGATTTGCACAACCATTCAATTTTAACGTTTTAAAGCTGGAACATTTATTTACATAATTTACGTTTCTTTGATCCCTTACCAATTTTCAATGTGTGCGTATGATTTCAAACTAAATTATTAAAATTTATTCAATAGCTCTTTAAGAAATTTCAGATATAAATTATACAATTTGTACATCGTGGCGGGTGGGGGAAAAGTAAAAATATATCACAGATGAATTTCGTCAGTGAATTTCTTGTTTTGTTTGCCAGTTTTGTATTTTTTATGTTGATTATACCCGTATGGTGAAACCAAAGGGTATATTAACTTTGCCTTACCGTTTGTAACGCCAAGATCCCGTCATCGCACAAAAAAATGAATTACACCAGTGTGTTTAGAATGATAAAAATATTTAATTTCTGCATGTCCGTCCGTCTGTCTGTCCGTCCGTCCGTCCGTCCGTCCGTCCGTCCGTCTGTCTGTGGCGCGGATTGCGGGCGCACGGATTAGGCTAGAGACTTGAAAGTTTGCACAGATCCGTTTTTCGTAAAATGCGAGGCTAAGTTCGTTAATGGGCAAAAATGGACCATTAGGGGGGGTACCCCCCATACGAACGAAATCGTTTTTTGCGAATATCTCAAAAACGGTGCATCTTATCAAAAAAGTGCAAGAACAAAAGTTATTTAGGATATGATTCTACATAAAACTCCCATACATCCAAATCCGATTGGAATAAATTTTAAAAATTCTTATTGGAAAGTTTGACTTCAAAGTGGAATTTTGGTACAACTGTTCGAATTTTGATACGAATATCACCATACGGGTCTCCAATGATTGCCAGATTGGCAATTATAGCTTTTGTTATGTTTTTTTTTGTCTTTGCATCAGAAAACAAAACAAAGTACAGAAGCTTTTTTGTCAAAACAGATGATACAATTTTATAATTTTCAATTATTTTCGGGACGCTTTTCCTGTCAGCTCAACTTTGAGAAGTTAGGGAATGCGACACAAGGCAATGGAAACATTCAAAATAGTTTCATAAAGCGAAAAGGAATGAAAATTCTTAAAGAGGAAACAAACATTAGACTTTCATTGTTGTGTTCAAACAGATGGTGATTTTCTTATTTGCATTTTGTTTCAAAGTTTTATTCAACTTATAGAAAATTTTGGAATGCAAAAGTCGTAATCGGATGGGGTGAAAAATTTACCCAAGTTTTGGACATTCCTGATTTTTGAGTTCTTTTATGAGAGTGATAAGATTTCAAAAACGATTATGAGAGTGATAAATTCTTTCTGGTTTTATAACAAAAGGCTTTTATCCCTTTTTTTTCAAAATTTCAAATACGTTTTTAGCACTCATCTGTACTTATACATAAACAGGATTTAAAAAATGTTTTTTAAAGAATGTTTTATACCGATATTTTAAATTTTCTCGATGCAATAAAACAGTTGAAATTGTATTAAAATCGTAGATTTACTTCTTTTCTGATTTTTTTAAAATGTAACAGCCTAAAAAAGTATATGAGAAGCAATTGAGTGTATTTTAATCTTCAGAGTACAGTAATCCCTCGAACTGCGCGGTTTCGGACTGCGCGGTTTCGCAACTGCGCGGTTAAGTTTTTAATACCAAAATTTCGAACTGCGCGGTAAAAATTTCGCAGCTGCGCGGTTTTTTTTATAATTTCCGTATAAAAAACATGTTCTGAACTTATATTTTGGTGAATCCCCGACAAGAAGGAATCAGCTGGTAATTTGGTATCTTCGTACATATTTGGTAATTTCGTGCTTATATTATCTTCGTACATATTTGGTAATTTCGTGCTTATATTAGTGTTTATATTTAGTGGAAATTGTGACATTAGGTAAGACAATTGGTGGGGACGAATTTGAAAACTTAGAGTCAGAAGATATCATGGAAGTCCTTGCAAGCAATGAAGAAAATATGACTGCTGACGATATTTTGACACAGTACGGCGATAATTATAGCGACGAAAATGATGAAAGTGAAGTTATAGAGATTTTAAGAAAGAAAAACCTTACGCACGAAAAACTGACAAATTTTTTTAGTGCTTGGTAATCAACTTTAATAAGAAGCTCTTAATATGGACCCTGATTTGGAGCGTGCCTTAAAATTTCGGTGAAATTTGACAGCCGCTTTAAACCCATACGTAGAAATGCATAATGAAAAACAAAAATCGGGTAATCAATCACTAATTTTTCAAAAAGATTAGTAATACATATTATATCTTTGTATTACTTTAAATATGTCGTTAAATAAAAACTTTTTTCTATTTTTTTTGGAATTTTTCTAATATCTGGGACCTAACCCCAATATTTCATACAAAGTAGGGTTCACAGTGCGCGGTTTCGCAGTGCGCGCTCTTTTTGTGGAACGTATCTACCGTGCAGTTCGAGGGATTACTGTATTTAATTTGCCTTATCTTTTGTAACGCCAAGATCTAGTCATCACACAAAAATATGAATTACACCAGTGTGTTTAGAATGATAAAAAAGTTGAATTTAGCATGTCCGTCTGCCCGTCTGTCCGTCCGTCTGTCCGTCTGTCCGTCTGTCCGTCTGTCCGTCCGTCCGTCCGTCTGTGGCGCGGATTGTGGGCGTACGGATTGAGCTTGAAATTTTACGCAGATTCGTTTTTCGTAAAATGCAAGGCTAAATTCGTTCATGGGCAAAAATGGACCATTAGGGGGGGTACCCCTCATACGAACGAAAACGATTTTTGCGAATATCTTAAAAACGGTCCATCTTATCAAAAAAGTGCAAGAACAAAAGTTTTTTTTTTATCTTACAATTAGAAATGTTAATAAAACTGCCTATAAAAGTTGAAAGGTGTGATGAAACTTTTCAAAATCATAAAGAGATAATGTAGACCTAAGTATAAGAAATAAACATAGAAACGAAAAAACCATAAGTTGTATAAGAAAATTTATTATGTGCATCACTATATTACTTTATCGCTTTTGCTATTTCCATCAGAGTCTTTTATAAAAAAACACGTACTGATAGCACTTTTAGTCCCAGTCCCTATTTATATTCGAATACCGAACACTAAAAGCCAAAGCCTATTATCTCAATCTTACCAGGAAAGAAAGCAAACTGAAAACTCTGGTGTCCATCGAAAAGAGCCCGATATAGATGGAGTTGGAAAAATGGAAAGACTGCTTCAGTCTTCATATATCACGTTTTCTCGTAATCCTTTCGATTCGACGATTTCTTCCTTCCAAATATACTTTTAGACACTTTTTTTTCGAAAGGCTGTCTTTGCTTCATAGTTGGGTTTCGGGATTTTTATACTCTATATGATATATCATATAGAAGTATATTAAAGTTAGTTATACCGTTTGTAACGCATCGAATCAATCATCGGATATAAAAATGAACTACATCAGGATGTTACGTACGACAAAAGATTTTGATTTCCGCATGTCCGTCCGTGTGTCTACCTGTCTGTCCTACCGTGAACTTTCGATTGAGTCAGAGACTTAAAATTTTGTATAGTTACGTTTCTCGTAAATGGCTAGACAAAGTTCTTGAAAGGGCAAAATTAGACCATTCCTTTCCCCTCCCCCATAAAAAAGAAACACTTTTACGCAATTTTCTCGAAAGGGTGAGTCATATTGAAAAAGTTATAAATGTAAAATGTGTTTAGAATAAATTTCTACATAACTCATCTATACATTAAAATCCAATTGGACCAGTGCTTCCCCCCTCTCCCATACAAATGGAACACTTTTTTCCAATTTTCTCGAAAACTGTACATTTTATTGAAAAAATTATAACGATAAAAAGTGTTTAGAATATGATTCTACATAACTCATCTATACATCAAAATCCAGTTGGACCACTCCTTTCCCAATCTCCTATACAAATGAATTTTGTTAAATAAATATTTCCTCTGTCATCATATAGAGTATTTGACGATTGGCCCCTGGCAATTGTAACTTATGTTTTTTTTTTTGCTTTTTATTTTATCACGACAAAATGTCTATGAGGCAGGAAACTTCGTCACCAAAAAGTAGTTAACCTTTCCATCTTTTTGACTACTAGTATAGGATACGAGGATGTCTATTGAGAGGTGTATGTCCCTTTTTTTTGTAATAATGTTACATTTTTGCTTAGTGCTGCTGGGTCCAATTTATAAACTTTTTATGGTTTCAGGGTCGACGACAGTAAAATAAAAATCGAGAAGAGCTTTTCTTTCGCATGTCGTTTGTTTCTTTAGGTTTCTTTTTTCTGAAGTCTGTTTTTATTTTTATTCCTTTACTCACTTTTAAGCTGGACCATAGATAGATACGATATTTCTAGGAATATATAGTCTTCCTATAAGTAGAAAGAGAAAATGTGTAATTTTATGGTATAGATTTACACTAGAAAACCTTTCTTTTGAGATGAAATCCATTGACATAATTCAGATAAACACAAACACTCACTCACACAAAACATTTAGCTGCGTAAAAGGAGGAGGTAAAAAAGAGATTGAGAAAGTAGTACTTTATTTTCTGGGTCAGAGCCTTTTGCAAGAATCAATTATCGTATTAAAAGCTTGTTCGGGTCAGTAGGATTTTTCGTGAAGTTAATTTATTTCGAAGGCATTTTTAAGGCTAAAATCCAATTTACAAAAAAGGACCACACCAACAGATCATTCAATATATACGAACTATATGTATTTTTAGTTTTATTTAAAATTGTTTATTTGGCCCCTACTCGGACCGTTTCTTTATTGCCTTGCTTTGATATTTTGTTACTTGATTTTTGTTTTGGTTAGACAGTCCTTAGAAATTTGCTTGATTTTAGAAATCATTCCAAAAAATTGTCTTTAAATAAATATAAACTTGATTTTTGGTTTTAAATTTGTAATTATGTATTATGCGGCGGTCACACGACGCTGTTTTGCCAGCCGCTGGCTGCTGTTGGTTGGTAGCGCTGGCTAGTAGCAACAGCAGCCAGCGTACTGAGAGGGTTCACACGATTTCTACTTTAGTAGCGCTGGCAATTAGCAAAACCGTGGTTTGATATTTTAATCTGGAGATTTTTTAAATAATAAACGTTACACACAAATTTAAATAAATAAACGTAAAATTACAACTTACAATATGTTATGTTATGGCTTTGTTTGAAAATTAGTTTTTTCAAAGCTTGAAAACAGGGATAGACTGGCTGTTGAGCTACCCTTGGCTATGATCCTTTTCACTCCTGGCTAGGTACGCAGTTCTGTGCCGGCTTGAACTCGTCGGTTTGGGTGGGATCTTGCCAGTGGAAAAGTGACTACATAACGAGAAAATTTTATCATCAAATTGTACCTATTGTTTTTCTACCATGTACATCCATAATTTGTATTTGTAATTTAGAATTAGTGGATAGGAAATTGAAATTAAAATGAAGAAAAATCAGAGAACTTTAATGAAAAGAAGAAAATTTCAGAATTAACTAAATACAAATCAAGAGCGTTTTATACTTCAGGAAAACAGAGTCCTTCAACACTCAATCCTGCCAGTCCGCAAAAGAATCAAGAATCACGTCCCCCCCATTTCCGAAGACTTAACCTGACATATTTAAATTTACACTAACACTAGTTGAATTTAAAAAGAAACAATGCTTTAACATTTAGATTTAAAATCGTTGCCAGACACCTGACTTCGATTAGTCGTGCCAGCATAAAGAGCTTCAACTTCTTTCTCATAAAATCTATCGATCATCGAAAGAACTTTGGCGGGCAAACGGTCGGGAAATCTTCCACCAATTCCAAAAAAAAAGAATATCGTATGCCGTAGACAATATTTATATAAATTTATTTATGAAAAAAAAGTATTAAATCTCAACTAATATTATTATCCGAGTTCTTACAAATAGTATCGGTCACAGAGTTATGAATTTTTCTCAGTTAAATTGACACAAAAATGATTATTTAAAAAAAAAATGGAAATCAATATTACGATTCATAACCGTTGAATAGTTTGGTTATTTTTATTTCGGTTAGATAAATTTTAAGTTTGTACTTACAGTTTGGAAGTTCATTTATTTTATTTATGTTTATGTTCGCCTTACGTTTTGATGACTAGGAGATTGTGCGCACAAATCCTTCGCAATCAATGGCAGTATAATATGATCTTGACGATTTTGCTAAAATATACTAAAATGCTGAATTAAAATTTAATCTAACTGGAAGACAAAAATGGAACCAAACTTTCCTTTTACAAAATTCGTTACAGATTCTGATCTGATGATTCAATACAACTTCTCAAAAACAATAATGACAAAAACTAGTGAACAAACAATGATCATAAAACAAATGGTTGCTAGCGATAGTTCTTTTCCGTTCCCTGCGTTCGATCTCCTTTTGTTGTCTTTATCGCCTTGACAACAGGCTTTGGGACGTCTTTTAATCGAATCAAAAAAAATGGTGGCTGCCTTCCGCTTGAGTCCCCCTCGTTCTAGGACTGTTCGAGGTGCCCTCTTTTCACTCCCTGGGAAACGCGGCGTCTTCTAGTCTAAATGCGGCGTGAAAATACAGAATTTACTGCTGGACAATACTTCCTTTTCTATTTCGTCTTCTCCGAAGAAGTTATACGCAAAATTCCTTTTTTATTGAAAACGTTGTCTCTATTTTATCTTGTACAAGATATTCAGTATGAGATGATGTTTTTACGATACACGGTACTTGGAAAGTATCCGTTTCTTTTCCGTTATTGATACAATACGGCACCCGTTCTTTTTAATACGGTATCCGAACCGCGTGTGTGACACGATCTCGAATTTTCCAGCACGTGAGGTGAAATCTTTTACCGTGTATAAATCTTGAATCGTGGGTAGATTTAACCAAAAATTCAACCAGATTTTAGCGGCCGAATACCGTATTTAACTCTTTCTCTCTATTTTCGAGGACTGTTTTAAAAAAAGAAAACTGCGTTATTCACGGCACTCAGGTCACGCTAAATTAGGCTAGATATCACATACCTGTTATTTTATCTCCTAACTGCCCAGAATCTCCAAGAATTTTCACCTTTATTTCATTTCTAAAACTACACGTGCGGTTTTCACTTGTCTTTCTGATTGGACTTCTGGAACACGAATGAGAGAAGAACGATTTTCTAAGACTGTATTCGGCGCCATATGCTTTTTGGTACCGATCCTGTCAAAATTCTAACTACCTTTTCTTTCGCAACATTTCAAATGCTTTTCAAATCTACATTTCCCCGATTACATTAAAGCATCCCATAGGTAAAGAAATTAGTTTGTAGATTATTCTTTAATCAATTTCTACCTCGTTTCGGGAAATTATATATATTCAAATCTGATTTCCGTTTTGCAATTATTTATGAAATTTTCCATTTCAACTCTTCGTCTCCTATTCGATCTTTTCATCCTAGATTCGACTACTACTTATCCTAGACGCTAACCTTGGACTTAATTGTGGGTTCAAAAGCTTAAGTTTCAATGACTCTCAAACCTTTTTCAAACTATAATCTTTGATACAATGTCTAATAGGGAAATGTGAAATTTTTGGATTTAGCCACAGTACAAATAAACAAACTTGACCACTTATCAGACTTTTGACAGCTCAGAAATCATGTGATAGGGTCACGTGATCCTTATAAGCGCTGGCATAGTAGAACGGTCTCTACTTCACTAGCGCTGCTAAAATCATCACGGTGCTGCTGGTAGTAGCAACGCACTAGGGTTCACACGGTGCTGCTGAAACGGCTGCTAACAGCCAAACAGCCACTGGCGCTGGCAAAACAGCGTCGTGTGACTGCCTCATTAGGGGAAATATGGGCCAAATGTCATAGTGCACTTTATAGAAAACCATGATATTCCTAACTAATAATAGTAGAAACAAAAGTTTTAGGAATAAAAATATTAGGAACAAAAGAATTGTATACATTTTACATAACTCTTGAACACAACAAAATTTAATTCGACATCTCCATGCAAGACTACACTCAGAGTAATCCGTATATTCAACCAAAGAAATATGTTTGTACATAATATGGAGTAATTTTAAGGGCTTTTTTCCGGGTGACCAATTTTGTGGCACCTGATTCCATTTGTTTCGTTTTTCTGCTAGTTGCCTTTTGCAATTACGTAATTATTTGTTAGGGGCGCAAAATTGTAACGCTAGTGTGTTCGAAAAGAAAGAAGGAAGATAAAAGGAACAAGAAAGACTTTGTTTTTTACCATTGTTCTTTGGTTTAGAGATATTTATACTCTATATGATATATCATACAGGATTATATTAAATTTAGTATGCCGTTGTCGGACGCAACCAATCATCGGACACAAAAATGAACTACACCAGGGTGTTTTAGATGACAAAAGATTTTGATTTCCGCATGTCCGTCCGTTTGTTTGCCTGTCCGTCGGTCTGTTTTTCCGTGAACTTTCGAATGTATTGAGCTAGAGACTTGAAATTTTGTACAGTTGCGTTTTTTTTTGTAAATGGCTAGACTAAATCCTTGTACGGGCAAAATCGGTCCATTCCTTCCTTTCTCTCCAATACAACCGAACATTTTCCCATACAACCGAAAACGGTTAGTCGTATTGAAAAATTTGTGAAGACAAAATGTGTTTAGAATAAGTTTTTGCATAGCTCATCCATACATCAAAATCCAATCGAACCACTGCTTTCTCCCTTTTTCATACGAATACTACTTTTTACCTGTTTTCTCGAAAACTGTACATCGCATTAAAAAATTTATAAAGATGAAATTTGTTTAGAATATGATTTAACGTAACTTATTTGTACATCAAAATCCAGTTGGATCATTCCTTTCCCCTTCCCCTCACACAAATTAAATACTCTGTAAGACCAGAACCCCTACAAAACTTCTTAAACGATTAAAATTTAAAATCAAAAAATTGAGCAATGTAGCTCAATATGTCTTGAGACTAATACGATTCGTAGACATTTGTAAAATAAAATATTTATCGCATCGTTTTTATTAGTAATTCAGTTAATGTGAATTGTCTTTTGGACAAAGTTCAAAACTCTCTGACTATGAATATCCATTACGCGTGAATTTTGTTTATCAGTTGAGCAAGTGTATTTCAAAAACGATAGCAAGATGAAAAATTAATGATAAAAATTATTCCTTTGAAGATAAGATAATCCCTTTGGCAAACACTTTTGTTATAGAAATAACTTTTGATTAACCTTAGTGAAAAATATTTAGCTTTGCCAAAATTCCTTTGATAGATTTTCCAACCAAATGTCTATAGAAAACCTCAACAAAGCGAAATCCGATTGGAAATCGTTTTATACTTTGAAAATGAACAAAAGCCGTTTTCATCTGAATTCCATCCAATATTTTGTATATATAGGATTGTGAAAATTTGAAAAAAAAAGTTTAGATCTACAGAAATATATGTTGTACGTATAGAAATGGTATAGGCATGTATAATGAAAATCATTGCTATGTACTTGTTTGCTCTTTGCTTCAGCACCTTATTCATGTCTTCGTGAAACCGATATCCATTCCGTAAAATACTAAACCAAAACTCTGTTCCTCTTCGCCCTGTTGCGGGCATCATCTTTGCTAAGGGCATCGAATTGCTTTTCAATTTAGCGCGCATTTCATTCGCAACATCAGATCCAGGATCAGAAACCAGAACCGAAACCGCCAGACATCAATGTAATTTGATCTGGGCAGCAAACACTTCCAATATCCCTATTTCGGAAAGACAGGAGCACTTTTATCCAGGAACAGCTTGAGGGCGTTGTATTTTACTTGTAACGAGACTATAGTAGGGGCGCTATTCAACTCAAATTCAACCTACAGAAGTACATTTACTTTATGGTAGGGTCTCTGTACCGTGAAATGGATGCTCTGTAGGGAAACCATCTGAAACGACTGACATCACCACCAGACAGTGGTTTCAGGGGGGTAGGTTGATTTCTGACATTAAAATAGCTGACAAACTTACAACCACCACCATCTTCAATGTGTCTTTGAGAAATTGGTATTTTCCCCATCCCCATCTATTTCTATCCACATTGCGATAAATGCGTGTACAACCAAAAGAAATATTGCATCCCTAAATGGGGGTGGCAGTTGCTGGTCTACCTCGAGGGCTCTGAACTGTTGTGATACAAGCATCGTGATAACGTTGAACAGTGAAGAAAGTGATTTCGCTGATATGTGAAACACGATATGAACTTTTTGAGATGTCATAAAAGCCAAAAAAAAAAAGATATGTTGCCTGCGACAACGAAACGATACTGAACTGCCATCTCAATTGAAAGAGTTTTTTTTCTGTACATGCGAGCGAATAGCACAAACTTTTTAAGGGCAGATCAAGAGACAATTTTCTTCAGATCGAGGGTAGTTATTTCGCCCACACTAATATTCACCCCCATGTTTTATGTTTTAGATGTCATCAAAATATCTCATCTGATGAGTGGTATCGTCTGTAATGAGTCTTGTGTTCAATTTATCCCCATTCAGTCATTTTTCTATACGTCAATGTTTGTTGGATCCTCCGTTGAAAGTATTTTTGTCAGTCGATTTAATTAAGTTAATGTTTTTGTTTCAGTTCAGTTGAATAGAAATCTTGATGTTGATTTGAATGACTTCTTCCGATCATTTGATTCTTATTAATTAAGTTTAATGATTTTGTTTCTAGTCGAGTTTTTAAGGAGCCAACCATATGTCGAATGTTTTCCCTTTAATGTAAGAAGAAAGATTTTTTTTTCAAATTTACAGTGAAATCTATATAATATGAGTAATTAACATTTGTTTTGCCATTCCCTTTATCTGTCGTAAATTTTTTTTTTCTGTTAACCTGCACCCAGAGAAAAATTGGTCATATGGATACAATTATTGTTAAACTAACAACATTTTTATCCGATATCAGCCCACAAAATAATTTTGTTAAATCAATAAAGGGAAATTTAATTGAAAAAAAGGTCCATAATCCGGAAAAATGATTTCTATATATATATATAAATTAGTTTAATATGCCTATCTCTGTTAGATTAACCAATTATTATCATTTGAAAGTAATTAATCGTCTCCCGTACTGAAAGCGTTAACCCTTTGTTGCATAGTGTTGTTGTACAACAACACCTTTTCTAATTCAGTTTTTTAATATTATAACATATACATATTTCATGCACTTACTCGTATATTGACTAAATTTATTTCGTAAGTATCCTAGGATATCAATTGTTATGAAAAAAAAGTAATATGCACTTTTTTTTATAATTACTGCATTTTATAAATAAATAAAGAGCAAAAAAGTAGCTATTTTGCAGATTAAAGGCGTTTTCGACTGGCATGCTCTTTTTGCTCTGAAGTTGCTCTAAAGTTGCTCACTCTGAGATCTTGTGTTCGATTGAGATTTTTTGATCGCTCGAAAAAGAGTTACATGTTCGAGTGACGAAAGTACTCCGTATGCGAGCACTAAAAGAGCATTTTTCGAGCAATTTTGTGATCTGCTTAATGTAGTCAGATTTGAGTTGCTCTTTTGAGGTTAAGGCTAACAAAATCGTGTGGAATCGTAAATGGAAGATATTTATGATTTTGATTTCTTGGATTCTTCTTCATCTAGTGAAGAAGAATTTCATTTGGTCACAAATATATTAGGGCAGTGTCAACTTAAGGGGAAGATCCCAAAATTAATTTTAATTTGTTTTATGCTTCTTCTTGTTCTTTGAGAAATGCTCGACTCCCAAGTAGAGGTGCTCGAAATCTCCTCGAGATCTGCTCGAAATACCTTGCTCTAAACGGTGGTAGAGCCTGCTCTGAATCTGCCCTGAATCTGCCAGTCGAAAACGTCATAAATGTAACTGTGGCAAATCTATTACAGTTAAAAAATCGGTAATCAGCTTTATAAAGGTTTTTGGGGTCGCTAATTACGAATCTGAAGTCAAAACTTCAAAATTCAAAATGGCGGATCCAATATGGCGGTCAAAAAAGATAAAATTACTTACTATAGTTTTCAGCGTAATCAAATGAATTTTATCTTTTTTAACCGCCATATTGGATCCGCCATTTTGAACTTTGAAGTTTTGACTTCAGATTCGTAATCAGCGACCCCAAAAACCCTCGGATACCAAAAACCGTGAAAATTAATTCCATAGAAAAATGTATGCATGAAAGGGTTAAGCAGGTTCTGTCTTATCCAAGTTTATTTTATATTAAAAACATCATCAAAATCTTGTACTTTAAAAAATGTTTGGCTTGGGCAGGTTTTCGGCTTATACAGGGTTTAACTTATAAAGGTTTCACTGCATTAGTCCTTATAAAGTTTGTGACTGTTTTTGAGAAAATCACAAAAAACTACCATGGCAAATGCGAAAATGTATTTCCATTAAAAGAACTAAATCCACAAAACATATTTCCGGAAAAAGTTTAACTTCACTGATTTCTGCTGTTATTCAATTTTATGTTGCTCTCTGGTTTGATTTTCTTTTTCATTTGGTTAAGCATATCAAGAGCGAGTAGATAAAGTGAATAACAAACAAAACACAAAAAACAATCAAAAGTACAAAAATTGAAGATGATGTTCTTTGAAGTTTTTGTGCTTATTCGTTACGTAAAAAGCTTTTGAAAGTACTTAAGTTCATTAGCTATCTTTTTGATTGGTATTTGGTACACATTCTATCTCAAAATAGCTATAATATCGACATTGAATTTAGAGGAAATGATTGAGGAAAATGCTTAAGGAAGACTTTTTTGCCCTTGTGTGCAGATTTTCGTCGAAATCTTTGATTAAAGCACATCTTTTTGGCTTTTCATCATTAGCGATTGTTTGTGCGGATCGCCACAGAAAACCGAGGAAAATAAGAAAATGGCAAAAAGTACAACTCCATTGAAATTCTGACTTTCTCACATGATTATCCTTAGAAAAACCACCAGGATGTGGACTTTCTTCATAACGTTCATATACATAACATAATATTAGAATCTCGAATATAGTTTCAAGTACTTATACATGAAATATAGTTATATGCCCTAGTAGAAAGGAACAGAAAAAAGCAAAAAAATCGAGCTTCATTTGCCATAAGTTTCCGCGAATTTACGAAATTAGTTCGTTGTTATGGGGCAAGTTTTTCATTATCTGGGAATTTCGTGATTTATGGGAATCGTTTAGTTTTTGCTTATATAGTTAAACTTTGTTTCGTTCACTATTTTTTTTGTTGTTGCCGATAACTAATTAGATCTCTCGAGAAAGATTTTTATATCGGCAAGTTACTATCACAGTCAGTTCAGTTCTATTTAATTCAGTAGTTTCGTTCTATTTTTTTCCCTAGTTCCAGACTTGTATTCTCAAAATGACGCGTTTTTCCTTGAAGGGAAAATGTTAATTTTCGATGACTAGGATTTGTGATGAATCAAGGAAAAATGGCATGATTTCCGAGAGTAAAAACTAATCTTATCGCTTTGGCAATCACATAAAATCGAAATGAATATATTCTGTATATTTGTGATGTGGAAGACAGAAAGAAAATTTATTTGTTTTTGAACTTTGTTTTCTTTGTGGATTAGTATTTTTCAAGTTGGAGTTAGTCAAGGAGATAAGGCCAATTAGTTATTTTAGGCAAGTTTGCAAAAATTACATTTTATTAGTCATTTATCACAACATTTGATAAATCATAGGCTTTTATTTGGCCGTAATTTTCCTGTTTTGGATGGGGTGTCTTCAGATGACTGAAAGATAAAGTGGAGTCCTTTATATGGATTTATTCCCAATTGCTTTGTTTCTTCAAAACGGACCAAAAGGAGTTGTGATTTCACTTCAGAAAAATTGATGAAATATAAAATATAATTCTGCCGTACATTAGTAGATTCCAATTCGAATAATTTGAAAACATTTCCAATTAGAGTGTATGATTTCAATTGAAATTCTTTTAAAACTAGATTTCATATTAGAATTTAAGGATTGACTTTTGGCAAGCGTAACTTTTTTTCATATTTTTACTTTCCTCTTATGTATATAGAAGGAAAGTATTGTATTCATGACGAAGACCCATTGGAGAACGGGGGCAGATAGAAACTTTCTGATCAGTACGAAATCCGTTCCAGGCAAACTTATGCTCAAGATATGTATTTGGAAAAAATTTCAATTTCTTGAAAATCTCTCGAAAACTATGGACTTTTCTGAAAAAAGCATAGAACCAGATTCAAAGGAAATCAAATTTCCTACATTTTCCCTTTAATTGTTTATACAGTTTTCTAACGGTTCTGAATATATTTAAAAAAAAAGTTTTTTGAAAATTTCTCGGAAACTATGTGGTATTATGAAAAAATCGATATAACCAAATTGAAAGGAAATAAAATTTCCTGCATTTTCCCCCTTAATGATTTTTATGTATATTTACCGGTTCTCAAGATACTTCAAAAAATATTTTTTTTCATATTTTTTTCCGAAATTTATTGCAGAGGAGAGTTTTCTGTTGATCGCAACTGATATTTTTTTCCTAGGTTTTTATGTCAAAATTATGTAATTTAAAAAACAAACTTAGTTTTTCTTAACAAGATTTTTTTTTTAAGACTGTGCTCTCTGTGGTCGCTTAGCCCTGATTTATTCACTAGGAGTTAAGCCGAGGTAGTGAGTTAAGGGAGTTAGCTAACCTTATTTTCCATGTTAAAGGTGAGTTAAGGGAGTTAAGGCGATTTAACTGCGAGTGAATAAATTGGCCGTTAGTGTTAAAAACACTCGGTTTAAACCGAAAACCTTTTAAAACGTGTGAAAACGCTTGTCTATATACGCTATTCGAATTAACTCGAGTGATACATTTTTTTAGAAAACCGTTTGTGTTTGTTACGTCGAAAAATTAAAAAAAATGGCTGTGGTTCATTGAAACTTTAATCTTTTGATAACATTCAAAGAATTTTCGTGACTTTTTTGTATCAATGATATTTTGATCTTTACGTAGGGTGACCGTATTTATTTTAGGTCAATCTTGGACAAGATGAGCGGGAGGAGACGGTTATGAGAGAATGATTGAAACAGAACACCAAGGAAACAAGGAATTTTATATAGAAAATAAAACTTGATTTGGCCAAAAACAATTAGATTTTTAAACAAAATATTGCAAAATTGTTAAATGACAGCTAAGCGGTTCCAACTAAAAAAACGAATTTTTTGTTTTCTTCACAATTCATAAATAATCACAATAGGAATATTGTAAAGATCGTAACACATTTTCGCGACTTTCTGTATAGAGTTTAGTACCGCCGACACACTATAACCGACCTCCCCTCCTCCTAAAAGTGTGGTGTATTCTATTAACACCTCCAAAGGTATACTAAAATCTATTTTTTTTGGAGATTTTTCTTGTGTTTTTAAGGGATGGCGTAGATGAACGACCTTTCATAAATATATTTCTTTTGTGAAAATTTTACTCAGGGGATGCAAACGAGCGTATGGATGAAAGTATATATACCCTTGAGTGTATCCCTTACGCACATTATTACAATATGATAAAAGTTTTTTTTTTCAAAAATTCCACTTCAAGTTTAGACCGCCCAAAAAAATGTCGAATATGTTGACTCGTTGGGTACATGAGTGGGTCATGTTTTTCACAAAATTTACAATCAGAATTTATCCGGGAAGACATGACTTTTCTTTGTTAAAATACCGAAAAAGATATATGGGGCCTTTAGCAAGGATATCAGTAATTCGCAAAAAGAAAAAAAAAACATACCAAAAGAAGAGAAAAAAATAAAAATGAAAATTCCGGGGACTAACAATATTATGTAGTGGAAAGCCAGACGACATAACAATACTTGTTGTATAAAGATTTTATGCATGGATTCTTGCATGAAAAATTATTATATGATGTTCTTTACAGTCTATAAAACTTTCTCGAGTCTCATATAAGGAGAGATTTTTGGGCAAAAGTGTACATTTTGTACGATGCATGTAATGTTCTTTCTACAATAAAAAAATGGAACCCTCAACGATAAAGTTTTAATAAATCTCGTGCTCGGTATTCATATTTTTATCCTTAAATTATAAGAGCTTGAGAGTCATGTGACGTTATATAGTATCAACATATTTTCTTGTTATGATTTTCTTAAGAAAATTGAAGACGTTGTTTTTTTGGCAGAAAATCGTTGCTTATTCCTTTAATAGGTTTAAAAAAAATCGGCACTGAAATTTTTTATATTCGACAAATCAAATATTTTAACATTAAATATAAGGTAGCTTTATTTATTTTGCGTCACTCTGGAATAAAATAAGTGGTGGCCGTGCGTAAGGAGCCAATATCCTGTGGTTGGCAGAGCAAGGAGTGAGGATGGGGGAAGGGGGATGACACAAAAACTTAAAGATATTGAAAAATTGTGCTCTTAAAAAAATTAAATATGTACTTGACGAAAATCATATATACTCATCATACTAATATATAAAAATGAGTTGGTGTCTGTCTGTTCTTCTTTCACGCAAAAACGGCTAAACCGATTGACTTGAAATTTAGCATGAGTATCTGTGGTAGTTCTGGTTCCAACATAGGCATATGGAAAAGTAGCGCGACGGGTGGGGGGAGTAAGTGGAGCGGGTAAAGTGATTTCGAAACTTAGTTTTTGCGCTATGTTACTCTTTCGCGGGGAAACTACCGAACCGATTCGCCTGAAATTTGGCATAGATGTTCGTCGGGGGTCCAGCCCCAACATAGATCCATTAAAAAGTAGCCGGAGACGTGGGGGAGTAAGGGGAGGGGGTAAAATGATCTCGAAACTTAGCTCTTCCTCTATGTTAGCCTTTCGCCAGGAAACTACCGAGCCGATTGGCCTGAAGTCTAGCTCCAACATAGACCATTAAAAAAAATTGAAAAAACTTAACCCGGCAACGACGGGTATGCAAGCTAGTAATGAAATAAAAATCTGGCGAAAATAATTAATAAATTTGCGCCGTAGGTTTTTTTTTAAGGAGTGCTAAATACCAGTCTTGCCACGGGCGCTGCTTTGCTTTGGCAAGCTTGAATAGCCTTAGTACGGTCATTTCTTGGTATTCGTTGATAAAAGTTCTGTCAGCAAAGGGACAAGAAGCAAATCAAGACGCAACTTTTTACTAAAAGGTGTATAAATATAGTTCAGATTATTTCTATGGAACAAATCCTGCCGACGCCCATGCCGGGACGAATGATTATAAAGCGGATCTTTGACTTTATTTAAGCGAAGAATATTATAAGAAATATCATCGAATATTGCAAGAAACGTCAATTCGACCGGGTGGCATTTTAGGAGGATCGCATTTTATTATTTTATTAAAAACGAATATAATTTCATTTTTTATGCTTTTTTTTAAAAAAGAAGACAATTTTATTTGGAAAATAATGGAATAACGGAATGCAAAATATTTGCAGTCTATGAAAAGATTTTTTGCGACGACTTAGTTTTTCTCATCCATTTTCCAATTTATATGGAAAGAGGAGACAGTTTTTTTTTAAATCGGACAATTGTTTCGTTAGTTTGAAATAAAATCCAGATATTAATGTAAAAATCCACTGGCGCTTATTCCACGGTTCTATTTTTTCCCCAGCGAACGTTACAAACGTAGCAAATGGCTCTAAAGTGATTGGCCTTTGCCTTCCAACATTCTAATGTTTAATTAAATGAAACTTTAAACTTTTGATAGAAGCAGAAAAGCGCCAATCAAAAAGGAGAATTTTTGGCCGCTGATGATCATAAGTACCTCCTTGACTTGCGACGGATGAAAACAATAACTAAACCAAGTTAGCTTTTGTAGTCCAAGGAAATTTAGCATAGCAAGCACTATGCGTAGGTCCAGGTTAAGTCCCTCATCATTCCAGATAGGCAGCATGATGTCTAGGGTGGTCTTGGACTGATTCTTGGAAAGAGAATTTAATTTAATTAAGGTAGCACCTGCGTTTTAGAGAGCCTTAGTTCAAATAGAATTGATTCCGTCTTGTCCTTTTTTACCCTAGATAGCGTTAGAGCATTTTATCTGATTATATACAAATATTTTATATACAAAACGTTTCGTATATTTTATGTTGAGATATTACAAAATATACACTTTTAACACTTGGATCAAGCATATTTTCATCCATAAGTTCAAGAATTGCTTTGAGTTTCTGGGAAATTTTATAAGGCTTTTGATGCCAGCATCTGGCTTTTATATTGTTATACTGAACTCTATGATAATTTTTAAATTAAGTGAAATTATCGACTAATTCTCTAAGAATATTTTAATTCCCTTAATAAGTTGTCCAAGGTATAAATATTTCAGTAAGTTATAAGAAATTAAATCTATTATTTCAGTAATTATTTCGTTTTCGTTTTATATCGTTTTATATAAGAAAATTTTTAATTAAAATCGGATAATTTAGCGGAGAAATGTATTGTAAAATTCATTAAAGTCAACAATGTTCGAACATTTATATTAATTTTAACAGTAGGTACTAAATTTGTTTTATTGTATTTGAATTGATTTTTACCCCTCGATCAAGTCTATCAAAAAACTGGCAATTCAATTAATACCATTGAAATTTTCAAATAAAACAATTCTTATCGATCCCAATGTATTTCCTCATTAAATATTTCACACATATCCGCCTAAGGGCATCTAAATCAAATGTAATATAAAACGTAGTTAGCTTAAAAACATACTCCTAGTTATAAAACTAATTTAAGTGTTTGGAAAAGCGTAAAATTTGCTTGTGAAAAGTTTTCCTTTTTTCCCATTTATCTTGCATTCACGCACTGTCGATCAAAGAAATTGCTTCAGGAACAAACGAAAGGACGAGGTGTCACAAACAATTCTACCAACCAAGTAAAACAGACAAAAAATTCTATTCCTGTATTTTCTTTTTACTTTTTTCATTCTTTTTTTTGTTAAGTGAAAAACATTTCTCAAAGCGAACATCGTTTCTAGTGCTTATATGGCAAAAGGGAAACTTGATGGTGTTCTGTATTAGGCACATATTTCTGGTACTTACAGGAAAATTTTCAAATAGAAAAGAAGTGAAAGTAGTAAACAAAAAAAAAAATAGCAATACATGTTCATGTTTAAAGGACTAAAAATCTGGCAAAAATTGGTGAAACATTCCAACGGAAAAAGATAAGAAGTGAAAGCATTTTTCGTTTAAAGCTTTCGGAGATTGTGAAATTTACGAGAATATTTAATAAACTTTTGAGGAATATTTTGGATATTTCTTAAAGAGGGGTTTTTAATAGAGGTACAAAAAAGGCAAAAAAGTTATTGATTGAAGTGATCCAATTGAATTTTGATGTATGAATGAGTTATGTAAAATCACACCTTTTATTTGCATAAATTTTTCAATACGACTCACGATTTTCGAGAAAATTGTATTTGAGGAAAAGGGAAGAAATGTTTCGATTTCGCCCGTTTATGAACTTAGCCTTGCTATTTAAGAGAAACGCAACTGTAAAAAATTTCAAGCCTTTAGCTCAATTCCTTCCTAGTTATGGCGTCCACGGACACATGGACAGACGAACAGTTGGACGGACATGCGGAAATCAAAATCTTTTGTCATCCCAAACACTCTGGTGTACACTGTAGAAAATGAATTTGAATTTAAACCGAAAAATGAGGTAAAAATGGGGTAAATTTACAAAAAAGTCGTAAAATTTCGAAAAAAAATCAGAATTTAGCTCGCACACCATTTAAGTTGTAAAATCACCCAAAAAAACATTAATCTTACACTAGAAATAGGGTAATTTTAAACAATCCGTAAAATTTCGACCAATATTGATATTTTTACTCTAATTTTGGTGTAAAAACACGCTCACAGGGTATTTTTGCATTATTGAACGGACAAATTCATTGAGGGTATTCACAATCCTCTTCGGTATTCGGTATTCGGTATTTTCGGTAATATTAAAAGACTGAAAATATTCTGCTGTGAACATCCCACAGCACAGATTTGAGAACAGCGCTTTTATTTGATACGTGACCAAATCATGAACTGCGAATTTGATTGTAAAATATATCACATACCTTTAAATCCATGTTTGATGTATTCTTTTGAATTTCTATTGTGGCAACGGCTATCAAAATTGAAAAAAATTGCAGTCCGATGAGATAACCAGCGAAAAAATTTGACAACTAAAAACATTACTAGCGCCACTCGCGGTTGATTCTTGATACCGAATACCGAGGCTGAAAAACACGACTCGAGGCATGTATACAATTACCGAATCCGGTAATTCATTTTTACATGAACCAAGTTACCGTCTCGGTAAAAATCTGTTAAATTTGACTGAATTACCGAGCGGTAAATTTACCCGCATTTTAAAAGAGGACTGTGAATTCCTTCATTATTTCACAATGCAGTTGACGGCATTAGCGTGTTTGATGAGTCATTGATCGCCATTCCAGAAATGGTTCAATGGTTAAACACTAAATAGTTTATTTGCTCTGGCTTGATGGAGCTATGTTGCCCTAACCTTATAATTCGCACAAGGTATTGTGGCATCGAAGTATAAATACTCGAATCGAGTTTTACTACACCAAAATCCTTTAAGCCTGCGTGGAAGCTGGTAAAGCAGGCTCTGGTGACGGTGAGCCAGCTTCCATACCAGAAACAGGCTCCTGATGAGTTTTCAGGGCAGACATGCCTGACCTGTTGGGGGGAAATTTGGATGTGAAAACATCCGCAAAAATAATATAATTATTATTTTTTTTTTTGCAGACCGTATAAGCCGAGAAATTCTAATACCATTTTCGGTGTAATTTTAAACAAAAAATGTCGTAAAATTACACCTTAAGACGCGGTTTTGCTACCAAATAGAAGGAAAATTACAACAAAAATGTGGTAATTTTAAACACCCATGGTCGTTATTACACTATTTTCGGTTTAATTTTAAACAAAAAATGTCGTAAAATTACACCCGTATTGTACTTTTACTTCTTATTTAGTTTAAAGTTCCCCCGTAAAACTGGCTTTTGTACGCCACAAAATGAGTAAAAATGCATAGCTTTTAAGCCATTACGACTCGGTTTAATTTTACTACTATTATAGTAGGAAAATGGTTTCCTACTATTTTAGTGGTAAAATTACAATAAAATTTTCTATAGTGTAGTTAAATTTTAACGTTTAGTTCGATGCGTTATAAACGGTGTATGGTAAATCTAATTTATTTCTATATCATTCTAATATAGAGAATACAAAAATAAACAGACAAATTTCTTATTCTCTTCTTACGCTACAAGACCAATATTTTAAAAAAACACATAAAAGTAAGTTTTTATAGGATTTGTGCTCAAACTATTTCAATATTTTTAGAAGATTTGTATTCATATGACATTTCTATGGGATTGTAATTGCTTTTGCTATTCTATAGCTTTTGGTGAAGTTTGTTAATTAAAATCGTTTGGATAAAGTAAACACGAAATCAGAGACCTAAACATTGGAATTGTCACCCAACTAAACATAAAATAATTGTGTCGTGTATGGCAGACCGAAAAGAGCATTTGATTATCTAAAGTTTTCAAAGTAATTTAGTTACACTATCGTTAGTCGTAACAATGAAATTATTTTGAAAACTTAACAATAAACGAGAATTTCTACGTTGGTCCTTAGTTGGTGATTTAGCAACGATAGATATTCGTGGAAGTTTCATTTGCGCCTTGATATCCATCAGCATTTACTATTACAATGGAAAATACGGGAAAACACAATTTATTCCAGTTTTCCTTGTGGTGATGTCAGTAAAATTTTGAAGTCACGTCCTCAGGTTTCTCACTTTGTTAGTAAATTTGTTCTACATATTTGAAAAGTCTCATGTTTCATTGTCATTGCTTTACGAATACTCGAGGACGAGAAATTTTTGACGGTTTAGTTTTCTGCAGTCCTTTTCGGGAAGACGATTGAGAATCTGACTATAGTTATGTCGTAAGATCCGGTAATGAGCAATAGGTAAAAGCGTTTTATTTATTGTAAATTTTGTATAATATTTCCCGGAATTATCTTTGCGGTATCCTGTCATGCATTAATAATCCCGGTATTAGATTTGAAATCATACCATAAAACTTTTACTCCTGTGCTATAAATTTGTAAAATTCCTGCGACAAAAGTGAATACTGACTGAATGCTAGTTGATATTGGTCGTCTAATGTAATCCACCATTTATGTCCTTCTTCGCTTATTTTATACAACATATTTTATCTGTTGGTGAAACGACATCGTCGACAACTGAACTGAACGAGTTCACCGTAACTTAATTTACTATGCTCTTTGTATGAAATTCAACATGTACCCATTTGAAACTTTGTGAGTTAAGTTGTACTGAGAAATGGCACTGGTAAAATCTCTATGTGAATTTTCAGGATGAAGGACATTTTAAATCCAGTGGAATGCACTGGAATTTAAAATGTACAAATTTACCTACAACCGAGTACGATTCGAAAGGATATTCTTAATGGCTTTGTGCATGGGAAAACAGCTGCTATAAAGCTTTTCATGGAAAAGGCATTAAATAGTGGTCGTTGGTTGCGAGTTTATTTGAGGTTGTTTTCCTGGATTTAACCTAATTGGATTAACGTAAATGAAAAATTCTTTTGTTTGACATGCATAATAAATATTCTTCTTTTTTGCTATTGTTTGACAGTATATTAATGCAATGTTTTTTCTTGAAAAAAAAAAAAAAAACAGAAAGAGCTTTGAGGAAAATGAATTTAATTAATCATTAATGAAAAGTACAGATTAAGAGTGGAGAACAGAAATTATTTTTCTCGGTGATGTTTCTCTCACGCGTAAGATTAAAATGGATTAAAAAGCTTTAGCAATACCGAACCAGTTTTTAAAAAAAATGCTGTAACCAAACCAAAAACCAGATTTTATTTAGTGGTTCGGTTCGGTTCGGTTCAAATTTGAGTTTTTAGGATCTAGAAATTGGTCCTAGAATGGGACAATCGTATCAGCTATTGGTGGAAATCCGTTAACCGGAAGTAACTAAAATGGCGGCTTTTTAAAAATCGCAATTTCGTTTTGTATTATTTACTCCTAAACTACGCATTTTCCAGTAGTCTTTATGTATGACAAAAGTTGGAGAGAATAACATTTTCTATATCTCTCTAGAACCCCGTATCTCAAGCCGTTATCGAGATATACCGTTATTTAAAAAAAAATCTGTTTTTTGTGATTATCTCGAACAACAATGGGTATTTGGTGGTTTAGTGTGGAAGATGAATTGAAGAGAATAATATTTGCCATAATTTTGTCTCTCACTATTATTCGATATGTTTTACCGTTATAGAGATATTATCATTAAAAATTTAAAAAATATATATGTATTCTTGCCAATTGCATGCAAACTAACGGTTTTTCGAAAAAATACTGTAAATGCAGAATTAAAGATATTAAAATTCTCCACATTTTCGCTTTTCACCGTAAATCGATATATTTTACTTTTATCGAGATATTTCAGATTTTGTAAAATAAAAATTCATGTTTTTATGTAAAGTAATATTTTGTTCCTCAGGTAAATTGTGCAGAAATGTAGATTTGGTATAAGAAAGTCATATGCTGTTCACATCAGATTTTTCTTATTTTGACATTTTTTTCGGTTTTCTCAATTTTGTGCAATGTTTATGCCGTGGTCACACGACGCTGTTTTGTCAGCCGCTGGCTGCTGTTGGTTAGTAACGCTGGCTAATAGCAAAACAGTGGTTTGATATTTGAATCTGGGAGATTTTCATGAAGGATCCTGTCCAGTGCCGCATTTTTTACATCTCTTTTTAAGGGGTTATACTACGCAGGCGCGCTGAACAATGAACCTTTTTTTGAGAAGTTTTTTTCTCGATTACTAACGAATGGATTAAAATGAAATACCGTACCAAAGTACGGTGCCAAATTACGGCACCAAAGTACGGCACCAAAGTAAGTTACCAAAGTACGGCACCAAAGTACGGCACCAAAGTACGGCACCAAAGTACGGCACCAAAGTACGGCACCAAAGTACGGCACCAAAGTACGGTACCAAAGTACGGCACGGTGCCAAATGACGGCACGGTGCCAAATTACGGCACGGTGCCAAATTACGGCACGGTGCCAAATTACGGCACGGTGCCAAATTATGGCACGGTTCCAAATTACGGCACGGTGCCAAATTACGGCACGGTGCCTAAATACGGCACGGTGCCTAAATACGGCACGGTGCCTAAATACGGCACGGTGCCTAATTACGGCACGGTGCCCAATTACGGCACGGTGCCTAATTACGGCACGGTGCCAAATTACGGCACGGTGCCAAATTACGGCACGGTGCCTAATTACGGCACGGTGCCAAATTACGGCACGGTGCCAAATTACGGCACGGTGCCAAATTACGGCACGGTGCCAAATTACGGCACGGTGCCAAATTACGGCACGGTGCCAAATTATTTGGCTTAAGGAAGCAATTTGGCTTAATGAAGCTATTTGGCCTAAAGAGGCAATTTGCCAGTCAGAGCTAGTTGAGAAGTGTCCACTTCGAATCGTGATCGACTTCTGATCTGTTAAGCCATCGTACCGGCTTATATAGGGCCTCTACTGTAGTTATGAAGTTGGAGTGTGGTATGGCTTTCTAAGGATATGCGACATCAGCGCCAGCGGTGAAGTTGTGTACTGCGTGACGTCGATTGTGTAGTTTGATTTGATTTGATTAATTTTAATAGTCGATTGTCAAATAATTAATTCTACTCGTGTGCTAAATGCGTGTTTTTATGTTTAATAAGTGTTCTATGTTATCCGTATCAATTGCATGTGCTATGAAATTTGACTCGTTTGTCGTGTTGTCTTACTTGTTGGATTTTATATGTTACTTTGTGATATTCAGGTTGAGACGGTACGGAACAGCATGTATTACTCAAAGTAAACAAAATATAAAAAAAAATAATAGAATAGTAAGTGTATATAACAAATAGAAAAAGTCATGAAGTCAAGTGCCCAAAAACGATAAGATTATATGCGCTTTTTAAATGCAAAAGTCCATAAGCGGTCAAAAGACCGCTTATGGTATGTTTAGTGTTAAATAATTTTCTAAGTGAAAGTGTTTAAGGTTTCCTAAGTTGTCTGAATTGTATAATTTTCGTGTGCTTCTAAATTCTTCAAAATAGGCATTTTCAGCCGTTTCATAAAATATCAATTGATCAAATTAATGTTTCTGGTTTTATGAAATTATTTTTATTTTCCGATTGTAATTCGGAAATTTCATATCAAAGTTTTTCATTATCAAAACTTTTTTTTAACGTCAAGTAAAACAATTAACAGTGTCAAAACCAAGCATAACGAAAAAGAGCTTTCAACAAAGTGGCTCGGAGAGTAAGCCATATAAACAAGTAAATCGCTTGTCAGTGGTAGTGGATGCCCGAGAACTTTCAAAGCTTTCCTGGACCTGCCATAAAGCAACGTCACTTTGCAGTGTCTCCCGCCGTAGAAAAGTTGCTTTATGAAGAACTCGACCGCATGCTCTCCTTAGATATTATTGAGGAAAGTAACAGCACTTGGAGCAGTCCTGTCGTCCTTATCAAAAAACCGAATCGCGTAAGACTCTGCTTGGACTCGAGGAAAATAAACTTGGTCACGAAAATAGACGCATACCCGTTGCCGTTGATAGATGGATTGTTGAGCCGGTTGCCGAAGGCGCAAATAATTTCAAAACTAGATCTAAAAGAAGCCTTCTGGCAAATCCCTTTAGATCCAGCCTCTCGAGAAAAAACTGCGTTCACCGTCCCCTGTAGACCCCTCTACCAATACAAAGTAATGCCATACGGGTTATGCAACTCATCCCAAACTTTGTGTCGTCTAATGGACCTCGTCATACCACCAACATTGAGACATCAGGTATTTGTGTACCTCGATGACCTTCTGGTAATATCGGAAACCTTTAACGATCACATGCGTATCTTACTTCTAGTGGCTGCTCAATTGGATAAAGCAAATCTCACCTTAAATATGGAAAAAAGCCATTTCTGCTTAAAATCAGTGAAATACCTTGGCTATGTTATTGGCAATGGTGAAATAAGCACAGATCCAGAAAAAATATCCGCCATAGTACATTATCCGCCCCCTAAAACGGTCAGGGAAGTAAGAAGATTTTTGGGACTCGCTGGATGGTATCGCCGTTTCATACCAAATTTTTCTAGTCTCACCGCGCCTATATCCGACCTTTTGAAGAAAGGAAAAACATTTTCCTGGTCCGAAGCTGCTCAAACTTCCTTCGAGGTCATAAAAAAGCAACTCTCATCTTCTCCTGTCTTAGTCAACCCAGACTATAGCAAACCTTTTATCTTGCAGTGTGACGCAAGTCAAACAGGCATGGGTGCAGTCTTGCTACAAGAAGATGATGATGGCTCCGAACGACCAATTGCCTACATGTCGCAGAAGTTTAATAAAGCCCAAAAAAATTATTCGGTGACAGAGCACAAATGCCTGGCCGCGGTGTTGGCGATAAAGAAATTTCGTGGCTATATGGCCCAAACTGACCTTAACGGCAGGCTGGCGAGGTGGAACCTTAAACTCCAAGGATTCGTGTTTGATATCCAACACAGAAAAGGTGCGCTGAATATCGTCCCAGACGCATTGTCGCGTTCTTCGTCTGACGTACCGGTCATGGAATCTATATCGAGCATTTCTCCTCCCTTGTCAATCGATCTTTCATCTCATCATTTCCGAAACGAACAATACACCAAACTGAAAGAAAAAATTGAAGAAAATCGTGCGAATTTACCTGATGTCTGTCTGATCGATGGATATTTGTATAAGAGAACTACCCATGCCAGTGTTGGGAAAAACGGCGTAAAAAACAGTTTTTTACATTTTTCACGTAAAAAACGTAAAAAACTGGTAAAAAACGTAAAAAACTGTAAAAAACGTAAAAAATAGTAAAAAACCTAAAAAATGGGACATCGCAGTTCCTACAAAGTATGACAGTCTGTTTTAAAGTTTTTCTCAGCATTTTATTAGAGATCCTATAATATAGAGAGTGGACATCAGCACTTAATAGACTGTACTACTAAGTAGGACAGTCTATTAACTCAAATTAGAACAGTTGTTTGAATGGAATTTTTCCAGTTTTTAGAATTTCTTTTCCCTTTTTCCAGTTTTGTTTCAATTTACGCCTTCGGAATGAGTCTCCTTGTGTTTAAAAACGATTTTTTGATGCAAACTTTAAAATTACGCTTATTGCTGCAAGAACTAGTCCAAATATGTTTCTTTAACCCTTTCATGCATACATATTTCTATGGAATTAATTTTCACGGTTTTTGGTATCCGAGGGTTTTTGGGGTCGCTGATTACGAATCTGAAGTCAAAACTTCAAAAATCGAAATGGCGGATCCAATATGGCGGTCAAAAAAGATAAAATTCATTAGATTACGCTGAAAACTAGTAAGTAATTTTATCTTTTTCGACCGCCATATTGGATCCGCCATTTAGAATTTTGAAGTTTTGACTTCAGATTCGTAATTAGCGACCCCAAAAACCTTTATAAAGCTAATTACCGATTTTTTAACTGTAATAAATTTGCCACAGTTACATTTAATCTGCAAAAAGCTACTTTTTTGCTCTTTATTTATTTATAAAATGCAGTAATTATAAAAAAAAGCGCATATTACTTTTTTTTCATAACAATTGATGTCCTAGGATACTTACGAAATGAATTTAGTCAATATAAGTGCATGAAATATATGTTATAATATTAAAAAACTGAATTAGAAAAGGTGTTGTTGTACAACAACACTGCAACAAAGGGTTAAAATAGCCCATATGTCGCAAATCTCTCCACATTATTCACATTAATTAACGTTAAAATGAGTAGGCGGACGTAATGTAATGATAGGATATAAACAGTTTTTGAACTCCGAGTTTAAAATCTTTTTCACTTTCAAGAGGAAATGCTTTTGAATTCTTTTCTGTGTTTGCTGAAGACTATTAACCTTTTTATTGTTCTAAGGTGATTTATTTACAAATAATTACTATATTTAGTGAACGGCTACTTATTAAAATTTTTATCATCAATGTTTCAGGTTTTTTACAGTTTTTTACGTTTTTTACGTTAAAATTGAGGTTTTTACGCGTAATTTTTTACGCGTAAAAAACTAGGTAACTTTGGTGCCCTACTTTGGTGCCGTACTTTGGTGCCGTACTTTGGAACCGTACTTTGGTGCCGTACTTTGGTACCGCACTTTTCTTGGTGCCGCACTTTGGTGCCGTACTTTGGTACCGCATTTTGGCGCCGAACTTTTTCTTACTGTTTTTGCGGCACTGTTTTTGGTGCCGCACTTTTTTTGGTGCCGTACTTTTTTTTGTACCGTACTTCCGTAATTTGGCACCGTGCCGTAATTTGGCACCGTGCCGTAATTTGGCACCGTGCCATAATTTGGCACCGTGCCGTAATTTGGCACCGTGCCATAATTTGGCACCGTGCCGTTATTTGGCACCGTGCCGTAATTTGGCACCGTGCCGTAATTTGGCACCGTGCCGTAATTTGGCACCGTGCCGTTGGCACCGTGCCGTTATTTGGCACCGTGCCGTTATTTGGCACCGTGCCGTAATTTGGCACCGTGCCGTAATTTGGCACCGTGCCGTAATTTGGCACCGTGCCATAATTTGGCACCGTGCCGTAATTTGGCACCGTGCCGTTATTTGGCACCGTGCCGTTAATTTGGCACCGTGCCGTAATTTGGCACCGTGCCGTTATTTGGCACCGTGCCGTTATTTGGCACCGTGCCGTTAATTTGGCACCGTGCCGTAATTTGGCACCGTGCCGTTATTTGGCACCGTGCCGTTATTTGGCACCGTGCCGTCCGTTATTTGGCACCGTGCCGTTATTTGGCACCGTGCCGTCCGTTATTTGGCACGGTGCCGTAATTTGGAACCGTGCCGTAATTTGGCACCGTGCCGTAATTTGGCACCGTGCCATAATTTGGCAGCGTGCCGTAATTTGGCACCGTGCCGTTGGCACCGTGCCGTAATTTGGCACCGTGCCGTTATTTGGCACCGTGCCGTTATTGGGCACCGTGCCGTAATTTGGCACCGTGCCATAATTTGGCACCGTGCCGTCCGTTATTTGGCACCGTGCCGTAATTTGGCACCGTGCCGTAATTTGGCACCGTGCCGTTATTTGGCACCGTGCCATTATTTGGCACCGTGCCGTTATTTGGCACCGTGCCGTTATTTGGCACCGCGCCGTTATTTGGCACCGTGCCGTTATTTGGCACCTAGCCGTCCGGTATTTGGCACCGTGCCGTTATTTGGCACCGTGCCGTCCGTTATTTGGCACCGTGCCGTAATTTGGAACCGTGCCGTAATTTGGCACCGTGCCGTAATTTGGCACCGTGCCATAATTTGGCAGCGTGCCGTAATTTGGCACCGTGCCGTTGGCACCGTGCCGTTATTTGGCACCGTGCCGTTATTTGGCACCGTGCCGTAATTTGGCACCGTGCCGTAATTTGGCACCGTGCCATAATTTGGCACCGTGCCGTAATTTGGCACCGTGCCATAATTTGGCACCGTGCCGTTATTTGGCACCGTGCCGTAATTTGGCACCGTGCCGTAATTTGGCACCGTGCCGTAATTTGGCACCGTGCCGTAATTTGGCACCGTGCCGTTATTTGGCACCGTGCCGTTATTTGGCACCGTGCCGTAATTTGGCACCGTGCCGTAATTTGGCACCGTGCCGTAATTTGGCACCGTGCCGTAATTTGGCACCGTGCCATAATTTGGCACCGTGCCGTAATTTGGCACCGTGCCATAATTTGGCACCGTGCCGTTATTTGGCACCGTGCCGTAATTTGGCACCGTGCCGTAATTTGGCACCGTGCCGTAATTTGGCACCGTGCCATAATTTGGCACCGTGCCGTAATTTGGCACCGTGCCGTTATTTGGCACCGTGCCGTAATTTGGCACCGTGCCGTAATTTGGCACCGTGCCGTAATTTGGCACCGTGCCGTTATTTGGCACCGTGCCGTAATTTGGCACCGTGCCATAATTTGGCACCGTGCCGTTATTTGGCACCGTGCCGTAATTTGGCACCGTGCCGTTATTTGGCACCGTGCCGTTATTTGGCACCGTGCCGTAATTTGGCACCGTGCCGTTATTTGGCACCGTGCCGTTAATTTGGCACCGTGCCGTTATTTGGCACCGTGCCCTTATTTGGCACCGTGCCGTTATTTGGCACCGCGCCGTTATTTGGCACCGTGCCGTTATTTGGCACCGTGCCGTCCGTTATTTGGCACCGTGCCGTTATTTGGCACCGTGCCGTTATTTGGCACCGTGCCGTCCGTTATTTGGCACCGTGCCGTAATTTGGAACGGTGCCAAATTACGGCACGGTGCCAAATTACGGCACGGTGCCAAATAACGGCACGGTGCCAAATTACGGCACGGTGCCAAATTACGGCACGGTGCCAAATAACGGCACGGTGCCAAATAACGGCACGGTGCCAAATAACGGCACGGTGCCAAATAACGGCACGGTGCCAAATTACGGCACGGTGCCAAATTACGGCACGGTGCCAAATAACGGTACGGTGCCAAATAACGGCACGGTGCCAAATTACGGCACGGTGCCAAATAACGGCACGGTGCCAAATTACGGCACGGTGCCAAATTACGGCACGGTGCCAAATAACGGCACGGTGCCAAATTACGGTACGGTGCCAAATAACGGCACGGTGCCAACGGCACGGTGCCAACGGCACGGTGCCAAATTACGGCACGGTGCCAAATAACGGCACGGTGCCAAATTACGGAACGGTGCCAAATTACGGCACGGTGCCAAATTACGGCTCGGTGCCAAATTACGGCACGGTGCCAAATTACGGCACGGTGCCAAATTACGGAACGGTGCCAAATTACGGCACGGTGCCAAATTACGGCTCGGTGCCAAATTACGGCACGGTGCCAAATTACGGCACGGTGCCAAATTACGGTAGTGTGCCAAATTACGGCACGGTGCCAAATAACGGCACGGTGCCAAATAACGGCACGGTGCCAAATTACGGCACGGTGCCAAATTACGGCACGGTGCCAAATTACGGCACGGTGCCAAATAACGGCACGGTGCCAAATTACGGCACGGTGCCAAATTATGGCACGGTGCCAAATTACGGCACGGTGCCAAATTACGGCACGGTGCCAAATTACGGCACGGTGCCAAATAACGGCACGGTGCCAAATTATGGCACGGTGCCAAATTACGGCACGGTGCCAAATTATGGCACGGTGCCAAATTACGGCACGGTGCCAAATTACGGCACGGTGCCAAATTACGGCACGGTGCCAAATTACGGCACGGTGCCAAATAACGGCACGGTGCCAACGGCACGGTGCCAAATTACGGCACGGTGCCAAATTACGGCACGGTGCCAAATTACGGCACGGTGCCAAATTACGGCACGGTGCCAAATTACGGCACGGTGCCAAATAACGGCACGGTGCCAAATTATGGCACGGTGCCAAATTACGGCACGGTGCCAAATTATGGCACGGTGCCAAATTACGGCACGGTGCCAAATTACGGCACGGTTCCAAATTACGGCACGGTGCCAAATTACGGCACGGTGCCAAATTATGGCACGGTGCCAAATTACGGCACGGTGCCAAATTACGGCACGGTGCCAAATAACGGCACGGTGCCAAATAACGGCACGGTGCCAACGGCACGGTGCCAACGGCACGGTGCCAAATTACGGCACGGTGCCAAATTACGGCACGGTGCCAAATTACGGCACGGTGCCAAATTACGGCACGGTGCCAAATAACGGCACGGTGCCAAATTATGGCACGGTGCCAAATTACGGCACGCTGCCAAATTATGGCACGGTGCCAAATTACGGCACGGTGCCAAATTACGGCACGGTTCCAAATTACGGCACGGTGCCAAATAACGGACGGCACGGTGCCAAATAACGGCACGGTGCCAAATTACGGCACGGTGCCAAATTACGGCACGGTGCCAAATTACGGCACGGTGCCAAATTACGGCACGGTGCCAAATTACGGCACGGTGCCAAATAACGGCACGGTGCCAAATTACGGCACGGTGCCAAATTACGGCACGGTGCCAAATAACGGCACGGTGCCAAATTACGGCACGGTGCCAAATAACGGCACGGTGCCAAATTACGGTACGGTGCCAAATAACGGCACGGTGCCAAATAACGGCACGGTGCCACGGTGCCAACGGCACGGTGCCAAATTACGGCACGGTGCCAAATAACGGCACGGTGCCAAATAACGGCACGGTGCCAAATTACGGCACGGTGCCAAATTACGGCACGGTTCCAAATTACGGCACGGTGCCAAATAACGGCACGGTGCCAAATAACGGCATGGTGCCAAATTACGGCACGGTGCCAAATAACGGCACGGTGCCAAATTACGGCACGGTGCCAAATAACGGCACGGTGCCAAATAACGGCACGGTGCCAAATTACGGCACGGTGCCAAATTACGGCACGGTGCCAAATAACGGCACGGTGCCAAATTACGGCACGGTGCCAAATAACGGCACGGTGCCAAATAACGGCACGGTGCCAAATTACGGCACGGTGCCAAATAACGGCACGGTGCCAAATTACGGCACGGTGCCAAATAATGGCACGGTGCCAAATTACGGCACGGTGCCAAATAATGGCACGGTACCAAATTACGGCACGGTGCCAAATAACGGCACGGTGCCAAATTACGGCACGGTGCCAAATTACGGCACGGTGCCAAATAACGGCACGGTGCCAAATTACGGTACGGTGCCAAATAACGGCACGGTGCCAACGGCACGGTGCCAACGGCACGGTGCCAAATTACGGCACGGTGCCAAATAACGGCACGGTGCCAAATTACGGAACGGTGCCAAATTACGGCACGGTGCCAAATTACGGCTCGGTGCCAAATTACGGCACGGTGCCAAATTACGGCACGGTGCCAAATTACGGAACGGTGCCAAATTACGGCACGGTGCCAAATTACGGCTCGGTGCCAAATTACGGCACGGTGCCAAATTACGGCACGGTGCCAAATTACGGTAGTGTGCCAAATTACGGCACGGTGCCAAATAACGGCACGGTGCCAAATAACGGCACGGTGCCAAATTACGGCACGGTGCCAAATTACGGCACGGTGCCAAATTACGGCACGGTGCCAAATAACGGCACGGTGCCAAATTACGGCACGGTGCCAAATTATGGCACGGTGCCAAATTACGGCACGGTGCCAAATTACGGCACGGTGCCAAATTACGGCACGGTGCCAAATAACGGCACGGTGCCAAATTATGGCACGGTGCCAAATTACGGCACGGTGCCAAATTATGGCACGGTGCCAAATTACGGCACGGTGCCAAATTACGGCACGGTGCCAAATTACGGCACGGTGCCAAATTACGGCACGGTGCCAAATAACGGCACGGTGCCAACGGCACGGTGCCAAATTACGGCACGGTGCCAAATTACGGCACGGTGCCAAATTACGGCACGGTGCCAAATTACGGCACGGTGCCAAATTACGGCACGGTGCCAAATAACGGCACGGTGCCAAATTATGGCACGGTGCCAAATTACGGCACGGTGCCAAATTATGGCACGGTGCCAAATTACGGCACGGTGCCAAATTACGGCACGGTTCCAAATTACGGCACGGTGCCAAATTACGGCACGGTGCCAAATTATGGCACGGTGCCAAATTACGGCACGGTGCCAAATTACGGCACGGTGCCAAATAACGGCACGGTGCCAAATAACGGCACGGTGCCAACGGCACGGTGCCAACGGCACGGTGCCAAATTACGGCACGGTGCCAAATTACGGCACGGTGCCAAATTACGGCACGGTGCCAAATTACGGCACGGTGCCAAATAACGGCACGGTGCCAAATTATGGCACGGTGCCAAATTACGGCACGCTGCCAAATTATGGCACGGTGCCAAATTACGGCACGGTGCCAAATTACGGCACGGTTCCAAATTACGGCACGGTGCCAAATAACGGACGGCACGGTGCCAAATAACGGCACGGTGCCAAATTACGGCACGGTGCCAAATTACGGCACGGTGCCAAATTACGGCACGGTGCCAAATTACGGCACGGTGCCAAATTACGGCACGGTGCCAAATAACGGCACGGTGCCAAATTACGGCACGGTGCCAAATTACGGCACGGTGCCAAATAACGGCACGGTGCCAAATTACGGCACGGTGCCAAATAACGGCACGGTGCCAAATTACGGTACGGTGCCAAATAACGGCACGGTGCCAAATAACGGCACGGTGCCACGGTGCCAACGGCACGGTGCCAAATTACGGCACGGTGCCAAATAACGGCACGGTGCCAAATAACGGCACGGTGCCAAATTACGGCACGGTGCCAAATTACGGCACGGTTCCAAATTACGGCACGGTGCCAAATAACGGCACGGTGCCAAATAACGGCATGGTGCCAAATTACGGCACGGTGCCAAATAACGGCACGGTGCCAAATTACGGCACGGTGCCAAATAACGGCACGGTGCCAAATAACGGCACGGTGCCAAATTACGGCACGGTGCCAAATTACGGCACGGTGCCAAATAACGGCACGGTGCCAAATTACGGCACGGTGCCAAATAACGGCACGGTGCCAAATAACGGCACGGTGCCAAATTACGGCACGGTGCCAAATAACGGCACGGTGCCAAATTACGGCACGGTGCCAAATAATGGCACGGTGCCAAATTACGGCACGGTGCCAAATAATGGCACGGTACCAAATTACGGCACGGTGCCAAATAACGGCACGGTGCCAAATTACGGCACGGTGCCAAATTACGGCACGGTGCCAAATTATGGCACGGTGCCAAATTACGGTACGGTGCCAAATTACGGCACGGTGCCAAATTACGGCACGGTGCCAAATTATGGCACGGTGCCAAATTACGGCACGGTGCCAAATTACGGCACGGAGCCAAATTACGGCACGGTGCCAAATTACGGCACGGTGCCAAATTACGGCACGGTGCCAAATTACGGCACGGTGCCAAATTACGGCACGGTGCCAAATTACGGCACGGTGCCAAATAACGGCACGGTGCCAAATAACGGTACGGAGCCAAATTACGGCACGGTGCCAAATAACGGCACGGTGCCAAATAACGGCACGGTGCCAAATTACGGCACGGTGCCAAATAACGGCACGGTGCCAACGGCACGGTGCCAAATTACGGCACGGTGCCAAATTACGGCACGGTGCCAAATAACGGTACGGAGCCAAATTACGGCACGGTGCCAAATAACGGCACGGTGCCAAATAACGGCACGGTGCCAAATTACGGTACGGTGCCAAATAACGGCACGGTGCCAAATTACGGCACGGTGCCAAATTACGGCACGGTGCCAAATTACGGCACGGTGCCAAATTACGGCACGGAGCCAAATTACGGCACGGTGCCAAATTACGGCACGGTGCCAAATTACGGCACGGTGCCAAATTACGGCACGGTGCCAAATATTGGCACCGTGCCGTAATTTGGCACCGTGCCGTAAATTACGGTACGGTGCCAAATAACGGCACGGTGCCAACGGCACGGTGCCAAACAACGGCACGGTGCCAAATAACGGCACGGTGCCAAATTACGGCACGGTGCAAATTATGGCACGGTGCCAAATAACGGCACGGTGCCAAATTACGGCACGGTGCCAAATAATGGCACGGTGCCAAATTACGGCACGGTGCCAAATTACGGCACGGTGCCAAATAACGGCACGGTGCCAAATAACGGCACGGTGCCAAATAACGGCACGGTGCCAAATAACGGCACGGTGCCAAATAACGGCACGGTGCCAAATAACGGCACGGTGCCAAATTACGGCACGGTGCCAAATAACGGCACGGTGCCAAATTACGGCACGGTGCCAAATTACGGCACGGTGCCAAATAACGGCACGGTGCCAAATTACGGCACGGTGCCAAATAACGGCACGGTGCCAAATTACGGCACGGTGCCAAATTACGGCACGGTGCCAAATAACGGCACGGTGCCAAATTACGGCACGGTGCCAAATAACGGTACGGTGCCAAATAACGGCACGGTGCCAAACTACGGCACGGTTCCAAATTAGGGCACGGTGCCAAATAACGGCACGGTGCCAAATTACGGCACGGTGCCAAATTATGGCACGGTGCCAAATTACGGCACGGTGCCAAATTACGGCACGGTGCCAAATAACGGCACGGTGCCAAATAATGGCACGGTGCCAAATAACGGCACGGTGCCAAATAACGGCACGGTGCCAAATAACGGCACGGTGCCAAATAACGGCACGGTGCCAAATTACGGCAGTGTATTACGGCACGGTGCCAAATAACGGCACGGTGCCAAATAACGGCATTCCTACAATTGTGCCTTTTACTGAAACCCAGTATCTCAAACCGTTATCGAGATATGCCGTGATTTAGTTTTTTTGCGTTTTCAGATCTAATATTTGTGCTAAATCCGGTATATCTCGATAACGCTTCGAGATACAGAATTCAAGTTCAAGACAAAAGTGTACCAAATTTGGTTATCTTCAACTTTGGTCATATGTAAGACTATCGAAAAACGCTTAGTTTCTGAGTAAATCATGAAATACTAAAATAACCGAAACTCAAAAATCAAAATTTTCAGATATTAATGTCAATATCTCGAAAACGAATAAAAATAAAGGCTAACTGTAAAAAGGAAAAGGAAATTTTGGGGACTATTATTACCTTTAATTTATATCTTACATGTCACTACGAAAAAAATTGTTAGTTTTCAAGAAAATGGCCAAAAACTAAAATTCTCGACAAAAAAAACCTTTTCGGTAATTTTTGTTTTTCGCGTTTTACTCCGAAACTGCATGGTTTTCGATAGTCTCATGTATGACCAGAGTTGAAGACAATAACATTTCCTACAATTGTGCCTTTTACTGAAACCCAGTATCTCAAACCGTTATCGAGATATGCCGTGATTTAGTTTTTTTGCGTTTTCAGATCTAATATTTGTGCTAAATCCGGTATATCTCGATAACGCTTCGAGATACAGAATTCAAGTTCAAGACAAAAGTGTACCAAATTTGGTTATCTTCAACTTTGGTCATATGTAAGACTATCGAAAAACGCTTAGTTTCTGAGTAAATCATGAAATACTAAAATAACCGAAACTCAAAAATCAAAATTTTCAGATATTAATGTCAATATCTCGAAAACGAATAAAAATAAAGGCTAACTGTAAAAAGGAAAAGGAAATTTTGGGGACTATTATTACCTTTAATTTATATCTTACATGTCACTACGAAAAAAATTGTTAGTTTTCAAGAAAATGGCCAAAAACTAAAATTCTCGACAAAAAAAACCTTTTCGGTAATTTTTGTTTTTCGCGTTTTACTCCGAAACTGCATGGTTTTCGATAGTCTCATGTATGACCAGAGTTGAAGACAATAACATTTCCTACAATTGTGCCTTTTACTGAAACCCAGTATCTCAAACCGTTATCGAGATATGCCGTGATTTAGTTTTTTTGCGTTTTCAGATCTAATATTTGTGCTAAATCCGGTATATCTCGATAACGCTTCGAGATACAGAATTCAAGTTCAAGACAAAAGTGTACCAAATTTGGTTATCTTCAACTTTGGTCATATGTAAGACTATCGAAAAACGCTTAGTTTCTGAGTAAATCATGAAATACTAAAATAACCGAAACTCAAAAATCAAAATTTTCAGATATTAATGTCAATATCTCGAAAACGAATAAAAATAAAGGCTAACTGTAAAAAGGAAAAGGAAATTTTGGGGACTATTATTACCTTTAATTTATATCTTACATGTCACTACGAAAAAAATTGTTAGTTTTCAAGAAAATGGCCAAAAACTAAAATTCTCGACAAAAAAAACCTTTTCGGTAATTTTTGTTTTTCGCGTTTTACTCCGAAACTGCATGGTTTTCGATAGTCTCATGTATGACCAGAGTTGAAGACAATAACATTTCCTACAATTGTGCCTTTTACTGAAACCCAGTATCTCAAACCGTTATCGAGATATGCCGTGATTTAGTTTTTTTGCGTTTTCAGATCTAATATTTGTGCTAAATCCGGTATATCTCGATAACGCTTCGAGATACAGAATTCAAGTTCAAGACAAAAGTGTACCAAATTTGGTTATCTTCAACTTTGGTCATATGTAAGACTATCGAAAAACGCTTAGTTTCTGAGTAAATCATGAAATACTAAAATAACCGAAACTCAAAAATCAAAATTTTCAGATATTAATGTCAATATCTCGAAAACGAATAAAAATAAAGGCTAACTGTAAAAAGGAAAAGGAAATTTTGGGGACTATTATTACCTTTAATTTATATCTTACATGTCACTACGAAAAAAATTGTTAGTTTTCAAGAAAATGGCCAAAAACTAAAATTCTCGACAAAAAAAACCTTTTCGGTAATTTTTGTTTTTCGCGTTTTACTCCGAAACTGCATGGTTTTCGATAGTCTCATGTATGACCAGAGTTGAAGACAATAACATTTCCTACAATTGTGCCTTTTACTGAAACCCAGTATCTCAAACCGTTATCGAGATATGCCGTGATTTAGTTTTTTTGCGTTTTCAGATCTAATATTTGTGCTAAATCCGGTATATCTCGATAACGCTTCGAGATACAGAATTCAAGTTCAAGACAAAAGTGTACCAAATTTGGTTATCTTCAACTTTGGTCATATGTAAGACTATCGAAAAACGCTTAGTTTCTGAGTAAATCATGAAATACTAAAATAACCGAAACTCAAAAATCAAAATTTTCAGATATTAATGTCAATATCTCGAAAACGAATAAAAATAAAGGCTAACTGTAAAAAGGAAAAGGAAATTTTGGGGACTATTATTACCTTTAATTTATATCTTACATGTCACTACGAAAAAAATTGTTAGTTTTCAAGAAAATGGCCAAAAACTAAAATTCTCGACAAAAAAAACCTTTTCGGTAATTTTTGTTTTTCGCGTTTTACTCCGAAACTGCATGGTTTTCGATAGTCTCATGTATGACCAGAGTTGAAGACAATAACATTTCCTACAATTGTGCCTTTTACTGAAACCCAGTATCTCAAACCGTTATCGAGATATGCCGTGATTTAGTTTTTTTGCGTTTTCAGATCTAATATTTGTGCTAAATCCGGTATATCTCGATAACGCTTCGAGATACAGAATTCAAGTTCAAGACAAAAGTGTACCAAATTTGGTTATCTTCAACTTTGGTCATATGTAAGACTATCGAAAAACGCTTAGTTTCTGAGTAAATCATGAAATACTAAAATAACCGAAACTCAAAAATCAAAATTTTCAGATATTAATGTCAATATCTCGAAAACGAATAAAAATAAAGGCTAACTGTAAAAAGGAAAAGGAAATTTTGGGGACTATTATTACCTTTAATTTATATCTTACATGTCACTACGAAAAAAATTGTTAGTTTTCAAGAAAATGGCCAAAAACTAAAATTCTCGACAAAAAAAACCTTTTCGGTAATTTTTGTTTTTCGCGTTTTACTCCGAAACTGCATGGTTTTCGATAGTCTCATGTATGACCAGAGTTGAAGACAATAACATTTCCTACAATTGTGCCTTTTACTGAAACCCAGTATCTCAAACCGTTATCGAGATATGCCGTGATTTAGTTTTTTTGCGTTTTCAGATCTAATATTTGTGCTAAATCCGGTATATCTCGATAACGCTTCGAGATACAGAATTCAAGTTCAAGACAAAAGTGTACCAAATTTGGTTATCTTCAACTTTGGTCATATGTAAGACTATCGAAAAACGCTTAGTTTCTGAGTAAATCATGAAATACTAAAATAACCGAAACTCAAAAATCAAAATTTTCAGATATTAATGTCAATATCTCGAAAACGAATAAAAATAAAGGCTAACTGTAAAAAGGAAAAGGAAATTTTGGGGACTATTATTACCTTTAATTTATATCTTACATGTCACTACGAAAAAAATTGTTAGTTTTCAAGAAAATGGCCAAAAACTAAAATTCTCGACAAAAAAAACCTTTTCGGTAATTTTTGTTTTTCGCGTTTTACTCCGAAACTGCATGGTTTTCGATAGTCTCATGTATGACCAGAGTTGAAGACAATAACATTTCCTACAATTGTGCCTTTTACTGAAACCCAGTATCTCAAACCGTTATCGAGATATGCCGTGATTTAGTTTTTTTGCGTTTTCAGATCTAATATTTGTGCTAAATCCGGTATATCTCGATAACGCTTCGAGATACAGAATTCAAGTTCAAGACAAAAGTGTACCAAATTTGGTTATCTTCAACTTTGGTCATATGTAAGACTATCGAAAAACGCTTAGTTTCTGAGTAAATCATGAAATACTAAAATAACCGAAACTCAAAAATCAAAATTTTCAGATATTAATGTCAATATCTCGAAAACGAATAAAAATAAAGGCTAACTGTAAAAAGGAAAAGGAAATTTTGGGGACTATTATTACCTTTAATTTATATCTTACATGTCACTACGAAAAAAATTGTTAGTTTTCAAGAAAATGGCCAAAAACTAAAATTCTCGACAAAAAAAACCTTTTCGGTAATTTTTGTTTTTCGCGTTTTACTCCGAAACTGCATGGTTTTCGATAGTCTCATGTATGACCAGAGTTGAAGACAATAACATTTCCTACAATTGTGCCTTTTACTGAAACCCAGTATCTCAAACCGTTATCGAGATATGCCGTGATTTAGTTTTTTTGCGTTTTCAGATCTAATATTTGTGCTAAATCCGGTATATCTCGATAACGCTTCGAGATACAGAATTCAAGTTCAAGACAAAAGTGTACCAAATTTGGTTATCTTCAACTTTGGTCATATGTAAGACTATCGAAAAACGCTTAGTTTCTGAGTAAATCATGAAATACTAAAATAACCGAAACTCAAAAATCAAAATTTTCAGATATTAATGTCAATATCTCGAAAACGAATAAAAATAAAGGCTAACTGTAAAAAGGAAAAGGAAATTTTGGGGACTATTATTACCTTTAATTTATATCTTACATGTCACTACGAAAAAAATTGTTAGTTTTCAAGGAAATGGCCAAAAACTAAAATTCTCGACAAAAAAAACCTTTTCGGTAATTTTTGTTTTTCGCGTTTTACTCCGAAACTGCATGGTTTTCGATAGTCTCATGTATGACCAGAGTTGAAGACAATAACATTTCCTACAATTGTGCCTTTTACTGAAACCCAGTATCTCAAACCGTTATCGAGATATGCCGTGATTTAGTTTTTTTGCGTTTTCAGATCTAATATTTGTGCTAAATCCGGTATATCTCGATAACGCTTCGAGATACAGAATTCAAGTTCAAGACAAAAGTGTACCAAATTTGGTTATCTTCAACTTTGGTCATATGTAAGACTATCGAAAAACGCTTAGTTTCTGAGTAAATCATGAAATACTAAAATAACCGAAACTCAAAAATCAAAATTTTCAGATATTAATGTCAATATCTCGAAAACGAATAAAAATAAAGGCTAACTGTAAAAAGGAAAAGGAAATTTTGGGGACTATTATTACCTTTAATTTATATCTTACATGTCACTACGAAAAAAATTGTTAGTTTTCAAGAAAATGGCCAAAAACTAAAATTCTCGACAAAAAAAACCTTTTCGGTAATTTTTGTTTTTCGCGTTTTACTCCGAAACTGCATGGTTTTCGATAGTCTCATGTATGACCAGAGTTGAAGACAATAACATTTCCTACAATTGTGCCTTTTACTGAAACCCAGTATCTCAAACCGTTATCGAGATATGCCGTGATTTAGTTTTTTTGCGTTTTCAGATCTAATATTTGTGCTAAATCCGGTATATCTCGATAACGCTTCGAGATACAGAATTCAAGTTCAAGACAAAAGTGTACCAAATTTGGTTATCTTCAACTTTGGTCATATGTAAGACTATCGAAAAACGCTTAGTTTCTGAGTAAATCATGAAATACTAAAATAACCGAAACTCAAAAATCAAAATTTTCAAATATTAATGTCAATATCTCGAAAACGAATAAAAATAAAGGCTAACTGTAAAAAGGAAATTTTGGGGACTATTATTACCTTTAATTTATATCTTACATGTCACTACGAAAAAAATTGTTAGTTTTCAAGAAAATGGCCAAAAACTAAAATTCTCGACAAAAAAAACCTTTTCGGTAATTTTTGTTTTTCGCGTTTTACTCCGAAACTGCATGGTTTTCGATAGTCTCATGTATGACCAGAGTTGAAGACAATAACATTTCCTACAATTGTGCCTTTTACTGAAACCCAGTATCCGGTATATCTCGATAACGCTTCGAGATACAGAATTCAAGTTCAAGACAAAAGTGTACCAAATTTGGTTATCTTCAACTTTGGTCATATGTAAGACTATCGAAAAACGCTTAGTTTCTGAGTAAATCATGAAATACTAAAATAACCGAAACTCAAAAATCAAAATTTTCAGATATTAATGTCAATATCTCGAAAACGCAGCAGCAGCAGCAGCAGCAGCAGCAGCAGCAGCAGCAGCAGCAGCAGCAGCAGCAGCAGCAGCAGCAGCAGCAGCAGCAGCAGCAGCAGCAGCAGCAGCAGCAGCAGCAGCAGCAGCAGCAGCAGCAGCAGCAGCAGCAGCAGCAGCAGCAGCAGCAGCAGCAGCAGCAGCAGCAGCAGCAGCAGCAGCAGCAGCAGCAGCAGCAGCAGCAGCAGCAGCAGCAGCAGCAGCAGCAGCAGCAGCAGCAGCAGCAGCAGCAGCAGCAGCAGCAGCAGCAGCAGCAGCAGCAGCAGCAGCAGCAGCAGCAGCAGCAGCAGCAGCAGCAGCAGCAGCAGCAGCAGCAGCAGCAGCAGCAGCAGCAGCAGCAGCAGCAGCAGCAGCAGCAGCAGCAGCAGCAGCAGCAGCAGCAGCAGCAGCAGCAGCAGCAGCAGCAGCAGCAGCAGCAGCAGCAGCAGCAGCAGCAGCAGCAGCAGCAGCAGCAGCAGCAGCAGCAGCAGCAGCAGCAGCAGCAGCAGCAGCAGCAGCAGCAGCAGCAGCAGCAGCAGCAGCAGCAGCAGCAGCAGCAGCAGCAGCAGCAGCAGCAGCAGCAGCAGCAGCAGCAGCAGCAGCAGCAGCAGCAGCAGCAGCAGCAGCAGCAGCAGCAGCAGCAGCAGCAGCAGCAGCAGCAGCAGCAGCAGCAGCAGCAGCAGCAGCAGCAGCAGCAGCAGCAGCAGCAGCAGCAGCAGCAGCAGCAGCAGCAGCAGCAGCAGCAGCAGCAGCAGCAGCAGCAGCAGCAGCAGCAGCAGCAGCAGCAGCAGCAGCAGCAGCAGCAGCAGCAGCAGCAGCAGCAGCAGCAGCAGCAGCAGCAGCAGCAGCAGCAGCAGCAGCAGCAGCAGCAGCAGCAGCAGCAGCAGCAGCAGCAGCAGCAGCAGCAGCAGCAGCAGCAGCAGCAGCAGCAGCAGCAGCAGCAGCAGCAGCAGCAGCAGCAGCAGCAGCAGCAGCAGCAGCAGCAGCAGCAGCAGCAGCAGCAGCAGCAGCAGCAGCAGCAGCAGCAGCAGCAGCAGCAGCAGCAGCAGCAGCAGCAGCAGCAGCAGCAGCAGCAGCAGCAGCAGCAGCAGCAGCAGCAGCAGCAGCAGCAGCAGCAGCAGCAGCAGCAGCAGCAGCAGCAGCAGCAGCAGCAGCAGCAGCAGCAGCAGCAGCAGCAGCAGCAGCAGCAGCAGCAGCAGCAGCAGCAGCAGCAGCAGCAGCAGCAGCAGCAGCAGCAGCAGCAGCAGCAGCAGCAGCAGCAGCAGCAGCAGCAGCAGCAGCAGCAGCAGCAGCAGCAGCAGCAGCAGCAGCAGCAGCAGCAGCAGCAGCAGCAGCAGCAGCAGCAGCAGCAGCAGCAGCAGCAGCAGCAGCAGCAGCAGCAGCAGCAGCAGCAGCAGCAGCAGCAGCAGCAGCAGCAGCAGCAGCAGCAGCAGCAGCAGCAGCAGCAGCAGCAGCAGCAGCAGCAGCAGCAGCAGCAGCAGCAGCAGCAGCAGCAGCAGCAGCAGCAGCAGCAGCAGCAGCAGCAGCAGCAGCAGCAGCAGCAGCAGCAGCAGCAGCAGCAGCAGCAGCAGCAGCAGCAGCAGCAGCAGCAGCAGCAGCAGCAGCAGCAGCAGCAGCAGCAGCAGCAGCAGCAGCAGCAGCAGCAGCAGCAGCAGCAGCAGCAGCAGCAGCAGCAGCAGCAGCAGCAGCAGCAGCAGCAGCAGCAGCAGCAGCAGCAGCAGCAGCAGCAGCAGCAGCAGCAGCAGCAGCAGCAGCAGCAGCAGCAGCAGCAGCAGCAGCAGCAGCAGCAGCAGCAGCAGCAGCAGCAGCAGCAGCAGCAGCAGCAGCAGCAGCAGCAGCAGCAGCAGCAGCAGCAGCAGCAGCAGCAGCAGCAGCAGCAGCAGCAGCAGCAGCAGCAGCAGCAGCAGCAGCAGCAGCAGCAGCAGCAGCAGCAGCAGCAGCAGCAGCAGCAGCAGCAGCAGCAGCAGCAGCAGCAGCAGCAGCAGCAGCAGCAGCAGCAGCAGCAGCAGCAGCAGCAGCAGCAGCAGCAGCAGCAGCAGCAGCAGCAGCAGCAGCAGCAGCAGCAGCAGCAGCAGCAGCAGCAGCAGCAGCAGCAGCAGCAGCAGCAGCAGCAGCAGCAGCAGCAGCAGCAGCAGCAGCAGCAGCAGCAGCA